>CM042145.1:52144713-52197213 GCA_023376005.1 Doryteuthis pealeii | reverse complement strand
GAAGAGAGAGAGAGAGGGAGGGAAAGAGAGAGAGAGGGAGGAAAGAGAGAGAGAGGAGAGAGAGGGAAGGAAGAGGGAAAGAGGAGAGAGAGAGGAGGGAAAGAGGGAGAGGGAGGGAGGGGAAGGAAAGAGGGGGGAGGGAGGGAAAGGGAAAGAGGGAGGGAAGGAAAGAGAGAGAGAGAGAGAGGAGGGAAAGGGAGAGAGAGAGGGAGGGAAAGGGAAAAGAGAGAGAGGAGGGAAAGGGAAGAGAGAGAGAGGGAGGGAAGGGAGAGAGAGGGGAGGGGAGGGAAAGGGAGAGAGAGGGGAGGGGGAGAGAGGGGGAGGGAAAGGGAAGAGAGAGAGAGAGGGGGGAGGGAGAGAGAGGGAGGGAAGGGAAAAGAGAGAGAGAGAGGAGGGAGAGGGAGGGAAGGGGAAAGAGAGAGAGAGGAGAGAGGAGGGAGAGGGAGGGAGAGAAGAGAGAGGGGAGAGAGAAGAGAGAGGGAGAGAGGAGAGAGAGAGAGAGAGAAAGAGAGGGAGAAGAAAAGAGAGAGAGGAGAGAAGAGAGAGGAGAAGAGAAGGAGAGAAAGAGAGGGAGAGAAGAGAGGGAGAGGAAGAGAGGAGAGAGAGAGAGAGAAGAGAGAGAGGGAGAGAGGGAGAAGAGAGGAAGAGAAGAGAGAGGGTGAAAGAGAGGGAGAGAGAAGAGGGTGAAAGAGAGAGAGAGAGAGAGAGAGAGAGAGAGGTGAGAGAGAGAGAGAGAAGAGGGTGAGAGAGAGAGAGAGAAGAGGGTGAAAGAGAGGGTGAAGAGAAGAGAGAGAGAGAGAGAGAGAGGGTGAAAGAGAGGGTGAAAGAGAGAGAGGAGAGGTGAAAGAGAGAGAGAGAGGAGAGATTGAAGAGGGTGAAAGAGAGAGAGAGGAGGGTGAAAGAGAGAGAGGAGAGGGTGAAGAGAGAGGAGAGGAGAGATTGAAGAGAGACGAGAGAGTGAGAAGAGAGGGAGAGTGAAGAGAGTGAGAGAGACGAGAGGGAGAGAGGAAGAGAGAAGAGAGGAAGAGTGAAGAGAGACGAGAGAGAGAGGTGAAGAGAGAAGAGAGAGAAGATGAGAGAGAGAGGATGAGAGAGAAGACGAGAAATAGAGAGATGAGAGAAATAGAGAGAGAAAATAGAGAGGATGCGGAGAAATAGAGAGGATGCGAGAAATAGAGAGGATGTGAGAAAGAGAGATGGGAGGAGAGGATGAGAGAAGGGGAGATATAAGAGGGAGGATGGTTATTGATGATGGAGGAGGAGGAAGGAGATGGTTATTGATGGAGGAGGAAGGAGATGGTTATTTGATGGGGAGGAGGAAGGAGAGGATGATGGAGATTGGAGGAGGAAGGGAGATGGTTATTGATGGAGGGAGGAGGAAGGAGATGGTTATTGATGTGAGGAGGAGGAAGGAGATGGTTATTGATGGGAGGAGAAGGAAGGAGATGGTTATTGATGGGAGGAGGAGGAGAGGAAAAAAGAAGGGGGATACATAATGGACAAACCATTGCTCAAATATCCAACCAATGACAGGCTGACTGGAGACAAAAGATTCCCAATTGAGTCAGAAAGAAATATAAACAACAATAACAATTAGATCAAAATCCCTAAAGATTGTTAATATCTTTGCCTGAAATCTTTTTGTCTACTGGAAAGTGAATAGAATCAATTTCAAAAGAAATCATTCTATTCGAATCTTCCAATTGTCGACTTTCAAATCAATTGACAAACAACAGAATTTGGGTCTAGGATCAGTAGACTATTAAATATCAAACATGGAAAATATATTTCATTTTTTATTAGTTGAAGTTATTTTTAGGGATTTGATTATTGAAACATTCTATTCTGTAATTCAATTTCACATAAAGCCAACATTACATAGCAGGTTCTACCACTCTGGGTCAGAGTGGACCTGGAAGTAATGGCAAAGAACAGGTACTGCATTCTCCCCAGTTCTTCAGAACTGGAGCTTCACCATCAGATGCGATTTAGTGTCATTCATATATATATATATATATATATATATTATATATAGCTAGCGGCAAAAATTGCCAAGGGAGGTAATTTATTTTTTTAAAATCAATTACCAAAAATCAGGGAATTGTCCAATTTTAATGAAATTTTCACCAAATTATTTTCCCACAACTTAATTTTATAAGGATTAGTTTATTTTATGGAAGAAATTTGAAAAAATACTTTTCTTATAAATTCAGAATGTGTGTGTGTGTGTGTGTGTGTGGGGGGGGCTTTGACCATTTGAAGAAGAAAAAAATCCCGGTCCCTAATTTTTACATTTCTTGAAAGATCATATCCTGAAGAATATATAGAAAAATAAGAAAATAAAAAATATAAATTCAATAACCTAAAAAAGTGATTTTAAAATTTAAAATTCATTTTCTTAAAACTCAAAAAATAAATAATGTAGCAAGTTTTTTTCTTTTTCGTAGTATTATAAAATATAGTTGTCTTTAAATTGATGTAAAAAAAAAAAAAATTCTATCTTATGTTAAACTGAGTTTTGGACTACCTTAAAAATTTCAAGGTCAATTTAATATGTCAAGGAGCAGTACGGACTAATTAGCAATTTTAACCAAAGATAGCCCAGAATTTTATCTTTGAAAAAATCTAAGTTAAAAAAAGCGGAATCCCTGGGAGGATATTTTAAAAGAATTAAAACGATTTTTTAAAAATCGTCAATTTAAAATATGGAAGCCTAAAAGATCAAAATTATCTCCCCCATCTGACCACGGTCTTTACAGTGTGATTTGTGAACGAATTCAACTTATTTCCCAAGTTATTATGATTCATTCATTAAAGGATCACTTTATTTCCAAAAGTACATTGTTCTTTTATTTATTTATTTTATTTTTTTTTTTTACATTCCTTTCAAAAATAGTAAACTTGAAATTAATACCCAATCTAATTAAAAGAAGAAAAAAAATTATTGAACACTGAAATTAAACTGAATGTTCTTAAAAATATATTTTACACGAGTATTATTATTGTAGATATTGTTATACTAATACTAAGTAGTAAACATTTTTGTAGTTATATTTAAAAAAAAAAAAAAGCAACCACAAACAAATAACAGTTTTGTTAGACACGTTAAATTTTGGCAGTTTTCATGTAAATTTTAATTCGCATTAACAGGAATTATTGGCAAATGAATTCTCTTTTTGTTTATGAAATTATTCGCTATTGAAATTTTTTAATTAAAATAAGTTTATAGTAAAATTTACACACGATGATGGAATGTAAATTGTTTACAAGTCGTGTGTTTAAGTTTTTATGTTCCCTTCGCGTGGCTGAATATTTTTAAGAGGTTTCTCCTTGCAAATGAAGACATTTATTGTTGGTTAAAATTTATATTTTATGAAAAATTAAAATTAAAAGAACTTGTGAAAATTGTCAAGTGGTAAAAAGTGCTAAAAAAAATTTCGGCGGACCTGACATCTAAAATTTTTGTTTTTAATTTTTTTCCTTTTCTTCGATGGATTATTATCGATTACACACCAATCTATCAGATTGAAAAAAAAATATTCTAAAACGTTATTTATTTTTCGAGTTTTCAGGGTTAAAAGTTTATCGTAAACAGAACCCACAAATTTTGTAATAAAACTGTTAATTTTATCTAAGGGGGTTTGGGGTTAGAGTTAGGGGTTGGTGTTGGGGTTTAAGGTTAGTTTAATGGGAAAATAAATAAATAATTTGGGTTCTGTTTATTCTGGGCCACCCTAACTTTGACACCTTTGCGCAAGTTCAGTTCAAGCGGTTCCAATATGGGGGATCAATTTACTATAAACTTATACAGGGAAATGAGAATCCCTGAAAACTCAAAAAATAAAGAACTTTTAAGAATTAAAAAAAAAAATCTGATAGATTGGTGTGTAATCGATAATAATCCATTGAAGGAAAAAGAATAAATAAATAAATTTTCTTTTAGCGGTTCTGATATGGGGGATCGGTTTACAATAAACTTATACCGCAAACTGAGCACCCATGGAAACTCGAAAAATAAATAACTATTTTGTCATTAAATTCTCTTTCAAGAAATGAAAAATTAATTTTCCTCTACCAAAAAAAACAAAAAAACAACAAAAACAAAAACGAAACAAAAAACAAATACGAAGAAACTAAGTTTCTTCGCGTTTGTTTTTTTTTTTTAATAAGTTACTTATTATTGTACAATGTGGGGGTAAAATACCCGCACTTTTAATTTAAAGTAAAGATTTATTTAAAATATAAGATCTTACTACTTGATAAACAGAAACATTTTATTAAATTCGGATTATGAGATTTTTTTTTTTTTTTAAATTCTTGTGCTTCCTGTTATTGACGCTTTTGAAATAAAAAAATAAATAAGCTTCGTAACGTCTGTTGTAAATTATTCGCTGAAGAAATAATGGAAAAAGGTAGCACTAAAATTATCAACAAAATGAATTTTGTTGTTAATTAATGATTAAAAAGTAAAGGTAAAAGAAAAAAAAAGTAAATAAAAACCAAAAAAGATTTTACGTGTTTGTTTTTTTCTTAAGACTTAAAAAATTCATAGCGCTTCTTTCTTAAAATAAAAAATAAATCATTATTAAACTTTGTTTTTTTTTAAATTATTTTTTTATCATAATTGAGGCAATACTTTTAAAATTAACTATTCAACAATCTTTTAATTTGAAAACTCAGATTTGACATCCAGATATTTCAAACATACGAAATAGTATCACTATAAATGAATAAAGGCCTCCATATTTTATATATTCAACCATGATCTCAACTGAAAATTTTCAATTTCTTAAAATAGGAAGTTATCTCCCTTACACCCCAGATATTGCCTATATATATATATATATATATATATATATATATATATATATATATATATATATGTAATTTTTCCAAGATGAAATAAGGGAAATAAAGCGCTCAATTACAAATGTAAGAGCTTTATTTATTAAATATAACTGTTTATACAAGGGTTTTAGTAGGCATCTACCTAAGGTTTCAAAGCTTTTTGCTTTCATCAGCAAAAAGCTGGTGTGTCTGCAAATATTTCGGTTGAGTTCATGGACGCTGATTAATCCGAAAATATAAATCCAAAAATATATAGGCTCACAAAGTTATCTCCCTTTGATTCTTTATAAAAAACAATTTTTTTTCGGATTCACAGTCATTCACAAAAACATAACCGCATTTTACCATCAGGAAATTTGGATGTGCATAAGTTTCTATACATATGGTTTCTTGTTTATATATTTTTCCGAAAAAAATTTGTTTTTTATAAACAATCAAAGGGAGATAACTTTGTGAGCCTATATATTTTTGGATTTATATTTTCGGATTTATCAGGGTCCATGAACTCAACCAAAATATTGCAGTCATTCACAAAAACATAACCGCAAAAAATGATTTTGCAGACACACCAGAGAGATCAAAGGTATCCTGACGAAAAAAAAAAAGCTTGAAACCTTAGGTAGATGCTTACTAAAACCTTTGTATAAACAGTTATCTTCTATTATTATACTAAAGCTGAGTTTATCAAGCTTCGCCAGCTAAAGGATTTTTTTCTTGATGCAGTAATAATATAGAAAATATCCCCAAATATTACCTAATGATAAATCTAACTATTGTTTGAAAAAAAAATCCTATTTATTTGATTCTAATTAGTTGTAATTTATAATTAAGTCTAAGACCGACCAATCTCTGTCTGTAAGTATAGCGTTTCTCTACCCCTCTCTCAAAACATGTAGAAAGCCTTAGTATGAGGAGCTAAAAAATGTTATAGGACGGGGTGGGATTTTTTTTGCCTGCTGACTGATGATTTGAATCCCTGTCTATCTATCTTTCTCTCTCTCTTAGCTTTATAATAGCTAATACTTAAATATTTTTTTTTTTTACAGCAAGAAAACAATTTTATTTCTTATGTTTTCGTTCGAAAACATAAGAAATAAAATAAACCAAAATTACTATACATTTAAAGTTGAAAATTTTTTTTTATAATTGAAATTATACATTGCAATACTAACACTGTCTCAATAATAGATTCAATAATTAATTTAATTAATTCAATAATTAATTTCAATGGGTAAGTATAATAAAAAAATATCAGGCACTGGCAAATTTGCCGTAAATCCATATTTAACAAAATGAATTTACCCTCACCCCGCGCCGATTGAAAAAAAAATACCAACAATCAGGAATTATCTAGGGACTGTCAAAATGAGCCTAAAATGCGTTTTGACAAAATAACTTTAGACAGAAAATAATTTACCAAAAATCAGGAATTATCGGATTTTAATGAAATTTTCAGTGTTTATTTATCAATGAATGATCTTTATAATGCATTATTTATTTTATTTCAAAACTTTCTCATTTTTTTCAGGTCGCTTAATTTGACCCCCCCCCCCTTATGTTGGGGGCGTAATATTTTTTAAAAGTTGGTTTTATATTGTATTAATTACAGTATGAATAAAGAGATAAAAGATCGAAGTTGAATGAATAGAAACAAAAAAAATTTACGGTGGCTATTCTATGAGAAAATTAGTACCGAAAATCAAAAATAAAATGTAAAAAAATAATAGATAATTTTTTGGAGATTTCTTTTTAATCATTTCGATAATTATTTAATTGGCTATTATCTTATAAAAGAAAAAATACACACTGATATTTTTTCTGCTTAAAGGGGGGGGGGGGTACATTTCAATAGAGTTTTTCTTCAAAATTTATTACTTTATGTGTCTAAAATAAGGTTTGCATTAATAGATATTTATTTCTAGAATCTAAAATATAACATTTTAGAAATATTTTATTTTAAATGAATTTTATATATAATTTTCATAGCAAAAATACTAAATTAAAGTTTTGAAATAAAATAACTAATACATTATAAAATTCATTAATTGATAAATCAATACTGAAAAATTCATTAAAATCGGATAATTACCTGATTTTTGGTAAATTTTTTGCAATCGCGAATGTTATTAAAAATTGTAAACAAGCGCCTAAAACCATTGAAAAAGAGGCTGTAATGCGGATCGCGTCGAAATTGACCAAAACAAATAGTTTTAAATCTATTAAAAATAAACTGCATATGTTATGATATTTTTCTTTTTTCAATAATGGTTATTATGTTACTACTTACGATTTAGACAAAGTTTGACCATAAATAATAGATTTGATTATTTTAATTCACTTTTATAATTCGTAGCAGATGACAAAGATGCCAGTCCGTAGAATTATCTGATTTTAATGAAATTTTCAGTGTTGATTTTCAATGAATGAATTTTATAATGCATTATTTATTTATTTTAAAACTTTCTGATTTTTTCAGGTTACTTAACTTTGACCCCCCCCCCCATGGTTTTTGGTGGGGCGCAAAATATCAGTGGGGGTTATGTAAAGTTGAAACTAAATACAGTATAAGTAAAAAGACAAAATACTGAAGGTGTAAATAGAAGGGAAAAAAATAAGGGAGCTATCCTGGTAGAAAATAAATACGGAAATCGAAAAATAAAATGTAAAATAAAACTAAAAACTAAAAAAAGTAATTTTTGTAGATCTTTTTAAAAAAGAGTTTTTGGATTTAATTGACTATTATCTTATAAAAGAAAAAGTATACATTGATATTTGTTCTGTTTAAAAGGAGGGGCCTTAATTTTCAATTATAGTGTTTCTAAAAAATTATTAGATAAGAATAAAAAACTAAAGTATTATTAAATGGATATTTGTTTTAGAATCTAAAAATAGGAAATTTGAAACTTAAAATTAGGACGTTCCATATTGTAAATAAATTCTAAATATTAATTTACCCTAGCAGAAATACCTAATTAAGTCAGAAAGTTTTGAAATAAAATAACTGATACATTATAAAATCATTCATGTAAAATTGTTAGGGAGAGTTATCTCCCCCTAACGATTCGAACCAGACCTCCAAAGAGGAGGGAAAAACAGACTGCACAGCAGATCAGAACCGAGCAGGTCATACACTCTCATCCTCATTAAGCTAGAACTCTAATCTAAACCCATCCACTGTATTCCCTGTCAGTGAACCATAAATAAAACAAGCATTGTTATTGTTAACAATTTCCCTGTTTTATTATTATTTCTGTTATCCTACATCTCGGATATAACAGATTTGTGGCGACGAGGATTGTTTTGAAGATTCTACACACGTGGATATAATAAAAAAAAAATGGCGATTTCACAGGAAGCCTTAACACAAATTTTAAGCCAGCAACAAGAGATGTTCGCAAAACAGCAACAAGAGTTCATGGCTATGATGACTCAACAATTCAATCAGCAATTTAATCACCAGGTTGATATTCTACAGGGAAACAGAATTTGAACACAAATTCAGCCGAGGAAATGGCAAAAACTATCACAGAATTCACCTATGATTATAAGAACGGAAAAACTTTTGCTTCGTGGTACAAGCGATGGATAGACCTTTTCAAAACGAATTCTCACACAAAAACGAAGAATGGAAAATTCGTCTATTAATTCGGAAGCTGGGTACCCAGGAACACGAAAGATTTACAAATTATATCATTCCCAAGGAAGCTACGGATTTTTCCTTCGCTGAAACAGTAAACTTGCTTAAAGAAATATTCGGAAATAAGCAGTCACTATTCAACACCCGGTTCAATTTCCTGAAGTTGGAAAAAAAATGTGACGAAGACTTTGTAACATTCACTGGTATTGTAAATCGTGAATGCGAAAAATTTAAACTGAGTTCTCTCACAGAAGAACAGTTTAAATGTCTAATCTTTATCAAGGGACTTACCTCCGAAGCACACAGTGATATTCGGGCGAGGTTACTCAGTAAATTAGAAAACGATAAATGTGGACAATTCATGCACTCACAAATATATGCAACGACATGGTAAAGATTAAAAGTGATACCATTTTAGTGCAAAAACAAAGTACCACACCATCAACTTTTAACATTCAGGCTAAAAAGGTAAACAAACCTTCCGAGGCATGCTGGTTTTGCGGAGAAATGCATTATTCAAAGTTTTGCCCGTTTAAAAAACATAAATGTAATGTTTGCAAAAAAATTGGTCACAAGGAAAACTTTTGTGAGCCCAGACAAAAAAAATGGGCCGAAATTCCAACCAGGAAAAAAATCCGTAAATAAAAAACAGTGGAACAGACAAACGGCACAAACAAACTCAGTGTTTGCTACCTCAAAAACGGACTACAAAAGCAGCCGGAAATATTTAGTTGTTTCAGTAAACGATAAACAAGTTCGTTTTCAATTCGACACAGCGTCAGATATTACACTGATATCTCAAGAGACATGGAAATACCTAGGAAAACCTAGATATTCTGAATCACAACACATGGCAAAAAGCGCTTCTGGTGACCTATTTCAGCTTACCGGTGAGTTACATTGTAATGTGACATTTCGGAATATTGCTTTCTCGGGTTTATGTTATATTGCTGAGAATTCAGAACTAAATTTACTCGGTCTCGACTGGATCGAAAAATTAAAACTTTTCGACATTCCTCTCAGGTCTGTTTTTAACACATTCAGCATAACGTCTGTTACGGAAATTGAACGTTATTTTACTAGTGAACTTAAAAATAAGTTCAGCAATGTTTTTCAGGAGGGCCTTGGTTGTTGCACAAAAATTAAAGTAGCTTTAAAATTAAACAAGGATGCTAAGCTATTTTTAGGCCGAAACGACCAGTACCTTATGCCGCACTGGATATTGTCGAAAAAGAACTGCTACGTCTTCAGAAACAAGGAGTAATAGAGCCTACAAATTACTCCAAATGGGCTGCTCCCATCGTGGTTGTAAAGAAAGCAAATGGGAAGGTCCGGATATGCGCGGATTATTCGACTGGACTGAATAATTCTCTGGAATCACATCAATATCCTCTACCAATTCCAGAGGATTTGTTTACAAAATTAAATGGCGGAATTTTCTTTGCAAAAATCGATTTTTCCAATGCCTTTCTCCAACTCGAAGTTGAAGAGGAGTCCAAGGAGCTCCTTACAATCAACACCCATAAGGGTTTATTTAGATTTAACCGGCTTAGTTTTGGGGTTAAACCTGCACCAGCCATATTTCAGCAAACTATGGACGCCATGTTAACGGGACTGACAGGAGTTGCAGCATTCATTGACGACATCATCGTTACAGCTGCATCTCAGGATGAACTTTTGCAACGATTGTTTTCGGTTTTCAGCCGAATCAGTGAATACGGATTTCGGGTTAAGGCTGAAAAATGTGAGTTTTTCCAGGACAAAATTAAATACCTTGGGTTTATAATAGATAAAAACGGTAGACAACCCGACCCGGAAAATACCAAAGCAATTAAAAATATGCAGGCACCTGTAAATATAAAAACTTTACGTTCCTTCCTTGGCATGGTTAGCCACTACAGTGCATTTTTGCCCGAACTTCATAGAGTTCGTGCACCTCTCAACAGTCTTCTCAAGAAAGATGCTACATGGGACTGGTCTGATGCATGTCAGTCAGCCTTCACAAAGGTAAAAACTTTACTTTCCTCAAATCTTTTGCTGACACATTATGATCCATCCATGGATATTGTTGTGGTCTCGGATGCCTCTAATTACGGCGTTGGAGCTGTTATTTCTCATGTTTTTCCTGATAACAGTCAAAAAGCAATTGCTCATGCATCCAGATCACTTACACCTGCAGAACGCAACTATAGCCAAATTGAAAAGGAAGCCCTGGCTATAGTATTTGCTATAAAAAAATTCCATAAAATGCTGTATGGACGACATTTTACTCTGATCACAGATCACAAGCCTCTTCTCAGCATTTTTGGATCCAAAAAGGGGATTCCCGTGTACACAGCAAACCGTCTACAAAGATGGGCTACTACATTGTTGGACTATAACTTTACTATAAAGTACAATAGGACTGATACAATTGGTCATGCTGATGCACTATCTAGGCTCATGACTGTACAAAATAAAGTACCAGAGGACTCAGTCATTGCAGCTGTATCTCTGGAGCCAGAAGTCACTTCAGTTTTTGCATCCACTGTGAGAGCATTACCAGTTACTTCTACAATGATCCGTGAAGCTACAATTTCCGATCCAGTGCTACAAATAGTGAAGCGCTTTCATCATACAAAATGGCCAAAAGTATGCACAGACAAAAGAATCCAACCTTTCTTTCAGCGTCGAGCTTCATTGTCAGAAGTCGATGAATGTCTTCTTTTTGCTGAGCGCGTTATCGTTCCATCCTCATTACAGGACAGAGTGCTCAAGCAATTTCATTATGGTCATCAAGGTATTAGTCGTATGAAAGCCCTAGCACGCAGTTATGCTTACTGGCCAAATATGGATAAGCAGTTAGAGGATTTAGCACACACATGTACCAACTGTCAACTGGCAGCAAAATCTCCCAGGAAAACTACACTGAGTTCTTGGCCTATCCCTGAATCCCCCTGGTTACGCCTTCACATTGATTTCGCTGGACCTATAAATGGACAGTGTTATTTTATACTTGTCGATGCTTACAGCAAATGGCCAGAAATTTTTCAAATGAATCGCATCACTTCAGACGAAACAATCCAAAAGTTGAAACAGATCTTCAGTCGCTTTGGAATTCCCCAGATATTAGTTTCGGATAACGGAACTGCCTTCACTTCAGGTACCTTTGCAAATTTCTGTGCACTTAATGGTATACAACACATTAAAACACCACCCTTTCATCCACAATCAAATGGACAGGTGGAGCGTTTTGTAGACACTTTTAAGAGGGCACTCATCAAAAACAAAGGGGAGGGAACCACGCAAGAAATATTGGAAATATTCCTCAGTAGTTACAGAGCTACACCCAATCCCAACACACCTAATGGTAATTCACCAGCAGAAGCACTGATGAATCGCAAAGTTCGTCTACATATAGATGTCATTCATCCTACTCCAAAACATTCCCAAACAAGGAATATGATGATGGAGGAACAATTTAACCAACATCATGGCGCAGTGAAACGCACATATGTACCAGGACAATCTGTACTTGCAAAGGACTACCGCAATGGCAAGGAAAAATGGATTCAAGGTCGCATTATACGTCGTTCTGGAAACGTCATATATGATGTTGATATAGAATCTACAGTTTGGGTTCGACATGCAAACCAATTACGGTCTTCTCACCTTCCAGAGACTATATCAAATTTTACCTTACCGCTGGATATTTTATTGGACACTTTTGAACTGCCTCCACAACGTCCCCAAGACATACCAAAGGAAAATCCTAAGACACCAAATAAATGTGTACTTAGGAGATCATATAGATTTCGGAGAAAACCCTATCAACTACACATAGATTCCCGAAACAAAACATATGAGCTAAAAGCTAAATAGGGGAGGTGTTAGGGAGAGTTATCTCCCCCTAACGATTCGAACCAGACTCTCCAAAGAGGAGGGAAAAACAGACTGCACAGCAGATCAGAACCGAGCAGGTCATACACTCTCATCCTCATTAAGCTAGAACTCTAATCTAAACCCATCCACTGTATTCCCTGTCAGTGAACCATAAATAAAACAAGCATTGTTATTGTTAACAATTTCCCTGTTTTTATTATTATTTCTGTTATCCCTACATCTCGGATATAACATAAATCAACACTGAAAGTTTCATTAAAATTGGAAAATTCACTGATTTTTGGTAAATATTTTCAATCGGTGGGGGGGATAAATTTATTTTGTAAAATACAGATTTTACGTCATCTTAGACAGATGTTGACGGTCATGTTTACGATAAATTTGCGCAAAATTGACCGAAAAATAGTTTTAAATGTATTAAAAATAAATTACATTATTTTTTAACAAAATAACTCGAGCTCAATGTGTGACCCAATGGGTCACGTCATTTCTAGTATTTAATAAATATATATATATATATATATATATATATATATATATATAACAATCATGCAAATACATATTTATTTTCATGCAAATGACCAAACCAAATATGGATGAAAGTATTTTCCTGATCTCCCACTTGGCCGGATTGACATAAGGATTTTTTAAGCCACACATAAACCAAAGCTCATGCAGTGGCTAGTACAAAAAGTGTGTGATACTCTCACCATTCCCCTTCAAGGGCATCTCAGGCACCAGGCAATAAACCCAGCCCTGCCCCTTGTAGACAAGGGGGCAGGTGCTGCCTAGGATGGGCGACCTACTGGGATCATTTATTTAACCCCTTGGGGTCCAGTTGGACATATGGTGTATGGATATAAGTGTTAAGTTAAAACAGTTCCAAATGACTATCATCAGGAGGTTCAATCCTGACTACATGCAAAAAATAACATGAAATACTTAACATAGCTTAACATTTGTACCCGGTTATGGTTAACAGAAGGAGAATAATCTACCCAAATGGATTAAACAAAGGGTTTGGTTCAAAGTTCCATGAAGGCTCCCGATTACGACTAGAAAATACCTGAAGAAGACCAGAGGCTACATAGGCCGAATCATTATTTAAATAACAAAGATGAAGATAACAATCTGAAAAATCTAAATACAAATTATCACATTTCATCTCAAAAAATTCAAATGAAAAAAGAAAATTCAAAATGTACGGTCTTTCTTGTGATCAATAGCTATCACAGAAATTTGAACCAAACCCTTTATTCAATCCAAAGGGGGTATCCTGTTCTCATTCCACTAACCATAGCTGGGTAAAAGTGAAGATGTGTTAATCATTATTCTAGATTACTGTTGCCCTTGACAAGGATTAAATTTGCAGCCTAGAGATAACTGTCACTTAGAACTAGCATTACAAGCATTTAGCTGAAAAACGCTGACATTTTCAAATTTGCAACCTTAATCAGTTCAATTTGCAATTTCTCAAGTATTTCTTAACCAAACTTTAAAAGTTTTATATAGTTGGAAAGAGAACAGAGTAATCTTTCTAAATATGTAACTTTTATCGGTTTTCATCAATTGAATTATTTTTCACAGCGAGTTAAAACCGTATTTTCGGTCGAACAGCTGAAAACAAAAATATGACCGTTTTTTTTTTTTTTTAGGATAAATTTTACACACTGTTTTGTTTTTTAAAATCAAAGTAGGTAATCTTTATCAATATTCTTGAAATTTTGCACTCAAATAGAAGACACCTGGAAGTACAAACAGTTTTTTTTGTTTGTTTTTGTTTCTAGGGTCTGTGGAAATAAAAATATGAGAGGGCAAAGTTAAAGGTTATTTGTTTTAAAAATATGAAAGACACAAAAAGATGCACTTTCTCTCTAAAATTAAAGACTTTCAAAATTATTTTCCTATAAAATTTGTGAAATTTAAAGATTGCTAAGTGCTTCGGCATTTGATCCGAAAGTTTTGATTTTGAAGAAGAACCTTGAATTTACGTGACTTTCGATTGTAAAAACAGCCTGTCAACTGACATCACAAATCGGACCTTATTGATTTAAAATCACAATTTCTCGTATATTTATTGTTCAATCTTAAAAATATTCATAAGGGTTGAAAATAAAATAAAACAATCTCTCTAAATATGTAATTTGTATGTGTTTTTATTAATTGAATATTTTTTTACAGCTAGTTAAAAATGTATTTTGCTTAAAAATAACGAAAATACGTGATAGGAATTTTTTTCCGAGAATACATTTTACACTCTACATTTCCTTGGAAAATCGAAGTGGCTAATCTTTATCAATATTCTTGAAATTTTGCATTCAATTAGAAGACACCTGGAAGTACAAAAGGGAGCTTTTGTTTCTAGGACCTGTGGAAGTAAAATTACAATAGTGCAAACTCCAAGACTATTTGTTCAAAATGAGGATGATTAGCGAAAAAGACTCACTTTGTCTGTAGAATTAGAAAGTTTCAGAATTATTTTGATATATGATGTGTAAAATGTAAATATTGCTATCCGCTTCAGGTTTTTATTCAAAAATTTGTATTTTGAAGAAAAAAAACTCAAATTTATTTGTCCGATAAACAATGCTTAGCTGAGGAGACAGGCGTACGTCGTACACCTGTCTCCTCAGCTAAGCATTGATGCACAAAAAGTTTAAATTCGCTTATTTCTCGTCCAATTTTTAAAATATTTAATATATTAAATTTTATAATATATTTTAAAATAAAATAATCTTTCTAAATATTTAACTTTTATGTGTTTTTAATAATTGAATTATTTTTTTGTGTGAAAACATGTAAATAGATAATCTATTTCTTTTATGTAATTCAACATAAGCATTTAGAAATGTATTTTTACATTCAAAGTGATGTTACATATTTAAATTAATATTATATATGTGGTGTATACATATATTTACGTTAAAAAATAAACCTGTGCAAAATTCGTAAACGTACAACGTACTTTTCAATCGTGCATCGTACATTTCAAAACAAACTATGACCCAGGAAAAACAGAACCCACAAATTTTGTAAGAAAACTATTAATTTTAACTAGGGGGGTTTAGGGTTAGTTTAATGGGAAAATAAATAATTTAGGTTCTGTTTTTTTTTTTTTTTTTCTGTGTCACCCTGTAATATAATGGGATTTTGATGAGAATTTAAACGTAATATCATGGGATTTTGAGTATGATTTGCAAGTTTTACCCAATATTTATTTAACATTAATTTTTGACATGAGAATTTTCAGATTCACACATCCTTAACTTTTTCCTTGTAAATTCCTACCATAAAATAAACTGAACCCTCATTTTATGTCTGTGTTTTTGCAATAAATGTTTTATTTTTCTTCAAAGTGATGTTATTTATTTGAATTAATACTATACATGTATATACATGCAGTATTATAATGAAAATGTTGAATAATTGGGTGTTAAACTTTTAAAAAACCCAAAATTGCTGCTATCTGTATCTCTTATTCTCTAAATAATGGGTTAAATCATAGAGATACATACAATTTGAGTGCATAATCAGAAAGAACATACAATTTTACATAAGAATACCAAATTGTATCAAAATTGCTCCAAAAATAAAGAAATGGTGAAGAAATCACTGAATTTCTTTTTTTTTTTCTTTTTTTAATGGTCCGTGATTTGACATATTTTTGAAACAAAATCATGTCCACATTTGTACCCCCAATTTCGGGGCTTTAAATTCTCATAACTTTTGAACCACTGGGGATATTTACATAATTCAAACGGTTCTGAACTCCATTTACACAGCTCTATATAACTAATGTGATTAAACAACAATAACCTCAAATTAAAAAAATCAACTGGGAATGCTACTTAGAACTGCATTAACTCAACACTTATATCCACTATGCTATGTGTCCAATTTCTCATCCAAATTGAAGGCAAGAAAGTTTGGCTATTAAATTACTTTCTATTTGTAAAATCCTTTAACATCAACCTTGCCAGCAGGGGAAATTTGGCTCAGGACCACCTTTAGGTGGCAGCAGGTGCTCTGCAGCAGACTATTCATGTCTGAAGTCACCCTGGTGCAACACCATGAAGCAAAGAGGTCCAACAGAGTACCGGCACACCATTAACATCTTCAGAACTACCCTACACATGCGACATCTGTGGTCAGAACTGTCTTTCAAACATTGGCCTTCATAGTCACAGAAAGTGCTGTGCTAGAACATAACTCCAGAGCACAAGAAATCTATGGTCTTCCAAGACTGCGACGCTGATGAATTGTAAAATCAACAGCATTCAAAAAAGTAATATTTACAAATTCTTAAAGTGATAGTCTCTTGAATTATCTAACAAAACATTTTTTTTTTAAAAGCAATTTCCAATCCAATATGTATGGGGGACGGGGGGGGGGGCATTCTGATCATTATCATTTCCAAGGGAGATAATAAAAGTTATTATAACCTGAATAATTCAACTTGAATTATTTCAAAAATAATAAAACTGTTGGTAGATACAGAGAAATATAGTAGAGAACATGGCACACACAAAGACATTTTTTTGGTTTTGTTAGGTGGTTTAATTTCCAACACTCAACTCTTTAACGGCATGGTAACCTGACCAGGGTTATTCTATATCTAGATGTAAGGGAATTACGTTCATTGTACATTTATATATTTTTTTGTGTGTAGTTATTTCTTGAGAGTTTTTTTTGCATGCAGTTATCTATCTATACATATATCAAGGACAGTTGGTGTGTATGTATGCACTGAGGAGACTATGAAAATAAGACGACAAAGTAAATATATATATGTATTCACTATCCCCAGATCTTGCTTTTTGTGCCAAAGTAATGCTAATTTTATTCATATTTGTGAAAATATTTAAAAATTATAATAGTAAGAGAAGGGAAAGTCATTGGTGTTCATGATTAAAACATAAACAAATAAATTATAGAAGACCAAAACAATCAATGGATCTGTGACAAACTCTCCTCTTCTACACGCCAGGTGACCACTTATAGTACATCAAAGATTACTATCTAATACCAATAATTATATGGTTTTAAGTAATTATTTCTATTTAATAATAATCATTTGTTTGCACACATTATATGGTTACAAGTAACTAATGATAATAATCCTTAGTAAACAATTATAGCTTCAATTAACTATTCTTAATACAAATAATTTAGACAGTTATATGGCATAATATATTCTTATCAAATACAAATAATTTTTAAACAGATCTATTCGACCCAAAGGCGGAATCCTAACAGGTACTATCACTCTAAATCAGTGTGGACATGGGAGTAATGGCAATGAAGGGGTACTTCACACTCCTCAGAACTAGAGCCCAACCATCAGTTGCAGTTTAGTGTATATATCTTCTTTTTATTAAATATTTTCCTCTCTCTCTCCCTTTTACTGTTTTCTTTCTTTCTTTTCCCCTCTATTTATTTATTTGTTCTCTCCTTTCTTTCTTTCCCATTCTCTTTGTTTGTTCTCCCCTCTCTTTCTTTTTTCCCCCTCCCTTTGTTTGTTCTCCCCTCTCTTTCTTTCCCCCTCCCCCTCTCTTTCTTTTTCCCCCTCCCTTTGTTTGTTCTCCCCTCTCTTCTTTCCCCCTCCCTTTGTTTGTTCTCCCCTCTTTTAAAAATAGAAAAAAAAAAAACAAAAAAAAAAAAAAAGTTATTGTCTTTCAACTAAACATAATTTTGTTTTGGTTAGCAACCAAGTCTCAAATGACATTGCTTATTCTGAAAACAGAAATGGGTATGTGGTTGGGGGGATGGGAAATGAGTAAGGGCCAATCATCCACTTTGTTGGAGACTAAACATGTGAACAGCACTGAAACGTAAGCAACAGATAATATTACAACAGAATAACCTTTACAGCCTCATCAATTCAGTTTTTAAACTGACTCAAAAAACAAAAAGCCAAAATGTTAGCATTTTGGACTATGGTGACTAGTTTTAGCCTTTAGTTGGCAACACCATGATAAATAACAACACAGGTCAAGAATAGTAACTAATTGTTATTTATTAAGCATTGCCTAGTCTGGCACACAACAGACCTCATACTGCTTACAGTACTCGTTGTGACTAAAGGGTCACCCATTTAAGTAAGTTGCTGGAGTCACCCATTGTCAGTATCAGCCAGACAGTGAAGGAGTCTATCCCCTTTTTGCTAGCACTAGACCAGGCAGATTGTTATGCCGAGGTGGAGTGTCACATATACCGTCAGTTCCCCATTTTACCACACAAATCAGATTACCCAATCTGTGCTACTCATACGCTGAGTTGGCGGTTTCAAACTCAGAACCTTGTGATTTTAAGGTGGATGCTCTACTGACTGAGCTAAACTGGTCCCTAATTTTAAGTACTAAACAGGCTCATCTGCTTAAATTTGGTAACTTGAGCATAAGCCAAGAATAGTGCAAGTTGGTAGCCAAGTTACACTACATTGATGGTCACTAAGTGATTATTCAGTACCAGTCAAAAAAAACAAAGAAAATCTACTGGATATTATTATGAAGTAAGGAGCCAAGAGATGTTGATAAATAGAAATGGGAAAAAGGATATGCAAAGGTGTTAGAGAAAAGAGATGATACCTCCTCTCGGAATAGAATGGACTGTTCTATTTGAATATAATCATTGATGGTGTTAGTCTCGGTAGCCCACCTTCCCTAGTGAGACTAGCTAGTATTATATGACTGTAAACCAATTCTGGTACTTATTAGTAAAATAAACCCAACATTACAATAAACGGAGACAAAGAAAAGAAGAAGAAAATGGTAAAGGAAGAAATGAATGTAAAAAGGGTCGAAAAGCTTGGTAGAGAAGGAATAATTTTTATTTAAAAAAGAATATATATAAAGAGGGAAAACCTGAGAAGAGAGAAAGAGAGAGAAGGGGTGAGAGAGAGAGAGAGAAGGGGTGAGAGAGAGAGAGAGAGAGAGAGAGAGGAGAGAGAGAGAGAGAGAGAAGGGGTGAGAGGAGAGAGAGAGAGAGAGAGAGAGAGAGAGAGAGAGAGAGAGAGAGAGAGAGAGAGAGAGAGAGAGAAGGAGGAGAGAGAGAGAGAGAGAGAGAGAGAGAGAGAGAGAGAGAGAGAGAGAGAGAGAGAGAGAGAGAGAGAGAGAGAGAGAGAGAGAGAGAGAGAGAGGGGTGAGAGAGAGAGAGAGAGAGAGAGAGAGAGAGGGTGGAGAGAGAGAGAGAGAGAAGGGTGAGAGAGAGAGAGAGAGAAGAGAGAGAGAGAGAAGAGAGAGAGAGAGAGAAGGGTGAGAGAAGAAGAGAGAGAGAGAGAGAGAGAGAGAGAGAGAGAGAGAGAGAGAAGGGTGAAAGAGAGAATGATTTGGTACACAAAGACTAAAATAAGCTGAAAAAGAAAGAAGAAAAAACAAATAACACACAAAAATAAAGTATTCCAAATAAAGCATGGAAAGAGAAAAGCTGAGAGTAAAATGCAGAGAGAAGAAAAAGAGAAAGAACTAAATAGTAAAAAAACAAAAGGGGGGGGGCTAAAAAAGCAATTATACAAAAGGGAGAAGGGCAGATAGAGACAAGGCAAGATTGGAAAAGAAAAAAACCCAGAAAGACAGAGCGAGTGAGAGAAAGAGAGAAGCTGAAAATAGAATCCAAAGAAAAACTACAGAGAACAGTGTGAGAAAGAAGAAAAAAAGAAAAATAGAAAAGGAAGAAAAAAAAGGGGGGGGAAAGGGGAGGGAAAAAAAGCTTAGAAGGTAGAAGAAAAAACAGCAAAAAGCAGCAGATCTTTTTAAAGTGAATAACCAAAAGTTGGTCAGACATGAAAAGCTACTAATAGATGCATCAAATGGAGCAGAACTTTCTCATAAAAATGGCTAATGAATATTGAGACTTTTCGGGAATGAACCTCTACAAAAATGGCAAGGGTAACCAACAGAAATAGGACAAATACAACTACCATAAATTTTTGATAATATAGAAATGTAAATTAATATTTCAATTGTTTATAGTCATTATTCTAAAAAGTTGCAAATATTAAAATAATTTATAAGAATAACCAATAGAATGATAACAGGGAGACAAAGGTTAAACTATAACTCATCTTGGACAAAAAGAAACGATCTTAATTTTGGCTATAAATACCTTAGAATGGCACAAAGCCTAATAGGGAATGAGACAGGGATAGAAACAGTTTGTTATGCCAATGTTTCAAGTGAGGGGGAAGGCTAACATGTTTATACAATCAGCATTCAATATCATTGCTTTCACCTAGGATTGAACACCTGTCACCAGCAGGGGGGAATATTTAACTGTTTCAATTATAATTGCCAGTAATATAGTGGATTTTAAAAAGGGGGGGCAACCCTTGTCAAACCTCTTGTATATATGTGTGAGTGTTTATATATATACTAGAAATTGAGCTCCAGTTATTTTGTTAAATAATAATGTAATTTATTTTTAATACATTTTAAACTATTTTACGGTCAATTTTGCACAAATTTATCATAAACATGATCATCAATGCTGTCTAAGATGATGTAAAATCTGTATTTTACAAAATAAATTTTAAAATGTAGCTAAAAACAAGTTACGATAAGAGGATTTTTAAAAAATTCTATGAAAAATCAATTAATAATCTGATTTTCCCGAAAATTTCCATAAATGTTTACCATTGGATGTAAATACATCTGAAATAGTTTTTTTCTAAAATATATTAGGGGAAATATTTTTTACGAGGTCTATTCCCCCCCCCCTATTTTATTTTATGAGATAAAAAAAAAAATGACGCGTCAGAAAAATTTTTTTTCTTTTTTTCTATAAAGATAAGAGTCTGAATAACTATATCAATGAAATTGTATGAATGTACGACGTGTAGTCTTTTGAGAAAAAATTAATGAAATCGGAAATAAAAAGTGCAAAAAAATGTCATAATATTAATATTTGAAAACTTTTTTTTGCTTTTATAATTAGTATGTACTATATTCTATTAAATTGTCAACAAAAAAAAATTTGTTTTTAAGAAATTAATTTTTAAGAGATTTTCAATCTTTTGTGTGATTAAATATTTTTATTTTCTGCGTGAAATAAATTAAATTTTCTTTTTTCCTGCGTCAAAAAATCGAATTTTTCACGGATATTTAAAAATATGAATTTTAGAATTCAGGTGCACTAAACATTGGTCCGATACGAGCTCGATTAATATTTTTAAAAGAATTTGTAATTTTTGTTGTTGAATAGTAATGTGTGATCCTTAGAATGTACGGAAGAGCATTGCTGACATTTGTTTTACAAAGAGACGAGACGCTTCTAAGTAACCAAAGTTTGTTCCTGTTAGGCTGACAGTGTTAGCGTGAAAAAAATTATTTTATTTAACTTTTTTCAATAATTAAAATAAAAAGTAAGTATAATAGATTATTTTATCAGTTTTTCTCTTAGAAAAAATATTCAAATTTTCATTCCATACTTTTACGGGTTACTCGTAAAAGGGAAATAATTAGTAACTTTTCTGTCTATATTACGGTCTGAAAATTACCCTTTCGCATGTAATACGGGCAGGTTTGTTTATTTTTTAAGATAACGATGTAATTTTTCCCAATCGGATAATTTGATCTTTGAATTAACTATTTTTCTTTGTAACAACCCTGTACGATCTTTTTTTTAACGAGATTTTTGATAAACAAAGTTCGGAAATATCTATTTCCGTTTTATTCAAGATGGCATAAACGGTCTGGTGGTACCTAGTTTTTAGCTACGTTAAATTTCAGTTGATTTAACAGTGCAAAAATGAAAACATTGTTTTTCAATCATAATTTTCATTATTTCCGTATGCTGAAAATTTTTTTTTTTTTAATCATCAGGAGTTTATTTTATGTTTTTTTTTTTAAATGGAAAAAAAATTTTCAAGAAAATATTAAATTTTCTGTAAGTTTCATTGTGTTAAATATAGGGGGGGTAAATTTCACAGGGTCAAATTGGTGTTACCTATTGAAGGCATTAAAAATAAGCCCTATTTTTATAGACAAGTAAAGGTAAATATTTAGGCCCCTGCTTAAAATATTTTAAAGAAGGGGGGGGGGTTAAAATATTTACATTTTTGTCGTAAAAAACTGGAGTGTGTAAAATATTTTTTTTTTCGGGAAAAACGCCTTTAGCGAAGATTGTTTTTTTCAGCAGGACTTTTTTTGAGTGAACACCGGTTAGCCTTTCTCCGAAAGCCCCATCAATTTTATTTATTTATCTTTTAAACCAAGTCACATTACGAATCTTAACATTTTTTTTTTTTTTTTTAGAAATTAAACAATTTTAAGTAGATTTTTTAGTTAAATTGAAAGTTTATTTAAAAAAAAAAAAAAAAAAAAACAGAACAGACGAAATTCTTCAAAACTTGAACAAATTAATAGTTTGCAAAGCGAATAAATTAAAAAAAAATTATACAACCAGATCTGAGAGAGAGAGAGAGAGAGAGAGAGAGAGAGAGAGAGAGCCAGTCACTTTCTGTTTATTTAAGTGTTAAGAAGGGAACACTCTTTCTTTCTCTTCTCAATCATGCTGAAAATGAGAGCGATAGATACAAAGACTGGTGTTAGCAGCAAGCAGCAATTACTTAATTGCAAATTACGACTAATTAGAATCAAATTAGATGATTAGAATCAAAAACAATGATTAGATTAAATACTGAATTATACTCCGGGATAAGGTTTGTATCATTAAAATATTTAGGAAAAATTCCTTTAGGAAAGGAAAGTTAATAATCTCAGCTTTAGTATAATAATATATCAACTCCTCTGCATGAGTAGGATGTGACACAAGGTCAATTTCTTAAGTGGAGTGTAACAAGTTTAAATTCAGTTTTCCTTCTCCTAGACTGGTTACCTAGCCAAGATTAAAGAGCCCAGTCCGCCCTACAATTTACTCATAGCTAGAGGGAGAGTAGTTGGATGCATACCTTTCCCAAAGTTATTAGCACTATGTGAAATGCAAACAGCCTTGTCTACGATTTGAACTCGGGTCGATACGTCCATTTTCTATGACTAACCATTACACCATGTGCCTCCAAACCTAGTATAAATGTTCTCTTGTAATTTCAATGGACATTACCACCAGTTATACATAGAATAACCCTAGTCTCAGTAAAGATTGCATTAATTCCTGACCATTGACAATACCTTTCTTTTCAATTTTCAGTGAAATTCTATAATTATCAATGTAATTACATTATTAGCCTTATTTGGTCAGTAATGCTTGTTTAATATTCAATTACTGGCAATTTTTCTTCTAGTATACATGACATGCAGGGTGCTGAAAACTTCTCAAACAAATTTTAAAAACTTAGAAAATTCAGGGGTCAAATTTTGTTTAGTTTTTTAGTGTAGAGAATAATTAAAGATGAATGGAGTAGGGG
Source organism: Doryteuthis pealeii (assembly GCA_023376005.1). Classification (NCBI taxonomy): domain Eukaryota; kingdom Metazoa; phylum Mollusca; class Cephalopoda; order Myopsida; family Loliginidae; genus Doryteuthis; species Doryteuthis pealeii. The sequence goes on along the minus strand of CM042145.1, from coordinate 52,173,484 downwards.
TAAAGTCAGTAAGTAGTAATAAAAACTATGCTTTGTGTTCAAATATATTTGGTGCTGACCCCCAACTATAGATATGGTTTTATTTTTCTTCCCTTCCACTTAGTACCAAAATTTATTATTCATATAATCGTTAGATTGATTGATTTTAAAGGTATGTCAACCAGTCTCTGGTTATTTTATGCCCAGAGGTTAGGGTATTGCATTCATTGTACATTTATATTTACATTTTTTGTGTATTTGTTTCTTAAATTGTTTTTGCATACACAAATATAAATATAAACATATACACAAAAGTGTACTTATCACTGCATCTGTGGAAAATCTACAGCAAACAATAGCATCTCCTTCCCCTGACCGGGATATGCATGTAGGGTTTGGGGACTGCTTGTGAATTTCATATTTCCTTGTTACTCTTTCCATGAATTCACCACATGTGAATTCGTTGGATGGAGCTGGCTGAACCAACCCAGGGTGAATGCTGTCGCAGAAAGAAACAGAAACAAGTTATCTTTGTCTGGGTTAAATATTACATATTTAACCTACCTAATTCCAAATACTTACCTGTTCCTGCTGGGTTGATGAGAATTAATAATTGCTTAGTTCCAGGTAGCCTTCCTCCAAGGCACACCTTCCCCTAAGAGGGGATAAAGACTGGCCTTATTGCCTGAGGGAGAATCTAAGCAATTTTTTTACACTGCCCTGCTGGATATTTGCTTTCTGCCCAGTACCCCATATTAAACTGACATTTGTGTCACATTTTAGCCTCGTGAGGGACTCAAATCCACCTACATAAATCCAAGCAATGGTTTTCTATTCATTTTTTTCTCGTTAGTTAAAAAAACTACTTTGAGAGCTACTCCTCCCCCTCCTGTTACTGTGGCTAAAAATTAAGAAGTGTTCATTACAGGGTTCATTAATCTAACTAGCAAGAATATGCGCCTGAAGAGCGCATATGTAATGAAATATATTAAAATTAGAAATAAGAACACATAAAATGATTACACTTATTTTGACTATTTTAATTGGTTTCTATATATAGTCATTTATAGGATTCATTTTAATACGTTGGAAAATAAGACAATAATATTAGAGATCAATAATACCAAGTAATTATTTGTTAAAACCAGTATGTAAATTAACCATACCATATATTATATAAACCTTTATTTCTTAGTGATATATAAGACACATTGCAAGATTTTAAATGTACAAATAGCATGGGGTGTTTTGAGGCAAATCTAACTCAGATTTTCATAGACATCATTAATAAATAAGATTTATTCTATGAATTAATGATACTGACTTTAAATTAAATAATCATTGATAAACTTACGCAATTCCTGAGAGTTGGATGACGAAGGCAGTGTTGTAGTTTCTGTGACAGACATACACAGAATCTCCATTATAATAAGATATATCGGTAATTCATTTTATCATTTACAACTTTAAATATATTTACTTTACATATCTTACATCATATATAACTGTTAATCCACCTCTTTGTTTTGGCTGACATAGTTGATATCAAATTTATAAAACATCCTGCTGCAGTGCTATGTATTATCTTACTTTTTTGCATTAAATATGTGCAACAGCATTAAGAATTAAGGCAAGAGGCGGGTGCTAGATATATATCTTTTTTTTCTTATTTTTTAGTGGGGAATACTGTACTCTTAACCCCCTATAATTGCAAAAGGCTGTCCCTGATTTTAGATTCCTTTGGATTTAATCTTCCCCACAATATTTAGATTAGAGTGTTCAAAAAACTAATCAACCTTCAGGGGTCTAATATTCTTAAGAAGAGTAATGATATTATGTCTATATGTTAGCACACAAGCTGAAAGATTTACAATGTTTTGCCCTGAGAAATTTAGACCATAAAGAATAGTCAGGTGTCAAAAAAATACAGAATTATTATCAACTGGCTGTGAATTTTGGTGCAACTTTAATATGACTTTGCTTATAGTACTACCTCTATCCCAAAATAGTTGTTTTTATTAATATAAGCAATACATTTTGAATCATTTTTTATTAATCATACTAGCACGAGTCAAACGTTTTACAATATTTTGTTACATGCTAGTTTGCGGTGCATATATCACTTGACTGAAGGAGTTAAAGCCATTATAGGTACTTGCTGTGATTGGTAGTATTGTAGTCTAATTTGTGAACTTAGGTTTTATAGTTGATCACAGTACAGCAACCAGGTGGTTCAAAAAAATTCATTTGGGTTGCAAGAATCTCGACAGGTAGGCCTAAAAGTATGGATTCAAAGGCCCCATTTCAGGCCATTAAGGCAAATTCAGTGAGTTTCTTTTGTTTCTGTGACAGCATTTCCCCTAGGTTGGTTGAATTGACTCCAACCAAGAAATTAACCTGTGGTGAATTCATGGAAGGAGTAAACAAAGGAACAGGAAATTCACAAGAATTGTGCAAACCCCACATGCACATGCTGGTCAGGGGAAAGGAGATGCCCTTGTTTGATGCAGATTTCCACATAGACATAATTCCTGATGATGATGGAAACACCCTTTGGATTTTAACAGAACCCCTTAGGCCAAGTTGTGGCCCTAATATCACTGGGTGCCAAACCTGTCCACTTTGGGTGACCCTACAGGGAACTTAAGTAATTTGTAATATCTCATCTAAAGAAAGTCAAGTCTGTACACATAGGGAAAGCATGAACTGCTATAGACAGATTATTCATCTTATGGAAATCTGATCTAACTGATAAGATAAAATGACAATTCTTCCAAGCCGCAGCCATATCAGTGCTACTGTACAGCTGCACAACTTTGACTCTAATGAAGCACTTAGAGAAAAGCTAAAAGGGAGCTACACAAGGATGGGGCGTGCTGACTTGAACAAATATTGAAAGCAGCACCCTACAAACAAACAGGCATACGGCCACTTGTCCCCTATCACACAAACCCTGCAAATAAGATGAACAAGACATGCTAGACACGACTGGAGAAGCAATGACAAACTCATAAGTGATGTTCTCCTGTGGACACCAGTACACATCAGTGTAGGCCAACCAACAAAAACATACATCAATCAGTTCTGTGCAGATTCTTAATGTTGTGCAGAGGACCTGCCAGGGGCTATGAACAATAGGGACAGTTGGTGAGAGAGAGAGAGGGGTGGGGTCATGGGTATCTGATTAATTTTATACTAATCAAGGGAATCCTTTTTTCGGATCACCAGGATTCTAATCTAATCATGTTCTCAACTTTCTACAAAATACTTAAGTACTAAAACTTGTAATATAAGACTATCTTTTTTAGATGGCAGGAATCACTGGCCTAACATTTAATTAACTTATTACCTATCTAGAGTATACTTGTTTTCACACTGGGGCAAAAAGGGGTCTGCCGTACTCATCTTCAAGGTATTTACTATTACATTATTCATTGTTTTAAGTATCATGTTGTTCCTAATGTCATGCAAAGGATGCAGAATATGGTTTTCAGTCTGCATACTTGTCTGGGAGGGGGGATGCATTTGGCATCCTTGCATGCAGTAGGTATGGGGTTAATCTAGCATTTAATTAGAACCCTTGCAAAGTACCGACCAAATTTCAAGTTTCAAATATCAGCATCATTTGTAAAATGCAGAAAAAAAATGGCAACCTCTCATTTTATAGAACAATGCAAATATATATATATATATATATATATATATATATATATATATATATATATATTATCTGAAATAATATTTTGAAGCCTTATGTTCTTCACTAAAAGACATTAATATTTTGAATACTTCATCCGTTAAGTACATAACATTAATTAACATCCCTCTTTTTGTTCTCTGCACATTGCTACAACTAATACCTACTTCCCAGTGGCGCTTTTTAGTCTCTGGGAAATACACATTGTTCTATTATTGGCATTGTTAACTTGTTTTTGTGTAGATACTATAAGCCAATCTTTTTTGTACGGACAGGTGATTGCATAAACCAACATTTCATTGTAATAATCATTTTGATAAAATAATACTAAGGTGAGTAAAAAGTTTTGCAATATTTTGGTAACATATATATGAATAAGATAATTTTCTATACTTTGTGTTATACAGATTAAATATATGTAATTCTTTTATATATACTAGGGTCAGTCAAAAGTTAGCAATATTTTGGCACATGCTAGTTTGTGGAACATACATCGCATGACCGAAGCAGTTCAAGCCATGTTAAGTACCTGCTATGGTTGGTATTATCGTGGTAGTTGGTTTACTGATACATTGTGCATTGCTTCACTCTGTGTGTGATTTGAAAACTTCACAGATGAATGTGCAACATAGTCTAATAAGTTCAAACTGGGCCATAACACTGTGGGAGCAACCAAAAACATTTGTTATTTGAAAGGTGAAGGTGCAATTGATCACAGTACAGTAACCAGTTGATTCAAGAAATTTTGTTTGGGCTGCAAGGTCAAATAGGCCTGAGGCCGTACTCCAAACCAGAGTCAAATCTGACATGTATCACAGAGATTATCAGTCGAGCTCAGAATCTCAGTACAATATGGTTTATCACTTTCACGACCACAACAAATGCATCCAGAACTGCTGAATTGTGTCACGTTACCAAAATATTGCAAAACTTTTGACTCACCATAGTATCATAATGTTGATTATCAAGTAACTATATATTAATTCTCTTGTTCCTTAATCTTACAACCGTTATCATCCTTCAACAGTTTCTGGTAAAAATGACACCATCCAAATCATCCAAGATGAAATGCAAAAAAATGTAAATCCTGATTATCTGATGTCACTTATCCACCAATAATTATTCTTATGAGTGTTGTTACCTGGGCTAAATAATGGACCATTCTGTTTTTATTATAAAGAAAGGGGAGAAAAAGGAAAATGCTACACAGAAAAAATATAAGAAAGAAAGAGCACAGAAGCGATAATGCTAATCTGTTTCAATTGAACATAATGAAAGGAAAGAAAGAGGGGAAAAAAAGAGTGAGAGAGTTAAATCAAGATTATTATATTTTTTACATATTGAACTAATTAGCAATAGTTCTTAAGTAAACATATCAAACATTGTAATGATTAAATTATCATACTGTAGTATATATCCACAGGTCCTGCTAGTTGTTATATTAATCTTGTTTTCTACATTATTTGAACTAGCATAACAAAACTGCACTGCGGGCGGTGTAAAAATAAAATTTTGAAAAATATAGCTTGAGCCGAGTGGGATTTAAAATTCAATGTCAGAGGGGTAGTATCCAAGTAAAATTAATAAATGAATTGAAGTAATAAAAAACAACAATGCCAAAATATGCCAAAAACTTTAAAAGGGCATTCAACATTTAATGATTTTAGTAATTAAAATCATCAAATTCATTAAAGGAGTAAACAATTTGAAATAGAAATTAGGAAAGTTAATTTTTTACACCAACATTTTTTCTTGAAATAATATTTAATAATAAAATTAAATTTGGTTTATCAATGAATAAAACAATTAACTATACAAAATGATTTTTTATTGTTTTGATTATTTCTAAAAATTTTGAAATAAAAAAAAAAAAAGCTATATTATATCTTATTTATTTTACATTTAACAAACATTTAGTTTTAGTGTAAATAAATATTATATAAAATAAAATAGAGTAATGATACTTAAATCAATTTTTAAATGCTAAATAATACCTAATACTAATTTTTTTTAATCGGAGGAAATAAAATATCTAATTTATAGATTTATTTTCAACTAAATTTTGTTTGGTACACTTATGTAAAAATATGAATTTTGTAAAAAAAATTTTCAATAAATAAAATCTTTTGATAATAGATTCAGTATCAATTTGTCTGTGACTAAAACTATGTCACTGCTTACATCACAACACTGTCATTGATAAAAATATTATTTAATTAATAATCAATAGATGCATGCAACATTTTGATTTGAGGGGGACAGAAGTAAGTTTCCATTTCAAATGGTTTCATTTTTCTTTACTCCTTTAATAAATTTGATGATTTTACCGATAATACAAACCCTCTTATATGGAAATTTTAACTTGGACAATATCTTTCAAAAATTAATTTTTATAACCGCCCAGATGCTAGTTCATGTAAAAATGTTTGTACAATAAATTAATGAATATAATATATGTTGTTACACACGTAATTCATTTTCTTAGAGATTTAATAAATTTTATATCCATTAAAGTAAGCATTAAATTGAATAATTGGTGAACCTGAGCATCTGGAAACCCCCCCATCTAAAATTTTTGTTTTTAATTTCTTTTTCTTTCTTTTAATGGATTATTATCGATTGCACACCAATCTATCAGATTGTAAAAAAAAAAAAAAAAAAAAATTCAAAAAAGTTATTTATTTTTCGAGTTTTCAGCGGTGCTCAGTTCCCCGTATAAGTTTATCGTAAATTGATCCCCCATATCAGAACCGCTACAAAATTTATTCATTTATTTTTTTTGTTTTCCTTCAATGGATTATTATCGATTACACACCAATCTATCAGGTTTTTTTAAAAATTCTTAAATGTTCTTTATTTTTTGAGTTTTCAGGGGTGCTCATTTCAGCGTATAAGTTTATAGTAAATCGATCCCCCATATTGGAACCGCTCGAAAAGGAAACTGGCGCAAAGGTGTCAAAGTTAGGGTGGCCCAGAAAAAACAGAACCCAAATTATTTATTTATTTTCCCATTAAACTAACCTTAAACCCCAACACCAACCCCTACCCCAAACCCTAACCTGTTACAATTAACAGTTTTATTACAAAATTTGTGGCTTCTGTTTCACCTTAATCTTGACACCTTTGTGCAAATTCAGCCCAACTGTTAAGGTAGAGCGGTTCTGATATGGGGGATCGATTTACTATAAACTTATATGGGGAAATGAGCACCCTTGAAAACTCAAGAAATAAAGAACTAAAAAGTTCTTTATTTTTGAATCAGGCGCTTTTTTTGTTTGTTTTTTTTACAATCTAATAGATTGGTGTGTAATCGATAACAATCCATTGAAGGAAAAAAAAAAAAAAAAAAAAAAAATTTTTTTAGCGGTTCCGATATGGGGGATCGATTTACGATAAACTTATACCGGGAACTGAGTACCCCTGAAAACTCGAAAAATAAATAACTTTTTTGAATTTTTTTTTTACAATCTGAGATTGGTGTGTAATCGATAATAATCCATTGAAGAAAAAGGAAAAAGATTAAAAACAAAAATTTTAGATGGGGAGTTTCAGATGCTCAGGTCCAACGAATAATTTTATTTATTTAATTTTTAAAAACAAAACAAAATTTATATAAACTCGAAGTAAAATGCTATTTTCAATCATCTAATACAGAATAGTATTCCTCTTATTGATGAATGTGTATTGTTTAAACATTGAACAAAATACTATTAATTTCTCACTACAATTAATTTAAATAAATATATTTCTGATGAAAAAAAAACATTAGTAATGAAATAACCGTAAACAAATTTTGAATTAAAAATAAATGTAAACATTTTTTTTAAATTCCTAATAGGAATAAAAAAAATTTGAAATAAAAAATACTTGTTATATTTGTGAAGGTGCCGCGAAAATTAAAAACAAATTTTATCTATAAATTTTTTCATGGTAAAGCCGGTGTTTGTATCATTTGTTTATTGTATTTAGGTAGGGGACATTTTTTTTTTATCACCGCTTTTGTTTATACAAACCGACGTGAAGAAAAAAGATTTTAAAATAAATATTTTTACACAATTCTACAAATTGTATTTTAATTGAATGAATGGATAAAAAAATTTTTTTTTTTTGTTGAGTTTTTAAGGGTGCTCATTTCCCCGTATAAGTTTATAGTAAATCGATCCGCCATATCGGAACTGCTCGAAAGGAAACTGGCACAAAGATGTCAAAGTTAGGGTGGCCCAGAAAAAACAGAACCCAAATTATTTATTTATTTTCCCATTAAACTAAGGGTCAATTCACCTGGGTGTTACACCCAACGACACCGAATTACTTCAAATTTGGCACAAATGTCCCCCTTCATAAGTTAGGAAAGTGTGCCAAATTATTTTATCTTAAACCTTACAGTTCCGATTTTAGAGGGGGGGGATATAATTTTGCTATTTTGCCTCAAAATTAAGGCTGTGCGGTGTCGCAAACTTTCAGTGTTTTTTTTTAATTAAAAAAAAATACTTTCATACATTCAATATTTCTGAAATTTGGTATGTAAGGCAAATAAGGACTGTAGAATCCAAATATCCAACTATTTTAACCCTATACCTCACAGAAAATTTTATTTTGCCCACCCAAATGCATGACTCCAAAATCAACAACTTTTCACCTATGTAGCTTACGGTCAGTCTATCGAAAAATTATCCTCTTCAATTTTCATAATATTTTTTTCTTAACATCTACTATGTCTGCCTAAGTTCATCAAAGAATTTTGTGTGGGGGTAAAGTCTACTTTAGAAGATATGAACCTGCCAAGTTCAGAGTTTTTTTCCTATGTACGTGCAGGATTTCAGTGAAAGATTATAATTAAAGACAATCATCCTAATGCTCCATGAACTCTCAAATGTTGATATTGTGCTCAGTGACTTCTTAAACTATTCAATACTATTGTTTTTATCAATTAAAAAAAAACAAAAAAAACGAGGTGAGTCAAAAAGTAATGCCATTTTGTTTAGTACAGGTATAATTACCGACACAGGAACATGTATCATGAATTAAAATGAAGTTGGTCCTCTTTGATGAACTTAGGCAGACATAGTAGATGTTAAGAAAAAAATATTATGAAAATTGAAGAGGATAATTTTTCGATAAGCTACATAGGTGAAAAGTTGTTGATTTTGGAGTCATGCATTTGGGTGGGCAAAATAAAATTTTCTGTGAGGTATAGGGTTAAAATAGTTGGATATTTGGATTCTACAGTCCTTATTTGCCTTTCATACATTCAATATTTCTGAAATTTGGTATGTAAGTATTATTTTTAAATTTAAAAAAAAACACTGAGATTTTGCGACACCGCACAGCCTTAATTTTGAGGCAAAATAGCAAAATTATATCCCCCCCTCTAAAATTGGAACTGTAAGGTTTAAGATAAAATAATTTGGCACACTTTCCTAACTAATGAAGGGGAACATGTGTGCCAAATTTGAAGTAATTCGGTGTCGGTGGGTGCAGATTTCAAATTTTTCCGGTGTTTTGACATGGACTTGACCCCTAAGCTTAAACCCCCCCCTAACACCCCCCCCTAAGTTACAATTAACAGTTTTATTACAAAATTTGTGGGTTCTGCTTTTTCTGTGTCACCTTAATTTTGACAACTGTTAAGATAGAGCGGTTCTGATATGGGAGATCAATTTACTATAAAGTTTATAGTATAAAACTTATACGGGGAAATGAGCACCCCTGAAAACTCGAAAAATAAATAACTTTTTAAATTTTTTTTTTACATTTGGATAGATTGGTGTGCAATCGATAATAATCCATTGAAAAAAAAAAAATTATAAACAAAAATTTTAGAGGGGGGGGGGGGTCCAAAAGTTCAGGTCCGAGGTTTTTAAATTTTAGAGGGGGTGGGGTTCAAATGTTCAGGTCCGCCAAAGTTTGCAAATACAAAATTAAAATAGATTGAGCAAAAGTTAGTTTATTTTTTTATTTTTTATTTTTTTTTTTATAAATAAACAACATAAATTTACTGATTTATTTAATAAATCAGTAAATTTATGTTGTTTTATTTATAAAAAAAAAAAAAATAAAAATCAATAAACAAAAATTTTCTGTTACGTTTTAGAAGTCAAATCCGAAAGAAATATATCTTCGCAAATAACTTATTTTCCTTCCTTAAATAAAATAAAACTTTTAATAAATCTAAACTAAAAGAACTGAAAAATAAATTAAATAACAAACTCACATGACAATAACAATTTTTTAAAAATCAATTACTTACCTAAAATGTATCATATCCACTAAGTTCTTGAAAACAATATTTTGTTTTGACAAATATCTTTGTTAAATTACATAATTCTCCAAAATTTTATTAAAATTGAATGAATGTGAGTTTAAAAACTTTTCGTCCACAGCTTGAAATCTATCACTATTTTCGATAAAATTGCTTTCTAAAAAAAAGAAAAATTAGTTGTAATGAAATTTTTTTTATATTAACAGGTACATAAGAACAGAGGGGTCATTTTTTGTTTTTACACCAATTTTTAAAAAATAAACAACCTGTTATGCAAAAAAAGATTTAAAAATAAATATTTTTACACAATTCTACAAATTGTATTTTAATTAAATAAATGGTTAAAAAAAATTACTTTTTAATATCTTAACTCTATTATCTTTAAAACTTTTTTTAAACTTTAAAAATGTTTAGTTTTAAAAACGGAAGTTACTGGCACGGAGAAAATCATATACATAAGAATTTAAAGTAAAGTATTTAAAGTGGCTCTATCTTATTTATAAATAAATTTCTTGCAGAACTATATACATTAAATCATTATAAATTCAAATCACTATGTAAAAATGTATATAGCAAAACATGCATTTATTGAAAGACTCGTTAAAAAACACCAAGACCATCAAATATTACAAACACAACTCAATACTTGTATATAAAGCAATTTGTTCCCTTAATATTAAGTATAACTCAAATTGATTCTAAATTAGGTTCTCATTGAAAAATGCTAGAGATTATTGTGGAAGCTGTGACGTAGTTTCGGCTTCAGATAGAAATGCAAACAATCTCCATTATATATAGATATAGATATAAATCATTATTTGATCACACTCCTTAAAGTCAGCTGATGATTCAACCAAAACAAGGAACATTCTCTTTAAGTGAATTAATCTTGAAAAAAATAAAATAAAGTAATAATAATAATAATAAATCTATGAAATTAAAATTGGAGAAAAGTTAATGATATAAAGCAACAACAAAGAACATAATTAAAAAAAAAAAAAAAAAAAAAAAACAGTCCCATAATATGTTACATTTGCATCTAAATTTCATACACAAAATGTATCAACTATTATGGGACAGATGTAATAGTTTATGACTGTTTCTATCCCATAATAGTTGTTACATTTATATATGAATTTGATATACTGAATACAACAACTATTATGTAACAGAAGTAGTATTAATAAAATAAAACACATGACTGAACAAATAACAGCAAATTAACACTTCCTTTTACACAAATATGAAAGACAAACAGATACACCATAAAACACTGGATTATGGTAAAGAAATTATTTTTTCTCTGTTCCAAACCACAAGAGGAGGAGGAGGTGGAGGGCTGAGCATTGAGTCAATAACTCCATCTCATAAAAGTCTGACATACAACTGAATCAACAATCATTCCAGTCAGCAAACTAGAAATAACAGAAAAGGTGGAACATTCATGATACAAAAAAAACAGGGTTTTAATAATAATAACTAGCAGGACCTGTGGATATACCACAGTATGATAATTTAATTATGAGAAGATTTATACATTTCCTAAAAATGAATGTAATAGGGCAACTGGAGTTCAAACTCACTATGATGTCACAATCCAGCATAATAGCCACTATATTGTGTAGGCTCCCTCATAAGTGGTATAGTTGTTGTTACAGCATTCACCCTGGGTTGGTTGAGCCAACTTCATCCAACAAATTCAGTATAACCCAAATGAACAAGATAGTGAACCCATTGAAAAGGGTATCAAGAGAACAGGAAATTCACAAGCAGTTCATGAACCCTGTATGCATATCCCGGTCAGAGGAAGGAAATGCTCGTTTGCCACAAAATTTCCACAGATGCAGGGACATGTACGCCAAAAAACGTTGATTCCTGACAATAATGGAGACGCCCTTCAGATTTTTACCAGAGCCCCTTTAGCTGGATTTTGGTCTTAATACCACTGAGTTACAGACCAATCCACCTTGGTATAGTAAAATATCAAGATTACATGATGGTAAGAAAATTAATATTTATAAAACTTATGTTAAACAACTAGACAGCACATCTTTTGATAATCCAAGATTTTATTTTTTCAACCCCATTAAAGAAACTAAGTTAAGAATACAGTTAGAGAATTCATTTGCCAATAATTTCTGTTAACGCGAATTAAAATTTACATGAAAACTGCCAAAATTTCATGTGTCTAACAAAACTTTAAGTATTATTTGTTTGTGGTTGTTTTTTTTAAAAATATAACTACAAAAATGTTTACTAGTTAGTGTTAGTATAACAATATTTACAATAAAAATACTTGTGTAAAATATATTTTTAAGAACATTCAGTTTAATTTCAGTGTTCAATAATTTAAATTTTTTTCTTTTAATTAGATTAGGTATTAATTTCAAGTTTACTATTTTTGAAAGGAATGTAAAAAAAAATAATAAATAAATAAAAGAACAATGTACTTTTTGAAATAAAGTCTTCCTTTAATGAATGAATTATAATAACTTGTGAAATGCGTAGAATTCATTCACAAATCACTGTAAAGAAAGAGGGATAATTTGCCTCTTTTTAGGCTTCCATACTTTAAATTGACGATTTAAAAAAAATCTTTTTAATTCTTTTAAAATATACAGCAAGGTATGGCAAGGTTTTTAACTTAGATTTTTTCAAAGATAAAATCCTGGGCTATCTTTGGTTAAAATTTCTAGATAGTCCATAATAATCCCTGACATAAAAAATTCACCTTGAAATTTTTGAGGTAGTAAAAAACTCAGTTTAACTTAGATTTTTTTTTGCATCAATTTAAAGAAAACTATATTTTTTATTACTACGAAAAAAAAAACTTGCTACATTATTTATTTTTTGAGTTTTAAGAAAATGAATTTTAAATTTTAAAATCACTTTTTTAGGTTATTGAATTTATTTTTTGACAATGAAAATCTGAGAGATTTGTCGCCGGGCATAAGTATTTAAGTTTTAATGTAATGAAATATATTAAATTAAAAAGACTAATGAAATTAAATAAGAATGCATATAAAAAGATGATTTTAATTGGTTTCCACATAAAATCATTCATAGGATTGATTTTAATGTGGTGAAGAATAAAACAATATTAGAGATCAATAACACCAAGTAATTATTCATCAAACCCAGTTTTGTTAAAAGCAGTATGCAAATTAACCACACCATATATTATGTAAACCTTTATTTCTTGGTGATATATAAGACACATTGTAGGATTTTAAATGCACTAATAACAGGCTGTTTTGAGGAAAATCTAACTCAGATTTTCACAGAGAAATCATTTATTATTATTAATGAATAAGAAATCATTTATTATTAATGAATAAGATTTATTCAATGTATTAATGATTTTGACTATAAATTAATTACACATTGATAAAATTACACAATTCCTGAGGATATAGTGACATAGTTATGGTTACAGACAGACACTGGATCACCATTATAATAAGATACAATATATTTTTTACCATTATACCCTCCAGCCTTAAAGGATAAGCTTCTGTGAATTTCAAACTGAGCCTTTAAAAATGTAATTGAGGTTTAGCTGGAAAATCAAAAGGTAATTCAAGATGAAATTACTATTTTTTAAACTGGTCTCAGCTGCTACTGCTGTTGTTGAAAAAAGAACCCTGTGTGTTGAGGTAAAATCCTGACACTGGTTCCTTTCAATTCATTTACAGTCTAAGATTTATGCCATTATCAACACCAGCCATGCAGGAATCGTTAAATTAGACACAGTCTACCAATGTGGCTTGAATAATGAGCTCAATTTGAAATTCCTAAAAGGTTAATGACTATAACAGACACCTAAAAAGAACTACAGAGTACAATAGCTGAAACATTGTGATTATAATAACAACAAAGATGAGGACACCAGTCAGACTAAATCGGGGAATAATGATTAATTCCTCAACTCAAAGATCCAGAAAGAATTTATCTAAAACCACTCATTATAGATTTGCTTTAAAGTAAAATTGATTAGTATAAATTTTCATAATAAAATTATAATAATAAAGATTATTTATTTCTATCAGACTTCTACATCTATCTATACATCATATATAAAAGGACAGTTAGTGTGTATGCATGTCCGGATAAAACTATGAAAATAAAACAATGACAAATTAAATATCACCAGTTCTTGCATTTTGTATACAAGTTATGAAGATTTGATTTATATTTGAAGATATTTGAAAATTAAAATATATATAGAAATAGCATTGAAATTCTACTTAAAAATGTCCATGTAAAAATGTTCAGTGTATATTTTTGATATTTAAATATCTTCCTGTATTTAAATCAAATCATCATTATATAATGGAGATTGTCTCTTTTTCTGTAACCGAAACTCCATCAGTGCTTACGTCACAGTCATTTCAGGAATTAAGTAAGTTAATTTTTAATCAGAGGGTGTTGAAAAAGAATTAACATTAACATTAAGATCCTTTTTTGGTGAAACCTGGATAGTTAACTTCTGATACTGATTCAGTTCTTTAGACCAGCTTTACGTAAATATTGACCACTTCTTAATATTTGTTATTCTAACTCATTCAGTTTCTTTTTTTTTCCTCTCTCTCTCCCGAAAGTCAATATTGTTCTTTTTCTTTCTTTAAAAAAATAAATTTCATTAATAGATAAATCACTAGGTTAGTTGGTGTTATGATGATTCTAAGGTGGGCCTCTTTTAACAATGGAATGTTAAATCTGGTATGGTCCAATTGATAATTGATAGTATAATTGGTAAAGAAAAAAAAACAAAAAAAAAAACGGTCATATTAGCAATTACAGATCTAGTTCTACTCATATCTAATATATAAAACAGAGATTTTGGTATGTACGTGTCGACGTATAACAAAAAAACGGGAGGTCACTCAGATTCAAAATCTTGCATACACATTGATATCGTTCTAACTAAGAAAAATTCCAAATTTGGTTATTGATTTTTATTGATTAAGGGATTTAATCGATTAATTAATCCAAAATTACCCAATTTGCGGAACTGTCCGTATATCAGCCCCTCCTGATAATAAAATATTGTCTCTGCCTGCTTATTGTTAAAGCGATACCAGCAGCGAAGTTTTGATTTTAATGAATTAATTTTGCAGTCTAAGCCGTTCAGCTCCGAATTTATGGCCTATTTATGGTCCAGTCTTTAATAATTTTTATATCGTTAGAAAGATAAGAAAATACTCTTTCAAAATATGTAATTTGTGTGAGTTTTTATTAATTGAATCATTTTTTACAGCGAGTTAAAAAATGGCTTCGGATAGCCACGCTGCCTATGATTATTGCGATACAAGCAGTGCAGTCTATAACAGTCAGATCGGAATCTCTTACCTATTTAGGATTTTAATCTTTAAAATATTTATATCTTTAGTAATAAGATGAAATAGTCTTTCTGAATATGTAATTTGTATGTGTTTTTATAGATTTTTTTTTTTTTTTTACAGCGAGTTAAAAAAAAAAAAAATACTACGTATAGGCGATAATACGAATACGGCAGTTCGGAGTCTTTCTGAATATGTAATTTGTATGTGTTTTTATAGATTAAATTATTTTTTACAGCGAGTTTGTCCATATTCTTAAATTGTACAGTACACTCATTTTAATTTTAATTTTTGTAATGCATAAAAATTGTAGAAAATCAAAATGCACGCTTTACGGTTACATTATTAAAAAAATATTTTAATCCGTAAATAACAGTATCATGAAAATCAGTTTACGTCGTAAGTACGGTTACATATTTGTATAAATTAAACTAAGATTTTCATTCGAATAAAATGACTTTTAATTCTTGAATTTATTTATTTAATTTTTATTGCTAGAGTTTTAAAGGGTTAAAAAATAACAATAAGATTGACGAATTTCCTTAGAAACTGTTTTTCTTTTGGTTCGTTAACTAATTATTTTCTCAAACCACGATAAAAAAACCCAAAAAACAAAGGTTACTAATATGGACAAAATCCGGTGTTTTATCTTTAGTCGAAGGCCCGACTGGAGATAAGTAGTCAATTATTTGTAAGACGAAATTTATTTCAAGTTTATCTGACAATATCCAGTTATTGGAACATTTAAAAAAAAAAAATTATATGTAAGTACGAAAAATTGTAAGCGCTTTGTTTATCAAAATGACATGATTCGTTAGTAAATTACCCGAAAAGTTGATAAAACAAAACAACTAACAACCAACATTTAAATTATTATTCAAAATACAATTTAAAATATTCCTCAGAATTTGCCTTACAAATTAAATTTTAAGTTTTATGATTTTACTCTTTATTGTGAAGTCAATAAACATTGCTGAGTTTATAGTGCAACTTTTCAGTTCTGAAAAATTGGCATGTTTAAATAGAGATTTCATAGGTGACATTTGAACTTTTATGAAAATTGATGTTTTGTAATTAATACAAATTTTGTAATAAAACTTAATTTTAACTAGGGGGTGGGGGGAGTTAGGGGTTAGGGTTAGTTTAATGGGAAAATAAATAAATAATTTCGGTTCCGTTCAAGCGGTTCCGATATGGGGGATGAATTTACTATAAACTTATACGAGGAAATGAGCACCTGTGAATACTCAAATAATAAAGAACTTTTAAGAATTTTTTTTCAATCTGATAGATTGGTGTGTAATCGATAATAATCAACTGAAGGAAAAAAATAGATGGGGGGGGGGGGGAGTCCAGATAATCAGGTCCACCAAAACGTTTTTAAACAATGTTTTTAAAATACTAGGTACCACCAATTTAACCCTGTGAAATTTACCCCCCCCCCTATATTTAACACTATGAAACTTGCAGAAAAATTAATATTTTCTTGAAAAAATCTTTTCCATTTTAAAGAAAAAACATTAAATAAACTCCTGATGATTTTTTAACTTTTTTTCAGCTTACGGAAATAATGAAAATTATGATTGAAAAACAACGTTTTCATTTTTGCACTGTTAAATCAACTGAAAATTAACATAGCTAAAAACAAGTTACGATAAGAGTTTTTTTAAATTCTATGAAAAATCAATTAATTATAAATAATAACAAAATATTTCCGTTTTATTCAAGATGGCCTAAACTGATCAATTGGTGGTCCCTATAATACTATCTTAGGTTTTAGCAAAAATAGATATTGCAATACGAAGAATTTAAATTTTCGATTCTCAGCTTCTTTTTAAACTCAACATGCAATTAAGAACTAAATGTGAATTGTTGTCATGTACAAAAAATTTAAAACAATAACAAACAAATATACAAACGAATACTTTCAATTTGTTGGATAATAATATGAAATAATTTTAAACTATAAAACAGAAAATACAAATCCTGAAATATACAAATTCTCAATGATTTTAGTTTCAAGAATTATTTTCCTCTTACCCCCTCTCTAACTACTGTCTTCCACTTTCTCTCTCACTCCCTGGTGATCCAAATTTCATTTTAGTCCGGTCATGGACCGGGTACTTTAGCTAGTATATATATATATATATATATATATATATATATATATATATATATATATGTGTGTGTGTGTGTGTGTGTGTGTATATACATGCAAGTTTCATCAGACTGCTAAATATTTATTGAAATGGTAACAGATTTTGGGGGATTTCCGAATAGACTCTGGTCTCCGTTCTAATCAACTTAGGGGGCAGCATTTATGTCTAGGAGTCAATTTTGCAGGTGGAATCCTTTAGGGTTAATTTGATGTTGTTCATCTCATTATCTCATTTATAGGAACAGGTTACCCTGCCCCCAAGAAGACAAGGCAGAAGATCAATTGATGTCTTTTCTTAAATTTACCATTAGTTTAATATTAAGAGCAAGGTCCCAGATTTGATACCAGCCATCACCAACTCAGTGTATGAGTTGCACCGGGATCTGTGCAGTAAAATGAGGAGCTGATGGTAGGTGTGCCACTCCACCGCAGACACCAAAATAATCTCCTTGGTCTAGCACTAGTGAAAAGTGGATTGACTCCCTCGCTGTCTGGCTGATACTGACTTTAGGCCACCCCAACAACTTTACTTACAAATATATAAGTGAAAAATTACATGAATATTATTGTTATTTTGTGACTACTTGTAAACTAATATGAAGTCACACTGAGTTTTATATATAAATAGATTTTAAAAGTGAAAAGTAAATTATTTTATCTATCATAATATTAAGTAAAATCTGTGGAATGGTCTATTGTCAGTATTAGCTAGACAGCGAAGAAATCTATCTTCTTTTCACTAGCACTAAACCAAGGAGATTGTTTTTTTGGGGTTTTTTTTGCGTTTGATGCAGAGCGCCACACATACCATCAGCTCCGCACTTTATCGCACAGATCCAAGCTGTGCTTCTTAGGCACTGAGTTGGCAAGGGCCGGTATCAGACCCAGAACCTAGTGGTCCAGATGCTCTACCAACTGAGCTAAACCAGCCCTTAATAATGCAAAACAAATGTGTGAAAAATCATTAAAGTTCTTCCACTGTCACAGAATTAATGAAAAATGTATTAGACCATTAGGCACCGCTTTTGCTTTGCTGATTCATAAGTACATTTTTTCATTTACACTGTCAACATCCGGTTGTTTGTTAATAGACGATTTTTAGAGGGTTTTTTTAAATTATAAAACTAACCCCTAACAAACAACCGGATGTTGACGGTGTAAATGAAAAAATGTACTTATGAATCAGCAAAGCAAAAGGGGTGCCTAAAGGTAATATGGTCCAATGTATTTGCCTAATAATTTGGTACAAACTCTAAATGCCAAATTGAATTAATTCTGACTTTCTATAGAACTGAAATAGAGGATTTCAATTTACATTGATTAACCTTGTGGCTCTCAAGCGAATGCTCTATCAAATGAGTTAAAGCTTCATAATAGTTGTATATTATCAACAATTACCAGCCTTACACAAATCCAAATAATACAAATCTTATCTAAGTTGACAGTTTAACCAAATCATGGATACAAGTATACACAAACACACTTGTCATTTTTATTTTGAGCAGAATTTCAAAACAATAATTGAGAAAGATAACTTCAATTCTGAAAAAGATGTTATTAAGAGAATTAAAATAGAGTGATTGTGTACTCACATGAAGGTGAGTGTGGTTGGAGCCAATAGGAGCACAGGGTGATACGGTCTTTCCCATTGAAGGGTGGAGTTGATACGAATAAGAGCTGCTCGCCATCCTTCAAGATTTTTCATAACTTCATTCAAACCTTCATCGGGCTGAAATAAATAAATAATAAATAAAATAAATAAATAATAATAATAATAATAATAATAATAATAATAATAATAATGGTGGTGATCATTAATTTAACTTTTCTACAAAATTTCAAATTGATCTCAGAAAAAAAATTTGCACAAGAATGCTGCATGCAATCTTAAACAAATTGTGGAAACAACACCGCACAGTTATTTTATGTCAAAGACATTTATGTTTTATTCATTTTTGATGGGTACAAATTTTTCTTCTTCTTTTCCTTTTAAAAAAAAATTTTTTTTTTAAACACATTTTTTCTATTTAACCTATAAGTGGGACCTTAACAAGTACTACAACTCTGGGTCAGAGTTGACCTGGGAGTAATGCTGATTAAGGGGTACTCCACATTCCTCAGAGCTCCAGAACTGGAACTTCACCATCAGATAGAGTTTAACATCATACCCAGGACAATAAAACCCTTGGCCACTGCCTTCTATATGATAAAAAGGGTTGGGGCTTGCCATAAGGACACTAGGGTTGGGACAATCATATAGGTGCTAGGGCTTCATGTGACCAGACGATTGATCGAAGGGGGCCTCTCCAACCGACCGTCTAGCCTAAGTAAGGGATAAAGTAGAGTGTTGCAGGTCATGGACTGCTCAGCCACTAGGGTTCCATCCTTAAGCATCACTGAGTCCAGAGTTATCTGAAATGTAAAAGTTCAGCAAAGTTATATTTGATAGGCCGTGTGGGTTTTGTAATTGACATTTGTCAGAAAATCAAGTGGGAATTGTGACAGACAGGTGCACCTGGGTGTAGGAAGTTTTATAAAGGGCATCTTATTTTTGATATTCTTATTGATGATATATGAGGTTATGTCTCTTTATGAGTGATGGGACTATCTTTATTGCACTTCCATGATTTTAGCAATTTTTATTTATTTCTTATGGCAAAACTACCATTCTATATCACACTATAATTTCATCAAACAAATATCTTACTACTCCAAATGTATCTTCATCCCTGTAAATCTTACCTGAAATGTGAAACTAGATCTTTTACACCTATTTACAAACATTTATGCATACAGAATAGAGAAGAAGAAATTACGAAGTTCATGTCACTGTAAATCATTGAACTTCACCATAGCAAAACAAGAGAAAGTGTAAGAAATATATATATATATATATATATATATATATATATATATATACCAACCCCTCCACATGAGCAAGATGTGACACAAGGTTAATTTCTCTAGCAGTGTTTGCATTCAGAATTTTCATTCTCCTAGGTTACCTAGCCAAAGTTAAAGAACCCAGTCTGTCCTATTTACCTATAGCTGGAGGGAGAGTAGTTAGATGCATACCTTTCCCAAGAATATTAGCACTATTTGAAATGCAAACAGCCTCGTCCAGGATTTGAACTGATTGACAAGTCCATTTCCTACGACTCTAACCATTACACCACATGCCTCCACTAATAAATTCTTTATATGTGCACGTTTCAAAGATATCTCAAAGACAGTTTCACAGATTTAAAAAAAAAGTTGGAAAACAAGTTTCACAAGTTATAAAAAAATTTTTTTTTTTTTTTAAAGTAAAAAAAAAAAGATTTGAACATTATTCTTTTAACATAAAACCTGCATGCAAAATTTAAAAAGGTTTGGTTTCGGTTTGGTTCGTTTGTTTAATGGTATATCAACCTTCATGGGTTATTTAATATTAAAGCCATCCTTGGAGAAGAACAGTAGTGATACTATTTAACCCATAATTGAGGTTCATACTTTTCCCAAAAGACTGAAAGTGAACATAATAGCACGACTGTGGTTCAAACTCACTTATTACAATGTCACTGTCCAGCATTTTATCCACTATGCCGCAGGAAAACCCCCTCCCCAACCCCCACCTCAAAAGAAAAAAAGAAAAAAAAGAAATATAGTTAGTCTAAGCATTGATAAATGCTGGTATAACTCAATAGTCAAAGTGCTTCATATTTTTGTATTAAGAAATTACATGCTATTTTCAAAGTGTAGAATATTTTCTCTTCCTTTATAGCAGGGGTCCCACACGCTTCAAGGCCACAATTTTAAAAGTACAGAAAAACCAAAGTAAATTGACAATGTAACAATCAGAATTTAGCTGGGTTTTTCTGTCCTTTTAAAATTGTGGCCTTGGGGGCCACTCTTGCTGTAAAGGAAGAGAAGATATCTAATGTTTGTAATCACAAGACGTAACATCAGAGATAAACAAAGAGGTTGTCAAGAAGGAGCACATTTGATGGTAGCAAATGCAACTCTTGGCATTCTTCATTTTGAAGAACAACAACAATTTACAGCAGTATGTAGTGCCAAATATGCTCTCTATTTTCTGGGTGCAGGTGATACTGGTACTATGTAACCCAGTACTACCTGTTTCATAGTTGGATCTAAAAGTGAACATAATAGTGTGAATGAAACCCACTTACTATGATGTCACAGACCAGCACATTAGCCATTACACCACAGTGATTCCCTGTAGTTGTGTTATCATATCCTTTTATGGCAGGGGTGGGGAAACTAAAGTACAGCTTTCCACAGCTTTGTTAAAAGACCAATGAAGGTAATACCAGTTGTAATTGGTGTTTTTGGAATCATAGCACTGTTAAAATATTTTCCAGTGGACCAAGTAAAAATGAAAGAAAGCAAAAAAACAAGATAGACTATTATTTGGATCTTGACAGAGAACTGAAAAAGCTGTGAAACATGAAGGTGACAGTGATACCAATTGTGCACTTGGAATGATCCTAAAGAGCTTGGAAAAATGACTGAAAGAATTGGAATCAAGACTATACAGACCACAGTATTGTTGAGATCGGCTAGAATACTCAGAAGAGTCCTGAAGAGAATTGCTGTCCCTAGTTAAAACTGGCATGAAAAACTTGAAGGTAGTGAAATAATAATATTGATGATAACTGAAATGGCACACCTTCAATGGAGAAAATGATATCCCAACTTTTGCTCACTAAATGCAATCTCAAAAATATAAAAAAATTTTATTTTTATTAATTATTATATATTAAATAAATTTGGGCTAAGTTATTAATTAAAAAATTAAAGTTTACATTTTGTTGTAATTATACAACAAATTTATTGACTTGAATAAATGCCTTTATCTCTTGTGCTATAGCATCAGCAAAACTTTAACTAGGTGAACAAAATTTTGGCACGCTTGAAGAAATAAAAAATATAAGTAAAAAAAATGCAGTGGAAGGGTAGTACTAATAAATAATGCAGAAGTAGTAAAGTCTAAATACTGTGAAGAGAAATGCCAACATCTAAATTTTATTATTCATTAGGGAATTTTTGAAGTGAGATTATCTTGGATTAAGAGAAAAATGGTATCTGCAGTGGAATATAGACCACCATAGAATTATATATATATATATGTGAAGAGAGGAAGTAAATCCGACGGTATGTGATATATCAAGAAAATTGAAAAAAAACACAGGTTTAAATGGGTTAAGTGGTGAGTTTATTGGCCGACGCTGCAGTGTTTCGATCTATTGAATAGATCATCTTCAGGGCATAAGATAAGAAATTATATATCACAGAATGATGAGAAAAGTGAGTGGTAATCCTTCTTATTCAGTCTGTTTAAAAAAATTTTCTGAAGTTTGAAAAAAGGAGACGGTTTTGAAATATGACATCAAATATTCTATTTTAAGGTGTGAGTATGTAGCGCTGTTAGTGTGTGTATTGAAGGAAACATTGTGCATTTTTTAGGTATGTGGTAGTGTGTGTGTGTGTATAAATTTTTTTCTGTAGCGATAAACGACAGCGGAAGTGAAACCTCAAGGTTGTGTGTGTGTGTGTGTGTGTGTGTGTGTGTATGTGTGTGTGTGTATGTGTATATTGGTAAGAGGTAGGGGAGAGGTGTGTGTATATTGGTAAGAGGTAGGGGAGATGTCATGAAAAGAAATTTTCATGTTTCATATTAAGAGAGGAGATGGAAATTTGGGTGTGTGTGTGTGGGGGGGGGATAAACTACTGATAAAAATAATAATCAAAAATATACATCCTTATTTTATGATAAAAATAATAATCAAAAATATACATCCTTATTTACCAATAATTATTTTCACATAATTATAACCACACTAACACTATTTGCATAAACATTCACTAGCACACTATTGTCATCAGAATAATCATAATAATAACATAATAATAATAACAATAATTTAATAATAATAAAAATTATAATAACAATAATACTAATAATTATAATAATAACAACAACAATAATAAAAATATAAGTAATAATTATAACATTAATAATAATATTAATAATAACAATAATTATATTAATATATATTACAATAACAATAATAACAACATTTCAATAAAAATTATAATAAAATAATAAATATAATATACTATAACAATTATCTTTACAACAATAATATATTTTTAAATAAAATAAAAAAATAAAAATATATATATATATATATATATATATATATATATATACATATATATAATTATAATAATGTATTTAGATATAATAAAATAACTATAATAATAATAATAATAATAATAATAATAATAATAATACAATAATTCATTCACTTATACGTAATTGTAATATTAATATATATTAATCGTCAAATAATCAGTACTAACTATAAAACAACAATACTCTTTCTAAAAAAATAAATAAATAAATAAACAAACAAATAAAATGAAATAAAATAAAATCTTTTCATTTTTTTAAAATCCCCAACCCCCCCCCACCCACACACACACCCAAACTTCCATCTCCTCTCTTAATATGAAACATGAAAATTTCTTTTCATGACATCTCCCCTACCTCTTACCAATATACACACACCTCTCCCCTACCTCTTACCAATATACACACACACACACACACACACATACACACACACACACACACACACACAACCTTGAGGTTTCACTTCCGCTGTCGTTTATCACTACAGAAAAAAATTTATACACACACACACACACACACTACCACATACCTAAAAAATGCACAATGTTTCCTTCAATACACACACTAACAGCGCTACATACTCACACCTTAAAATAGAATATTTGATGTCATATTTCAAAACCGTCTCCTTTTTTCAAACTTCAGAAAAATTTTTTAAACAGACTGAATAAGAAGGATTACCACTCACTTTTTCTCATCATTCTGTGATATATAATTTCTTATCTTATGCCCTGAAGATGATCTATTCAATAGATCGAAACACTGCAGCGTCGGCCAATAAACTCACCACTTAACCCATTTAAACCTGTGTTTTTTTCAATTTTCTTGATATATCATATATATATATATATACTAGAAAAGACGTGACCCGTTGGGTCACCCATTGTGCTCGGTTTGGGTTGTTGGAAAAAATCACATGATAATTTATTTCACTAATTTAAAGTTTTCCCAAACTGTCCAAATAAGTTATTTAAACTGGAGTAAACATTTTCAAATGACCAAAGGAAGAACAAGAGAAGGGTCACTTGGTTAGTTAATTTGTAATTAAAGGTAAGTAGGATTTTAATCATGGATATCCATGACAATCTCTAGCCAACCCTACCCTATCAATCATTGTTCTCAAGAGGTCCTCTTCACAGAATCCAATATCTGCACAGAGTTGGTCAATGTACATCTTTGCTCAACGGTCCACACTGGGGTGCCTGTCTGCTGGTTTCCATACAAAAACATCAGGAGTTTGTCCTTGATTCTCCAGCAGTGTCCAGCATTTTACTCAGATTGTTTGTGTGATAAGTGGCAAGTGGCCATACAGCTGCTTTCTCATGGGATGTTGCTTCCACAACTTTTTTGAAATTACATACTGCATTCTTGTGCAGTTCCCATGTAGCTTATTCTCTAGGTGCTATGTTAGTGTCCAAGTGGTGCAGTTGTACAGTAGCAATGATACAGCTATGGTTGTGAAGAATTGTTGCTTTAACTTGTCAATGAGATCAGATTTCTATATGACTGATAGTCCATGGAAGACCATGCCTTTCACTATGCATTGATTAACATGGCTTTCTTTAGATAAGATATTACTACCTAGCTACGTTAATTGTAACACCAATTTCCAGGGTTTATCATCAAACGTGGAGATGCCTCCTTAATTTTAAAAACACATGAACTTGGTTTTATCGGAGTTCACATAGAGGGTGATGTTCCATGCTGCATTCGGTGCAGAATATTGCCTGCTTCTTGCCTTTTAAAAAATAATTATTTATAACATCTAATGATGTTTACTTATGTAGTCTAGGCATATTATAAATATATATGGTGCTAACATATCTCCAAGAAAATATATTTAGTATTGTAAAATAATGGGTGCAAGAAAAATAAAACATTTATTGCAAAAACACAGACATAAAATGAGGGTTCAATTTATTTTATTGTAGGAATTTATGAGGAAATTGTTCTTCTTTACCCAGGTAGGAAGTTCATAAATAGCACGGTTCAAATTTTCAGAAGGCATCATGTAGCGTTTTTTAGGGCAAGGGCCAGAACGCATTAATGCGATATGCACCAATATGTTTCGCGCGTTGATCCCCGTACCAAGATTTTTTTTTTTTTTGTACATAAATAAATTTTACATTTTTCGAAAGACAATTTAATGATGGAACATATGTAAAAAAACGATAATTCACTAATAAATCGGTTTTGGAATAGGGCATTTTAAACATTGAAACTTAAATCTCGTAAATAAGAAAAAATATGTATCTTTTTCTTTTTGGTATTGTTGTTTTTTAATTGTTAGATTATTTTCAAAAGAATTTTAAATTAAAAGTTCCTATTGTCTACATTTTTATTTTATTTTTCAGGGATTTTTAAAAATTTATGAAATGTAAAATAATACTTTTCTTTAATGTACAGCAAAATCGTATTTATTTAATCAAAGAAAATATTGTATAAAAAAATATCTTGCTTGTGTTCTGGGTCCATAAGTTAATAGGTTAGAATCCATGACGCATGTATAATTATACTCTGTAAAATAAAACTCAAACAAACAGTGTTTGAAGAAATTTATTATTTTATTTGGAAACAAATAATTCTCCCGTTTATATCCAGAAAGCAGATACTACTGTTCAGTTAAAATTTTATTATAAATAATTTCTAAAATTGTAATTCTGATTTTCCCAACTTTCTTTTTCAATAATATTAAGAGTTAAATCGTGAGGCATCAAGGAAATGCTAAATTAGTAATTTGTTTGCTTCATAAAATAATTTTTTATACATTTAGCCCTTCATACTAAGATAAGGTGCACACGTCAAGATGCGATAACTGTCAACAAAGAGTGGCAATTTACGGCAATTTACTTTGAAATGCAAAAATGTAGGTTTTATGTAAGAGAAATTTCTTTTTTTTAACACATAAACTTGGAATTGTTCTTTATATTAAACGTAAAAGAAAACATTAAAAAGTTAATTTTCCATTTTTTATTGACGTTTTAAAATATTTTAAACAATTAAACGGACATTTTGAAAGTCCGCGGTTTGCACATCTCTACCATTATGCATAAGCATCTAAAAAACAAAAAAAATTAGCGGTGCAAAATGTAATACACCTTCCTTTAAAAATATATTTTTTATTCTGTATTGCCACAAATTTTTAAACAAATACAACCGAGTTTGGCTTTAACTTTTCGGAAAAACGCCTTAAATCAGCTATAGAATAATATAATAAAGAAGAAATATGGCCAGATAATTTTAAAAATGTAAATGAATTTAAGTAGAATTAAATGTAAATGGCAATTAAAGTAAAGGAAAATAATTTATTTACTAAAGGAATAGGTATGAAATTATTAGTGAGACCTATATGGTCTTTAGGTACCACCAAACCGTTTAGGCCATCTTGAATAAAACGGAAATAGATATTTCCGAACTTTGTTTATCAAAAATCTCGTAAAAAAAAAAAGATCGTACAGGGTTGTTACAAAGAAAAATAGTTAATTCAAAGATCAAATTATCCGATTGGGAAAAATTACATCGCTATCTTAAAAAATAAACAAACCTATCCGTATTACATGCGAAAGGGTAATTTTCAGACCGTAATATAGACAGAAAAGTTACTAATTATTTCCCTTTTACGATTAACCAGTAAAAGCATGGAATGAAAATTTGAATATTTTTTCTAAGAGAAAAACTGATAAAATAATCTATTATACTTACTTTTTATTTTAATTATTGAAAAAAGTTAAATAAAATAATTTTTTTCACGCTAACACTGTCAGCCTAACAGGAACAAACTTCGGTTACTTAGAAGCGTCTCGTCTCTTTGTAAAACAAATACGTCAGCTATGCTCTTCCGTATATTCTAAGGATCATACATTACTATTCAACAATAAAAATTAGAAATTCTTTTAAAAATATTAATCGAGCTCGTATCGGACCAATGTTTAGTTCACCTGAATTATAAAATTCATATTTTTAAATATCCGTGAAAAATTCGATTTTTTGACGCAGGAAAAAAAAAATTAATTTATTTCACGCAGAAAATAAAAATATTTAATCACACAAAAGATTGAAAATCTCTTAAAAATTAATTTCTTAAAAAAAAAAAATTTTTTTTTTGACAATTAAATAGAATATAGTACATACCAATTACGAAAGCAAAAAAAAGTTTTCAAATATTAATATTATGACATTTTTTAGCACTTTTTATTTCCGATTTCATTAATTTTTCCTTAAAAAACTACACCTCGTACATTCATACAATTTCATTGATATAGTTATTCAGACTCTTATCTTTATAGAAAAAAAGAAAAATTTTTTTCTGACGCGTCATTTTTATTATCTCATAAATAAAATGGGGGGGGGGGAATAGACCTCGTAAAAAAATATTTCCCCTAATATATTTTAGAAAAAAACTATTTCAGATGTATTTACATCCAATGGTAAACATTTATGGAAAATTTCGTGAAAATCAGATTATTAATTGATTTTTCATGAAATTTTTTTAAAATCCTCTTATCGTAACTTTTATTTAGCTACGTTAAATTTCAGTTGATTTAACAGTGCAAAAATGAAAACATTGTTTTTCAATCATAATTTTCATTATTTCCGTATGCTGAAAATTTTTTTTAAAAAAAATCAACAGGAGTTTATTTTATGTTTTTTTCTTTAGAATGGAAAAAAAAATTTCAAGAAAATATTGAATATACTGTAAGTGTCATTGTGTTAAATATGAGGGGGGGGGGGCTGAATTTCACAGGGTCAAATTGGTGGTACCTACTGTATTGCCACAAATTTTTAAACAAATACAACCGAGTTTGGCTTTAACTTTTCGGAAAAACGCCTTAAATCAGCTATAGAAATATGGCCAGATATAAGAAATATGGCCAGATAATTTTTTAAATGTAAATGAATTTAAGTAGTATTAAATGTAAATGGCAATTAAAGTAAAGGAAAATAATTTATTTACTAAAGGAATAGGTATGAAATTATTAGTGAGACCTATATGGTCTTACTAATAATTTCATTTACCTATTCTTTTAGTAAATAAATTATGTCGTTAGCTTGAAATTTAAAAGGTCTTACCTAATAATTCTTTACCGTATTCTTTAGTAAATTAAATTATGTCGTACCTGACAATATTATT
>CM042145.1:52137693-52144703 GCA_023376005.1 Doryteuthis pealeii | reverse complement strand
AATATTCCCTACCCCACTCACATTCCTTCACTTTATCCCTCACTGAAAAAATTGTGGAATTCATTAGGAGAATGAGATGGAAGGCTCACTTTTACCTTAACCCTATGATTACCCGCGCAATAATGGAAACCAGTTTGAACTGAAATCTCACAAAACTCCCCCTTGCAAACAAATTCCTGGACCCTTTGAAGAGGACCTCTTGAAACTAATTAGAATTGTAAATTCAGAAAAACTATCTAATTCCTTTCAGCACAACAATAAAAATGACATCAGATTTATAAAAAAAACTCTTAAAAAAAATTTGGGTTAGGGCTGATAAGACTAGAATATTTACTTAATTGACCCTTCTGAATACTTAAAAATCATACGCGTATAAGGTTACAAATAATTACAAATTGGACCATACAGATTCCATTTCTTCAAAATTAACTGCGATACTAACACCTTTGCCAGCAAACTTAATATAAATGACTAGAATGGGCAAATTGGAGGAAAAATGCGCTTATATACTATTTAAAGACCACAAAACTAATTCTTAGATAACGCATCATTCTAGACTAATTAATCCCTCAAAAACTGAATTAGGTTTAGTTTCTAAAATATAATAAATAAGATAGTCTCTAACATTCTTTGCAATTCCAAATATAATCTGTGAAGAGCTCCATTGAAACTATTGAATGGTTCAAAAATATCAAAGATAAAAGCAGATGCACCTTTATCCAATTTGATATTATTGATTTCTACCCTCTATTTCCAAAGAACTTTTAGTAAATAGCCTTACACATGCCAGAAACTTTTGTGAAATATCTGATGAACAATTTCAATTAATATTAGCATGTAGAAAATCTGTTCTTAAACTCCATGATTCCACATGGATCAAAAATAGCCTTGATAACTTTGACGTTCCTATGGGAGCATATGATTCATCACAAATAGCGGACTAATAGGATTATACATTTTAGATACACTTAGCAGGATAATAGACCTCAAATATGTAGGCCTATATCGAGATGACGGACTAATATATATCCCTGATAGTAATGGACCAATGACTTCCAAAATTGAGAAAAAAATCATTAGAGCCTTCAGATTCCTTGGCTTCAAATCGAGATAGTTTCAAATCTCAAAATAGTTAATTTCCTAGACGTAACCTTCAATTTGTTCCAACAATAGCTATAAACCCTTTTGTAAGGATAACCTAAACCCCTCTTACATCAGTGTACATTCAGATCATCCTAAATCTATTATTAAACAAATCCCTAACGCTGTTAACATTAGGATAAGTAGATTATGCTCCAGCAAGCCAATTTTCGATGCTAACAGTAAAATGTATCAAGAGGCCCTTATAAAAGTGGTTTCCAACATAAACTAATTTACAATAATTAACCTGTGGCCAGTGGGCACGACTATCCAACTAACAACATTTCTAAACAACAATGATAGTACCAACAGTGATTATAGCAGTGAGAATAATCAGAAGTGCAAAAAATCTAAAAACAGAATAAGAAAGATTTTGTGGTTTAACCCTCCCTTTTGTAGTTTATCCAACATTGAAATAGGTAGATACTTCCTTAAATTGATAGATAAACATTTCAATAGCACTAATCCTTTATATAAGATCTCAATAGAAAAACAATTAAAATTAGTTATTCATGCACTAATAACATCTCTAAAATTATAACTAACCAAAATAAAAAATTAATTGACGAATCATTGGTGAGCACTCAAAATACAATAAGGTTAACTGCAACTGTAGGAATAAAGATGAGTGCCCCGTAAATGGTTTTTGCAACTCAGAGAAGGTTGTATATAAAGCAACTATCTCAACTTATGAAAACAAAACTAATGTTAAAGCTTATATAGGTATCTCCACTGGAAAGTGGAAACAAAGATTTTATACCCATAAACATTCCTTCTCTAACCACAAAATCAAAAATCAGACTGCACTATCAAGCTACTATTGGAATCTGAAAGACAGAGGCTTAACCCCTTCCATTAAAATGGGAATTTATTAAACAATCTTCCACCCCAAATGGATTTAAAGGTAGGTGTAACCTCTGTCTGGATGAGAGATATGTATCCTGAAATATAGACCCACTGGCCAACTACTCAACAAAAGAAACCAATTATTTTTAAATGTAGACATAAAAACAAATTCAAATTAGTATAATCCTATAGGACTGGAGGTGAATGATTAGAGTTGTGGTGTTCTGAGAATGGTTTCTTGTTCAAAATGTATTATCTGTAATCTTGTCCAATATGTATTATTTGTAACCTGTCACTGTGTATAATCAGTATTATTATTGTTATTAGTATTATTATTATTGGTAATTTAATTCATCTAATTATCATGATTATTATTTATTATCTTAATCTATTTATTTATTAATAATATCATATATATTTTTTATTATTTATTTTATTTTATTTTATTTTTATTTTATTATTTATTATATTATTATTATTATTATTATCCTTAATCTATCTCATTCTATTACTATTAATTTATTCTAATTATTCTATTTCTTTTTTAATTTATTATTGGAATTTTATTTTCAATTACTTAATAAAGTAATTATCATTTTCTTCTTCTTTATTATTATTTTTCTATTTATTTATTTTCATTATTATTATAATTTTTTATTTTTTACCCTATCTTATTATTTTTATTATAATTTATTATTTTTTACCCTATCTTATTTTTCGTTATTATTACTATTATTATTTACTTTACCTTAATATTATTATTATCATTATTTTACTTTTCTTATTTTTAATATTTTTATTATTATTATTTACCTTATCTCATTACACCTGGAAGCTCCTCTGCGGAGCAGCCAGCATCTTCACATAACTGGTCAATGTATGTCCTTGCTGGGCGCCCCACACTTTGGCGAAGGATTGTCATGGATGCCCGTGGTGCGTGCGCGACATGATGATGATGATGATGACCTTATCTCATTTTATTATTATTATTATTAATAATATTTTTATATTATTATTATCATTTTAATTAATTTATCCTATTATTATTACTATTATTATTATTTTATCATATTATCATCGTTACTTTATCCTAATATTATTATTATTCATTATTTATTATTATTTTTAATTTTAATTTATTCTATTATTATTACTATTTGTATTTATATATATTTTTTTTCAAATTATTATATTATTATTTTGATTAATTTATCCTATTATTATTACTATTATTATTATTTTATTATTATTATCTTTACTTCATCTCAATTTTATTATTATTAATAATATTTTTAATATTATTATTATTATTATTATTAATTTATCCTATTATTATTACTATTATTATTATTTTTATTATTATTATATCTTTCTTATCTTAATATTATTATTTTATTATTATTTTAATTTATTTTATTATGTTTATTTGTAATTTATATATTTTTTCAAATTATTTTATTATTTTTAATTAATTTATCCTATTATTATTACTATTATTATTATTTTTATTTATACTCTTTACTTTATCTCAATATTATTATTATTATTATTATTATTATTTTTATTTTATTATTATTATTATTATATATTATTATTTTTTAATTATTTTACCATTATTATGATTATTTTATTTATTTATTTTTATATATTTTCAATTTATTTCACTTTTTTTTTTTTTTTTTTTCTTTTCTTTTTTTTTATATTATTACTCCTTTTGAGTTTTCACATCAGTGTTAGCTGATGGTCTTTCACTGGAGTCCGAGTGACAGCAAGTCTCCTCAGGTCTCCAGGACTCTTCTGAGTATTATTTTTTTATTTGTATTATTATTTTTAATTAATTTTTATTTATTTTCTATTATTTATTATTTTTTTATTTTTTATTATCTTCTATTAATTTATTTATTATTATATCTTAACTAGTATTTTCTTTTATACATCATTATACTCTAATGTTTAAATTAAAATCTTTTTATTTTACTTGTCTATTTATATTTAATATACTATTCTGTTTTTTCTGTCATGTCACCTTTTTGTCTGTCTGGACACCCTAGAAATCAACTTTGAGATGTATCTCTTTTTTTCATTCACTTCCTGTTTCTATGGTTACACTCCCACACTGTTTAAAAAATCTTATTATAATGGAGATTGTTTGCTTTTCTGTCTGTAACCGAAACTATATCACTACTCAAGTCACAATTCCCTTTGTTATTTATGTCACATTCTCCATGATTTTATTTTTATTTAAACCTCAATTTCTAATAAAATTGTTTTACATTATCAATACTGTTAATCATATCGACAAATGAATAATATGCAATTGTATTTATATATACACTAAAATAGCAGTTTACAGTGTGAACAGGGAGGCTAATTTGCATATTGATATTAAAAATTTGATTTTAATAAATATGTGCTTAGTATTATTGATTTTTAATCGTATGTTTTATCTTAATGAATATGATCAAAAATCTCTTCAATAAATCTTAAAAGAAATCGATTCACGAGAAGAAATAATTCTGATTTTATTCTTTACTTCCGATTTTAACTAAGTTATTAAATTAGGAAAATTTAGTAATGAAAGACGAGAGTGATAGAAGTGTAAGTTTCAGTTGTTCTATTTTTCGATTATACACCCCTCTGTTTCAAATCATTTTATCTGAAATCTTATATAGTTTCATTTGCCTTTCTAATTTAATATATTATATTACATTAAAACTTAAATACTTGCACCCGGAGGGTGCATATATTTGCTAGTATATATAATTTTTATTTTTTGTTTTGTTTGAATTTATATATATTCAGCTCTTTGGGTTTTTTTGTGATATGCTTGTTCATAAGTGAATTGAGACCCATCTGATGAGGGAAAATTTGGGATCAACTTAGATTTATATGGGCCCCAATTTTTGTCGAAATAAATTTATTATGGATTACTGTATTGAGTTCTTCCTTTATTGATAAATATTGCTCTGATATATCTAAAAGGTTATTTTACATTGAGCTCTCTTTAGTGATTTAATGATTCACTGTATTTATACATACTGGATCATCAATATTAGTACAGTGGATCTTGAAATCACAATATAGAATCATCCCTTACTACCAAGTTTGGATAAATCTCTTATATATATATTGTCGCGAAAATTTTTCACAATTTTCTCGAAGAAGAATATAAAAAAAAAAAAAAAAGACGTTTTGTCTATCCTTCTTCGTCACGTTGAAAAGTTTAAAAATAAAATAGGAGACAAAATTGAATTTAAAATAATTTATTCAACTAACAAATAACTGGTCTTGCATAAAATGTCCTTCATGCTCAAATATATCAAAGGCACTAAGCCACAAAAAAAATAAAATTTACTTAAACAAATTTACAAAATATTAAAAAAACTTACTTGCGTTCAGCAAATAATGAAATAGAAACAAATTTTCTTTCTTTTCTTGTCCTCAGACAATCTTACTTAGGGCTGCTGCTGCTGTGATGGTTTAAGGGCTGCAGACGACAATTGTTTTTCTTCGATCCCTGTTTTACAATCAAAAAAATATCTCGACAAATTGCCGAGACGAAACAAAGTGTCTAATGACACAAATTACTAAATTATTAGGAAAATAACTATGTATTTCTCCTTTTATTCTTTACTTTCAAGAGGCTTCAAACGCCTGGACAATAAAAATATTTTTCTTAATAAATAAGAAATTAAAACGGTCTCAAACCGAATTTAAATCAATTTTACTCACTCTGAGTAAAATACTTTATTTGACAATTCAAATAAAGAAAATACATACAGGGGACTAAGTTAAAATATACAAATTTTAACCATTTTCGTCCAGCCTGTAATAAAATACAATGTTGACTCTTACTCAACATATACATAAAAAATTTACTTCTAAGTAAATTTAAATTTATCTCTCTAAAGAGTGAATGACATTAATGAATGTCTCAAAAATTTTATATATCCAGGATAACTATAACAAAATTCAATAATTTGTTAATTTTCGTTAAACCTGGATATTCAACATTTTAACGTTAAATAAATTTTAACGGAGACAGAAAAAGTTCGATACTCGATACTTTAAAAATAAATTCTGTCTGGCGATTCTCGCGCCGTTCATCAATAAAAAGGGATCATTGCGCGTCTCAATACCCAATAAACCAATCACAGTTATTATTTCAAAAAATTAAATAAATTTTTAGCGTTTGCTGAAAAAGATTCTATTTTTGCCAAGTGCAATCGTTCTCCCCAGCATTGAACGCTATTTAAACTGTCAAAAATACAAATTTTGGGGGAGCGTTTGCCGGGAAAAAGATTCGATTTTTACAAATAAGGGTAAAAATCAACACCTGCATCGAACGCTATTTAAACTGTCAAAAATACAAATTTTTTAAAACGTTTGCCGGGAAAATTCCGCCCAGGCATAAACGCTATTTACAATGTTTTTTAAAATACAAATATCAAAATGCCCTTAAAAGATTTCTTAAGAAAAAATTCTCAAATATATATATATTTTTGGGAGATATAATCCAAAGGTCCAGAGAAGAAATCTTCCTTACGACACAAGAGTTTTATTTAAACAAAACCAAGTCGCAGTGTGAGAGCTCAATGTGTGCTCTTAATGTTAGAGTCACAGAGCAAATATATGAGTAAAGAAATAAACAAAGACTTAGAGATTTAGCATTATAGTCTATTTCAGGGAGCTTAGACAAATAGTCTAAATCTCCCGACTCATCAGATGCGAATGATGAAATTTTTTTATTACTTTAAAGGCATTTGAAAACAGATTTTTATTTATATATTTTTTTAGTTTTTTAGAATTTGTAGTCCTGTGATATGAATTCCAAATGTAAATCTTGATGTTGCAAAAGAAAAAGCTTTTATGTTGCAGTTTCAATTTCCGCAACAAAAAATCGGTCGGCGAAAAAGGTATCTCTTAACTGTAGCCAATTTTTTTTGACAGACTAGAAAAGAAAGACAAATTCAAACTACGTCACAAAGCGAATTCCCTATTCAACCAATTTGAAAAAAGCAACC
>CM042145.1:51832693-52132693 GCA_023376005.1 Doryteuthis pealeii | reverse complement strand
TGTGTGTGTGTGTGTGTGTGTGTGTGTGTGCCTAAATGCAATGCATACATAAGTTTGACCTACCATAACTATTTTCATCATTGTCTTCACTTATTCACAGTTGTATTCTTGCCAATTGATCTCTAAGAACCTGACAATACTTTTTGGACACTGAAAAACAATTACTAAACAGAATTTGTTCCTGCCAACAACTTTTATGGTGATAAGTATCTCAATCAAGTATGCTTATGCATTAATACATTGAGCAAGGTTTCCTTTCCTGAATTTTGTTTCAGGTTTTATTTATTTTTACCAAAACAAAATATTTTTCAGACCTGACAAAAATTCAAGATTTTCAAAGGTTTTGTTTGAAGAATCGCTGACATATGCATATTTTCTGCTTGTTGATTAAAACGGCATGTCAACCGGTCTAGATATTGGGGAATTACATTCACTAGTAGAACCTGTGGATATACCACAGTAGGATAAATTAATTATTTCAACGTTTGATATGTATACTTAAGAGCTATTTCTAAATAGTTCAATATGTAAAAAGTATAATAATCTTCATTTAACTCTCTCTCACTCTTTTTTATATTTTTTTCCTTCTTTTAATTATATTCGATTGAAACAGATTAGTGGCATCTCACTATCTTTCCTCTACTATCTTTCTTTTTTTTCATATCATATTTTTTTCTGTGTAGAATGTTCTTTTTCTTCCTTTTATTTATGATAAAAACGGAATGGTCCATTATCTAGCTGAGGTGACGTCACTCATAAGAAATAAGAATATAGTGGATAAGCAACACTAGATAATTTTTGCATTGGACGCTTTCATTTTTAACCAGAGGGTGTTACAAGATGATAACGGTCGGAAGATTAAGGAACCACAGTTTCTAACATAGAATACTTAACATAGCTTAACATTTGTACCCAGCCATGGTTAATGGAATTAGGACAATCTATCCCAATGGATTAAATAAAGGGTTCGGTTTGATGTTCCATGAAAGCTCCCAATTTTAACATGAAGGCTCCCAAGTTCAACAAAAAGTTTCCTGAATTCAACAAGAAACACCTGAAGAAGGTAGGAGGGCTCATCAGCTGAAACATTGTGTATACAACAATAAAGATGAAGACAAGTGTCAAAAAATCTAAATACAAATTGACTATTAATCTTTTGTTTGATTTAGTTATTTTCTATGGCATATCAACACTTTTTGGGTCATTTAATGCCAAATCAAGTCATTTTTGATAAACAAAGAATTCAGGTTGCTTACAGCAGTGCTTCTCATAACCAGTCCACCAGACACGTGCAGGTCTGTGGAGTACTCTCTGTTGGTCTGCAGGGGCAACCCATGATTTATAAAAACACTTGATGGATCTGTCAGAGCGCTTTGAGGTGTACCTTCCATCAGAGGAAGATCCATGAAAAGATAATGAATGGATCAGAAATCCTTTTGTGATATCACAGCACAACTTGTCAAATTCATTGGAATAGCAATTGCTGGAACTTGAAGATAGCCATCACATCTGCAACATCATTGGCATGCTTCTGGATCAAAGGAAGACAAGTATTCTGAACTGGCTGAAATTGCTCTCAATATGCTTCTCCCATTTCCATGAACATACTTATGCGAGGCTGCTTTTTCAACAATGAGTGTGATAAAAACGAAGTACAGGAACAATTTGGTTATTCAAGAACTATTGAGTGTAGCATTCTATTCTATCAAGCCAAGACTTGACAAATTAACAAATAAGAAGCAGTCTCACTGTTCCAATTGACTGTAAACTGGGCAGTTAGTTTATATTAGTGATAGATTTCTGTATTAAATAAAGCTAATATTAACATGCCTGCATAAATACTTTTTATTCAAAGTTTAACAAATTCTTGAATCTTATATACCAGTCCGTGTATTGATAAAAAAAAATGTCAAGTGGTTCACAATTTTCAAAAGTTTGAGAAGCACTGCCTTAGAGCATATTTAACAATTATGTCTCTTGGGTCTTACAAAGAGGACAAGTAGGTATTTATCCAAACCTCCACCACAATCAGGATGCAATGCAAGGTAAGTGGAGCATGGTTGGTCTGAATTCAGAGCTTACCTTATCGACCAAGGGGTGGCAATATTTTGGGGAGAAAGGGACAAACAGCTATGCAGAGTCTCAAAGGAAAGCCATAACATAAACTCTTTATACAATAATAATTGGAATTCATTTGAATAGAATGAGTTCTGAGGTGAATAAATAGTGAATTTTGAAATACCCCATCATGCAAGTAAAAAATGCCAAGACAATTTGGTACAGCCGTGGGGGAAATTTGGTAATCAAAGAGTTAAATGACTTTTCCCTGTCACCATTTACTGTACACTGGGGGTTATTTTATATTGATGTATGAAAATTTCCTTTAAAAAATCAAATCAAAAATGACTAACGTATATGTCAAAAAAAGAAAACGCGAATTTAAATGTATATGAAAATTTCCTTTAAAAATCACAATAAAAACTTGATTAAAGATGACGTGTCTATTAAAAATATGTCCCATTTCTTAACCCGAAAGCCTTGGGACTTTAAGGCGCCAGATTCCAGTGCCCTTCTGCTACGTCATCGATCCCCACTGTTAACGAGAAAACAGTCAGTGGTCGGTTCGGCTTAAACCTGTAAGGACCTGAATGAGTTAACTCCCTCAGACTGAATTGGTAAATAAGTTGCCACTCGCTTCCAGGAGCAAACCTTGAAATTCGACAAATTCAACTTGAAAGAATTATACTACAGAAATCATCTCAACTCAATTAGGGTTTGCAACTCAAAGACAGCTTCCCTAAAAGCAACCTCTAAAATTCATCACCAACAAAATATACGAAATTTCAACCTGCCTCTGCCGATAGGTTGGCGGGTCATTCTTCACTTCAAAGAACTTTGTTAACCGGACTCTGAGTTAAGTTCTCCGCAAATCACACCAAAATTTGCAAAAACTATCCTTAAATCTATCTTTCCCCTTTTTTTTGTTTATACATATTAAATTTGTTGTTAAATATATTTGTCTTGTCTTTTCATTCAGTGTCCGAACGTGAAAGTTGCGGTAATTCCCCCCACAAGTGAGAGTTAATCCTTTTACAGTTTTAATTCCCATATATTGCAAATTTTGTTTGTAACGTTCGGATACCTGTTTGAGAAGATAAGCGCAGCATTTTGTTAACTTGTCTGAGAGATAGTTGTTAGTTTTGTTAGAAATTAACTGGGAAGTCCCTTTAAACGCTAAAATGGAAGAAATTAGAATTCTGGTCGGTACTCGAAATAGTGCATGTCGACGCGTTTCACACATGCTATCGTTTATTGCGAGTAAACGCGGACTGACTGAACGGCTTTTCGAGAAACTAGTATCAGAGGTAAATGACTGGATAGAAGAGGCCCTTAGATTAAATAAAAAAATTACATATCTTAAAAATATTAAAATAGAATGTGGTCTAGAAGATGACAGGTTCTGTGAAAGTCACTTCTTATTTACGACCACAAATAAAATAAAATCAATTAGAACTAGCCTGCAGCATAAGGTCGCAGATAGTTCTGCTAACGAAATAAAAATTAAACCGAGTACTTCGGACGAAATAAAAATTGAGTACATCGGATAAATTGAAAATATAGAAGTTACCTCTTCTAACGAAATTGAAATTTTAGAAGTTACCTCTTCTAACGAAATTGAAATTTTAGAAGTTACCTCTTCTAACGAAATTGAAATTTTAGAAGTTACCTCTTCTAACGAAATTGAAATTTTAGAAGTTACCTCTTCTAAAGAAATTGAAAATGTAGAAGTTACCTCTTCTAACGAAATTGAAAATGTAGAAGTTACCTCTTCTAACGAAATTGAAAATTTTACCTCTTCTAACGAAATTGAAATTTTAGAAGTTACCTCTTCTAAAGAAATTGAAATTTTGGAAGATAGTTCTTCCAAAGAAATTGAAATTTTGGAAGATAGTTCTTCCAAAGAAATTAAAATTTTGGAAGATAGTTCTTCCAAAGAAATTAAAATTTTGGAAGATAGTTCTTCCGAAGAAATTAAAATTAAAAATAGTAACTCTAACGTTACTAAGTTTTTAAAAAATTATCTTTCTGGCAGATTTGCTCAGATATTAAAAATTAAAATACCTACGATAAAAGAAATTAAAGTTGAGGGTACTTCTCTCAAAATTAAAAATAGTAATTTTAACATTACTAAACAAATTAAAATGAAAAAGTTGGCTCTAGAGCCAGTTGAAATTCTAAATTGGAAAAAAAGAAAAAAATGTATAAACCTTGCTTACCTACGACCCCTAAATTTGGTCTAGGATCATTCTGGAAATTTTGAAGGTTAAACTAACTGAGGTTAAAATTAGAAATTAAAAAATGTGCTTAGTCATGAGCATAACTTTGAAATACGAAATTGAAATTTATCTTACCTACACACAATGTTGGTTAAGATATCTAAAAATTTAAAATACCTTGTTTGAAATACCTTATTAAAATTATCTTTCTGTCATATTTGTTCAGTAAGATATCTAAAACTTTGAAATACGAAATTGAAATTTATCTTACCTACACACAATGTTGGTTAAGATATCTAAGAAATTTGAAGTACCTTATTAAAACTATCCTTCTGGCAAACTTAGTTGGATAGCTAAAAATTAGAAATTTAAAAAAATATGCTTAGTCATGAGCTTAACTTTGAAATGCGAAATTAAAAATTCTTACCTACATACAATGTTGGTTGAGATATCTAAAAAATTAAAAACTAAAAATATCTTTCCGACAGATTGGTCAGATATTAAAATTTAAAACACCTCGTTAAACTTGTCTTTCTGACAGACGTAGTCAGTCGGATAGCTAAAGACCTAAAAATTAAAAAATTATCCCAAGTCATTGAAATTAAAAATTATCTTCCCAACATACAATGTTGGTTAAAATATTAAAAAATGAAAAATAAAAATTATCTTTCTGACGAATTGAGTTGGTTGGAT
Organism: Doryteuthis pealeii; assembly: GCA_023376005.1. Lineage (NCBI taxonomy): Eukaryota > Metazoa > Mollusca > Cephalopoda > Myopsida > Loliginidae > Doryteuthis > Doryteuthis pealeii. The sequence continues at coordinate 52,127,723 of CM042145.1, read as the reverse complement.
AGCAAAAAATTAAAAATTAAAAAATATGCTTAATTATGATCATAACATTTGAAATTCGAAATTAAAAATTATCTTACCAACGTACAAACTTGTTTAAGATAACCTAAAAATGAAAATTTTGCTTCTGGTCGTTCGACCATTTTTGAGAATCTTAAAAATCTAAATTTAAATGTGTCTTCCCAACACGCAAGTTGGTTAGATATTCTAAACTTAAAAATAAAATAAGTCAGTGTGCATAACTCTGCCCGTTAGACTTCCCCTAAATAAAACATATATATATAAATGAAAATTCTCGAATTCTCTTCCAACTATTGGTGGCTAGGATAGCTAAAAACGAAAAATGCTAATTTGATTGAATTTGAACTCTTGAATGCCTTTACCTGTCTTGGTTGACGATGACTTTGATATTGAATTTAAATTTGATAATTACAAAAATGTTTTACACAACTTTGATAAACAATTTGAAAACTACAAAATAAAACATATTAAAATACCCTTGTATTCCCCTTGGGTAGGAAGTACCTGGGAACGCCTTATAGGAGTTATAAAATCATGTCTCTATAAAACTATTGGTCGTTCCAAAATAGAATATTTTGAACTACTAACCCTACTCTCTGACATACAAAATGCTATTAATACTAGGCCCCTTACATATAGATGTTCATCTGACAGTGATCTACAAGTAATAACCCCTAATTGTTTTTTGCGCCCTAATGTTAACAGCGAACTCATTCTAAAACCTAAGGTTCAAAACATTTGGGAGACCGGTCCGCCTTCAAGAGATTTATTGTTAAAAAGCATTGAAATTCGTGACGAGATGTTGGTTAAATTTCGAGAAATGTGGTACGAACAATATTTTCTCAGTTTAAGAGAAAATTACTAGGACTTGCACGAAACCAATTATTCTGAGAAAATTAAAACTGATGATGTGGTACTGATAAGAAATCCAATCAAGCCAAGACCTTATTGGCAACTTGGGAGAGTTGTTGAACTTTTCCGAGGAGAAGACAACAAAATACGTTCAGCTAACGTAAAAAGAGGAGATGGTTTAACACAAAAACATTCTCTAAAACATCTCTATCCATTGGAGTTGACTTTAACTCATGACTATCATCCTCTCTCACCTGAAACTGACAACTTAAAATCAACAGATTCTTATGTTCAATCCTCATCACGGCCGAAAAGAAAGGCAAGTACAAGAATGAGGAAAAGACCTGCGAATGATCAGTATTTATATTATTGAAGAAAGAAAAAAAATTGCTTTAAATGTGGTCGTTAGATTATTCAAAAAATATTGAAAGCTTGAATAAAAAAAAAAAGAAAAAAGAAAAATGAACAGTGAATGTATGTTCCCAATGCAATGAAATTGCATTTTTTCTTGTTGTTGGGAATATATGAAAATTTCCTTTAAAAAATCAAATCAAAAATGACTAACGTATATGTCAAAAAAAGAAAACGCGAATTTAAATGTATATGAAAATTTCCTTTAAAAATCACAATAAAAACTTGATTAAAGATGACGTGTCTATTAAAAATATGTCCCATTTCTTAACCCGAAAGCCTTGGGACTTTAAGGCGCCAGATTCCAGTGCCCTTCTGCTACGTCATCGATCCCCACTGTTAACGAGAAAACAGTCAGTGGTCGGTTCGGCTTAAACCTGTAAGGACCTGAATGAGTTAACTCCCTCAGACTGAATTGGTAAATAAGTTGCCACTCGCTTCCAGGAGCAAACCTTGAAATTCGACAAATTCAACTTGAAAGAATTATACTACAGAAATCATCTCAACTCAATTAGGGTTTGCAACTCAAAGACAGCTTCCCTAAAAGCAACCTCTAAAATTCATCACCAACAAAACATACGAAATTTCAACCTGCCTCTGCCGATAGGTTGGCGGGTCATTCTTCACTTCAAAGAACTTTGTTAACCGGACTCTGAGTTAAGTTCTCCGCAAATCACACCAAAATTTGCAAAAACTATCCTTAAATCTATCTTTCCCCTTTTTTTTGTTTATACATATTAAATTTGTTGTTAAATATACTTGTCTTGTCTTTTCATTCAGTGTCCGAACTTGAAAGTTGCGGTAATTCCCCCCACAAGTGAGAGTTAATCCCTTTACAGTTTTAATTCCCATAGATGATAGATTTTTTAATTAAATAAAGCTAATTTTAACATGCTTGCATAAATACTTTTTATGCAAAGTTTAACAAATTCTTTAATTTTATACACCAGTCCATGCCTCAATCAAAAAAATGTCAACCAGTCCGCAACTTCCAAAAGTTTGAGAAGCACTGGCTTACAGTACCTTTTAGTCTTTGTTCTATTTAGTCTAGAAAAGTGTCTTGCAAAAAGTTTTTAAGTTTCAAAATCTAAAGATTTTTTCTTTGTTCTTGTGTTACATAATTCATAGGCAGCTTATGAATTATGTAGTAAGAATATTTGAATTAGGATCCGTTAGATTCAGAATAGCGGGGTCCAGTGGAAAGTTACTGATAAGTTATCTGAATTACAATGATGAACACGAGAACGACGTGTAGGGTTAAGAAGCCATGTTTTTATTCTGCCTATCTCTCTGTCCAGTTCAAGGGCAGTAACTCTTAATGGTTCGGTAGGGTTTAACTACAGAAATCATCACAGTTACTTTGACGGTTATTAACGTGTAATAACCTTTTTGCTTGACCCCTTGGAAAACGTGACATTAGAGGTGTGGGAGAATTAGTTTTAGTTTTAGTCAGATGCGAATCCATAGTGAGCGGATGCATAGGCCTGCTTACTCTGAGAGTCATTCTTGATCTCCCGTGGGAGTTGAAGATGGGCTGGGTTGTGGAAATAAAGCTTTAGAAGAAAAACAACCAAGTCTTGTTGAGTTAATTTAAACAAGAAATGACAAGCCCGAAAAAATAAAGAAAGAACCTACCCGAGAAAGCAGCCCACCGGATCAACTGAAGAACATGGCAGACGAATTAGCAACAAACAGAATAACAAGAACCCAACTATATTCTGTCTGTCTGTCTGTCTTGCATATATACACCTGAATAAAGGGGTATATAAACTTGTTGGAATAAATTTTCTATGTTAATGCCATGATTACTGGATCAGTAATGGTATCCTGAAATATTGGTGGCTGAAAAATATTGTCAGCCTATGCATTATGGTTGACTGGATCAACAGCTAAGTAAACCTTCACTAACATTGTGACGGGTTTTGCAACTCACCAAGTAGCGGCATATCTGGAATGGAAATTACAAGTTTAAGTTAAAAACCATTTCATTTACTATCAAAGTTTAGCTTGAAACTGTCTGAGAATTCTAAACCTCTAAATTTATCTCTTAGTTGGTCTGGTCATGGGTTAAGGGGGGGGGTCAGCTAGCACGTGGAGAGATGGAAATAAACAAAGTGGAAATACCTAAAAATAAAGGTAAAAATTAGTAAAGAAAAAAAATATTTGGACACTACTCCATCGTCCCTGTAGACGTGAGGATGCTAACAACTAACATTGTGAATTTAACATGACCGATTATCAGGAGTTTTTTTTATCTGAACAATGGCATCATAAAATGGGCATTAAATGTAAAAGTTGTCAGGGTGGCCTAAAGTCAGTATCAGCCAATCAGCGAGGGAGTCTATCCCCTTTTGACAAGCGCTAGACCAAGGAGATTGTTTTTGCACCTGAGATGGAGCTCCCAAATCTATCATCAACTCCTTACTTTACTGCACAGATCCCTGTGCTACTTAAACACTGAGTTGGTGAGGGCCAGTATCGAACTAGGAACCTTGTGGTTTCTAGCCGAACGCTCTACCGACTGAGCTAACCCGGCCCTTAGGGAGGAATTAACATTTCATTTTGAATATACTCGTGTTTCCCCGAAAATAAGACAGAGCTTATATTAATTTTCACTCTGAAATATAACACTAGGGCTTATTTTCAGGCGATGTCTTACTCTTCATTTATCGAAAAACGACATTACGAAGTAGAAAATTATGAAATTTTTAAATAAACAGAAATTATGAAAAACGATCTACATTTATTCACCATTAATATGTTCTTTTATTCAAAAACTCATTAACGACAATTTATTCAAAAAATAATCATATCACCATCCTCTGGAATGTTATTGTTCTGCAAATCACTGGTTTCCAAAATGCCAGCAGAGTTTTTGTATGACTCAATTTCCTGCAGAATTTTTGCCCTTTCTCTCTCAATAGAAGTCTGATTGAATGAAAAGTTCTTATCCAGATAGCCTGCTCATAGTGCATTAGCAACACATTTGTCTGCGATTTTGTTCTATGAATTCGTTACCCAAGTCACGATCTCAACTAGAGCTTATTTTAAGAGGAGTGTTTATATTGAAATCATCCTGAAAAATCCCGCTAGGTCTTATTTTGCAGGGAAATATGGTAACCCTGTCTGAAATTTGACTCCAGTTCACCAGTTCTATTGTTTAACTAACCATTCTACCACCAGCATCTTGTTTTGCAGGAATAACTCCAAGACGCGAGTGTATAAAAATACGTGTTTATTTGTCTACGTCATTTCTGGTACTTTTCCGCAGTCAAAGCCCCTTAAGGCGTTACAGATATTGGGGCTGCTTATGTATATAAGTCGTCGAACATCCCCCATTCATACAAAAGTCTGAAATGTTTATTTTTATGTGAATTGCCATTCACCATAGCGGTTAGGTGTCTTGCCTGTAGTGGCTCTTTTCAGACGTGGCTGTCTTTCAGTCTGGTTGCTGTTGTTTGGTGATATCATGTCTATAGTTTGGTCCTGTCATATTTCTGTATTTTGGTATGTTTGTGAGTCTTAAATGTCTTCTGTTTCTCACTAGTCTTTTCCCATTTTTCAGTTTGATCATGTATCGCCAGAATTCAAATTTTTCTATTATGATCGCTCTTTTCCAATATTGGCCATTGCCGTATGGCTGTACAGGCACTTGGTCACCTTTTCTTTCTGCCGGGTCATGGGCATTGTTATCACATTGTTTCTTTTGTTGTTGTTTTGCCTTTCGTATTTTGGTTTTTGTTTCTTCCGCATTGAATGGGGATAGGGATTTCTTCATCATGGGCAATATGCTTCTCAGTTATCTCCCGAAGAATCTCTGTGCTGGAGACATTCCCATGGATTTTGATGGCGTATTGGTAAACTCTAGTATAGCTAGGCAAGGGTCACTATTTTCATTGTTGCATTTGTTAATAAGGCCTTTTATTTGTTTGACCGCTGATTCCACCATTCCATTTGAATCCGTATTTTCGGGCCAGTTCCTTCATCATTTGGTTGTCAAATTCAGGACCCCCATCGCTTACAATTTCTTCTGGAATGCCATGCCTCTGAAATGTTTCCTCATCAGCTTGACTGTGCAAACTGATGATGTTCCTTGGAGTCGATCAACCATGGTATAGTTTGAGAAGTAATCCGCGCACACTAGATATTTCCTTCCATTTAGTGTCATGGTATCAAGACCAATACGTTGGAATGGGTATTCTGGCACTGTTCTTGTGATCATTGTTTCTTTGCTGTTTCTTGCAGAATATATGCTGCATTGTTCACAATTCATGTAACACTCTTGGGGTTCATGCCTCATTCCAGGTCAGAATATTGTGTCTAGGGCTCGTCTCATGTTACTATCAACAGCTAGGTGGCTTGTGTATGTATAACCCGTCGGTCGCTCCCGAGCTGAAGGGCTCACAGAATCCCAGAAATTCGCCGTCAAGATCGGATTTTCTGCATCAACCACGGATTGCAGGGTATCTATATTTGCTGGAAATCTAGCCGAATGCCCCACGTTGTGCTAAGATCTCAAACGACTAGAAATCTGCTATAGAAACTGATTTCCGAGATTAATGGCGGCCGATTGGTCATATGAAAAAAAAGAATAACGAATCTTTTCCTTTTAAAAAAATCAACAACATTTATATTCGAAAATATAAGAATACAAATAATTACTTCTCAAGGTTGGTGGGAGTGATGTGCCCGTAATTAAATACTTCTGGTCTTCTGCAAAGTATTGTGCAAAACAGTTCGTAAGTTGACTAAGTTTTCAAAATGGTCTTAGCTGAAGTCAGTTACTCTCGGCTCTCCGTATTGCGTTAATCTTGTCAGCTAGCCCGATTCTCAAGCGATCACAACTTCATCTGCCCGTTTGGCCTCATCTGCCTATTCGGCCTCTTCTGCTCCTCAAGCCAAAAACGTCTGAGTTAAATAATACTCCGACCGGAACAATTTTATTTCCGGTCGGCATGAAAACATCGGGAATTTTTCTGCTCCACCCACCCAAGAAGGGTAACCGCCTTCCTCTTGTTCAACGAGCCAATCAAATTTACTTCCGCTCACCAATCTGGGTACCATCTCTTCCGGCCACTTGAATGTGTTTTTTAAATACATTCGACCCTTTTTTTAATGTCGATTTCCAACAAGAGTTTATCTACATTCTCCAGCCATAGGGAAACATAAAAACAATAGATTCTCTTTAATCCTGGTTTCTTCATGTTCCGGTAATCTATAAAACAAGATTTATCTTTTCCCCGCGACTAAAAGTCTGGATACATCAAAGACTCGTCTAAGAACGGCTTCCCTCACTTCTGGGAGTTCCGACCTACTTGAGATTTTACTACCGGCCACTATCGCCTCGACCTGTTTTGGATCTACGGCTGAGGTCGGCCAGCGAGTTATATTTCCGTTTATTAATTCTTTCTTTCTTCTAATTTCAAAACCTAGATCAGGTCATATTTCGATCGCGGCCCTGTAATTCTGACCCAAACAATCGGAAGATTTTAACTTCCGATTTTTCTTTCTTTCTTTTTCTATCTTCCAAACCTGAATCAGGTCACATCACTCCCTACGCCTTTTGTCATTTACTTGTAAATGACATATAAACCCACCTACCAACTGGTAAGTTCAAAAACAATTCATACATAAGGTTTCTACTAATCATGCAGTAGAAACAGAAAACGTCTTTACTTCTTCCTTGATCATGCAATTGTTCCAGTTCTTTCTCAGTTTTTTTTTTGTTCATATTAATTTTCTTTCTACTAATCATGCAGTAGAGTTTTTTTTTCTTTTAAATGTTCTTTTTATGCAGTAGGATAGAATTCAAACAGAGCTCTCAGCGCTCCTTACCAATTACTCAATCCAATCCGTAGATTATGTTCAGAATATCAACACATGTAATATATGTGTACACACACGCACACATATATTTAGCAACAAGCTTTTGCTTTAACAGCAGCCTTCAGTCCTTCGTCAAGAGTTTTTTTTCTTTGTATCAATCATTGGCAATGGTTCATTTGAGTTTCCCTTGCCTTACACAGAAACACCTAGTGGGTTTCCCTCCTTGCTCTCACACACACCTGCCAGTGCACTTTTCCTACTTAATACTTTCCTACGTCTTTTCAACAAGAATACTGCTGATAGTATCATCACTATGATCAGCCAAATTCCTATCATAACCGACCAGTTTATCACCATCCCCGACGTTCCCTTCCACACTGAATTCGATGTCCCTACTGAACTTAACTTATCCTGTAACTGGTCTAAATCAATCCTCTCAACTGGCCCTAAAAGCTTAGGTATCTTTCTTAACGTGGCCTCAGAAAATCCTTCACTAGGTTTTTCCACAACTCCACCTAATCGCTAATATTGGTCCCCAATAAGTTAAAAATCGATTCTTTTTTCCCTGAAACTTCTTTTTGTATAACTCTAGTATACACAACTTACGATTATCCATTACATATATGGGACTCACAGAGTCGCAAGTTCCTAAGACATCACTTTTACACCTTATTGCTTCTACCTCTGACAACAGCAGGAATTCTAGTCGAACCAAGCTCAAAACGAGAAATTCAGTTTCAATTTTATATCGAGCAACTACTCCAAGTGTCTGGTCTACCCGGGGTTATGGGAGATGTCAATTCATCACCTGATATCTTTCAAAAATACTATCTCTATCCAGTAGGGGAACGGATAACAATACCAACAGTCTATCATCTTCTAAAACAAGTAACACAGCCCAAGGCACTATAATACATCCACAATTCTTTAGTAGGGTCAACTGGCAATCTCAAATGATGAGAGAGCCCTGCCCGTATACCTACGAGAATACTTCTAAGACGACCAGGGGTTACCATAACTTGTCTGTCACATTCCCCACTTCTCCCTGCAAGGTTTCCATACTACCAATAAGCCAATTTATAGTGCCTCTGTTCTTAGCTAACTCCACCCTTGTCATGTTTAAAATGGATACGCTTTCCTTAGCTACCTGGGCTAACACTTTCTGACCCTCTTTTACATCTTTCAATTTTCTTGTCGCTTTCGGATACTGTTCCGAACAACACACTTAGGGCTTTTCTGCTATGGGTACCACCGCTCTTTTTGGTCTGGTTTGCAACAACTCTACCCCCTTTCAAATAATTCTGCATTTTCTTCCCACGGTATGCTACCATAGAGGCCTCCTGCTCCAAGAAATCTAACAACCTTAGATACTTATCATCATCCGAATTTCTCTCAGTGAACTTTTCTTCTATTTTTCCAAGTTCGGAAATTCCTTCACCAATTTGGTCGATATCTCCCCATACGGCCCTATGTCTATCACTATCAGCCACCTTGATCTGGCTATGATCACCTCACTCGTTTTATTCATCCTTACAAGAGACGAGTGAGTCTCCTATTTTACTTATAGGTAACCACCACTAGTATTTCTATCAATTCATACAGATATCTATCTCTTCGGTTACCTACCCTAATGCTTGGTGAATTCAGTCTCAAAATATCCGCGAGCACCACCCCCGCATGGGGGCCCTTCCACACGAACGGCAGCACACGCGAACAACCCAAGACATTATTCACTTTTCCATTACCTTCTTACCTACTCATTGTTGGGGGCCAGCACTACTCCCCCTTGAGGTTTCAACGCCTGTGGTCCCCCTTATCCTCAATTTGAGTGGCAACTCAGGCTCACTCTCTACACTTTCTTCTTTTCCAAGTCTCTCTCGTAGTTGGAGATAGGAACTACTTCCTCTCCCTCACCTTTACTTGCGACTATCTTTCTGGGCGGACATTTTACATCCTTCTTGGCTAGTATTCCTACTACCTTTTCTTCACCGCCCCCTAGGGACACCTCTACCCCACCCACTGACAACATTGGGGGGTTAAACGTCAACTGTGCCCTATTTCGTCCTAGCCAGTCTCTCCCTAAAATTATCTCGTTGTGCAAACCAGGTACTACATACAGCTTGTGGTTCTTTTCCACCCACCTACTCTCAATGGTAGCCATGTCATACCTAATACTGTCAAATCTTCACCACTAGCCTGACTAATACTTAGGTCTGATTTCCCTAATTCCTTCCGGGTCTTCAGGCGATCATAAACGACCCTACTGATCAATGACACGGACGCCCCAGAGTCAATTAAAGCTTCTACTTTAATTTTCCCTAATCTAACTCTACAGGTCAGTTGTTTCTCCCCAGTTAAGAGCGAGAATACCTGAGCCTTTCCTTCTGACTTACGTTTTCTCCAGCCCTGCATCTTTCCAGACCTTAGGACTGGCAACAGATATCCTTCATCATCTGTTCCTACCTCAGAGTCACAACTCTCCGACTCTACCTTACTTTTTCTAACTATCTTCTTTCCTTTACTCCAGCCCCGTGTCTTTCCAGACATTGGGACTGACAACAGATAATTTGCATTATCCGTTCCTGCCTCCGAGTCACAACTTTCCGACTCTATCTTACTTTCTGTTCCACTAAAACAGTATTTGCTAATGTGGCCCAATCTAAGGCACTTCCAACACTTTGTCTTATTCCCAGTCCTGTTTTCTCTTCTTATTCGCCTGGGACAGGACTTCTTAACGTGACCTAACTGATCACAAACCCAGCACTTTCTATGAGGACAGTTGGCAGACATATGGCCTGGTTGTCCACAGTTCCAGCATCTAAATCTTATCGTTCTAATTGGGGCCACCCTGGTCCTAATTACTCTAGTTGTTCCATAGGCCTTTCCCTGATTTCTTGGGACAGCTTTGAGACTAGCTACTGGAGATTCTTTAGACCTATCCTTATTCCGTCTATCCCACCCAGCTTCCTGTCTCTTTCTACCTGTCGGACACTCTACGGACCTATGTCCTTCACCCTTACATGTCCAACAAACCATCCTGTTATGTCTCGGTGGGGGATTATGAAATCCACGCCACACTGACCATGTTTCACGCCTGGGGTCTATTTCTTCCTCCCAATCTTCACTTACTTCCTGGAGTATTCTCCGTTCCCCTCTTGGGCCTGGGACCCTTCTTTCCCAAATATTTATCGCTTCTTCCTTAATCCTTTCCTGAGCTTGGCTCTTTCTAATTCGAGATCGATCCCAGAATCTCTCTCCATCTCGGGCTAGCTCTAACGCATCGGCCAACCTGGCCGGTCTCCCACGAAGTATCTCATTTCTCACTTCGTCGTCCTGTAAGGCATCTACATATAGATCCACCAGCTGGGCCTGGATCACCTTACATTCCCGAGCCACCTCCTCCGGGTAGGCAAGCAACGCCAATTCGGTCGCTCTCTCACCTAACTCTGAAGGGTTTCTCCAGATTCCTGCTTCAGCCTAAGTAGCTTCCTATTTGCCTCTATCTCGGTACGAACACTAGCATACTTTTCTATCACTCTATTTTTCAATTCTTCCCACCCTAAACCGGACTTTCTTCAATCCATCTTCTTATGGATTTTGAAACCGGTCCCGCTGTTGCCTCAAATGCTAACAGCACCGATTCTCTATCTGATAGTCCATAGATCAATTTCTTTTTTTCTATCGACTCTATCCAGTCTTGCAGTCTGGTAGAATCGCCCTTAAACACTGGCACTCGCATCCCACCTAATATCCTATGAAGGTTTCCTCTTCCTAATCCACCCTCATCAGCTTCCTGACACCCCCTATTCAAACTATCTTGAGACCCGCCCACACTCATTATACTCAAAAACACTGGCAAGAGATATATGACAACAAAGAAAAAGGGAAAAACCAAAAGAGTGTCCTACCTTTAAATGATCCTTGCCTCCTCAGTTTCTGGGTTGCTGGTTCTCTCAGAATTTTTTTTTTTTTTTTAAAGTCAAATTGACTAGAGTCTCTTTTGTTTTTGTTTTTCTTTTAAAAACTGTCGTCTCGTTCAAAGCTCCTGGGTTCCTGGGTCTCAACGTTTCAGCGTCCTTGCTGTCTGGGTTCCTGGGGTGGTTTCTTCTTGGGTTTTTTTTTTCTGTGGTCACAGTCCGGTCGAAAAATCCTGGGTCATTAAGGCACCAAATATAACCCGTCGGTCGCTCCCGAGCTGAAGGGCTCACAGAAACTCCGAAATTGGCCGTCAAGATCGGATTTTCTGCATCAACCACGGATTGCAGGGTATCTATATTTGCTGGAAATCTAGCCGAATGCCCCACGTTGTGCTAAGATCTCAAACGACTAGAAATCTGCTATAGAAACTGATTTCCGAGATTAATGGCGGCCGATTGGTCATATGAAAAAAAAGAATAACGAATCTTTTCTTTTAAAAAAAATCAACAACATTTATATTCGAAAATATAAGAATACAAATAATTACTTCTCAAGGTTGGTGGGAGTGATGTGCCCGTAATTAAATACTTCTGGTCTTCTGCAAAGTATTGTGCAAAACAGTTCGTAAGTTGACTAAGTTTTCAAAATGGTCTTAGCTGAAGTCAGTTACTCTCGGCTCTCCGTATTGCGTTAATCTTGTCAGCTAGCCCGATTCTCAAGCGATCACAACTTCATCTGCCCGTTTGGCCTCATCTGCCTATTCGGCCTCTTCTGCTCCTCAAGCCAAAAACGTCTGAGTTAAATAATACTCCGACCGGAACAATTTTATTTCCGGTCGGCATGAAAACATTGGGAATTTTTCTGCTCCACCCACCCAAGAAGGGTAACCGCCTTCCTCTTGTTCAACGAGCCAATCAAATTTACTTCCGCTCACCAATCTGGGTACCATCTCTTCCGGCCACTTGAATGTGTTTTTTTAAATACATTCGACCCTTTTTTTAATGTCGATTTCCAACAAGAGATTATCTCCATTCTCCAGCCATAGGGAAACATAAAAACAATAGATTCTCTTTAATCCTGGTTTCTTCATGTTCCGGTAATCTATAAAACAAGATTTATCTTTTCCCCGCGACTAAAAGTCTGGATACATCAAAGACTCGTCTAAGAACGGCTTCCCTCACTTCTGGGAGTTCCGACCTACTTGAGATTTTACTACCGGCCACTATCGCCTCGACCTGTTTTGGATCTACGGCTGAGGTCGGCCAGCGAGTTATATTTCCGTTTATTAATTCTTTCTTTCTTCTAATTTCAAAACCTAGATCAGGTCATATTTCGATCGCGGCCCTGTAATTCTGACCCAAACAATCGGAAGATTTTAACTTCCGATTTTTCTTTCTTTCTTTTTCTATCTTCCAAACCTGAATCAGGTCACATATGCCTTCTTCTTCATATCCTCTCTCATTGAGGCAGGTATAAAGACTCTGTCTTTGTAAAATATCAAATCATCCTTTGTTGACAGGTAGTCTTTGAATTTGTACAAGTGCTTTAACTGAGGTTCAATGGTTTTGTATCGCATTGGGAAGCCTTGTTTGATCAGTTCTATGATCTTTTGTAGATCTTCATCTTCCTTGGTGGCTTTGATTAATCTGTCTCTAGTCTGCTCGCTTACAGCAAGGAATTCTAACAGGTTCACTTCATTGAAGTGAAACTGGAATTTATCATCCTCTACTTGGGCTCATGAAAGAGAATCAGCAATGATTACGTCGGTGCCCTTCCTGTAGGTTATGTTGTAATCGAATTTTTGTATTGAGAGCATCATTCTTAATAGTCTTTTTGGTGCTTCACTTAGAAGCTTGTTGCTAATTGCTTCTAATGGCTTGTGGTCCGACTCTATTGTTACATGTCTTCCATAGCAATAGTCACTGAACTAGTGTAGTCTAAACACAATGGCTCTCATTTCTTTTTCGATTGGCGCATAGTTCTTTTCATAGCCATTCCAGACCCTTGATGCGTATGACACTGGTTTTCCATTCTGCAGGAGAACAGCTCCTATACCTACATCAGACATGTCAGTCTGTATCGTGACTGGTTTCTCTAAGTCGTAATATGCTAAGATAGGCGTGTTTGCTATAGACTTCTTGATATCTTCAAATGCTTTTTGTTGCACTTCTGCCCATTGGAGAACCTGGTGCTTCCGTGTTAACCTGTTTAGAGGTTCACATTTTGTTGTCAGTGAATGGTCAAGAGGTATTTGACCATTCCTATGAAATGTCTTAAATGATGCAAATCGTGAGGTGCTGGGAATTTTGTGATCACCCGTACTTTTTCTTCGTCAGGCTTCAGGCCTACATTAGTCAATGTATGAATCATGTAGGTAACTTCCTCCGCGAGGAATTTGCATTTGTCCAGGTTAATCTTGATGTTTTTTCTCTGCATCTTTGCAAATATGCTCGCAGGTTCTGGTTGTGGTTATTAATGGCTTGGTCTGGGTTGTTTCCAAATCCCTCCTCCAGGCAGTCATCTTGGATAATGCTGACCCCATTAACCCCTTGAAATTGCTCGATCATTTTTGCTTGGAATGCCTTGCTGGCTGGTGTGATACCCATGGGCAATCTTTTGTATCGGTAATTGCCCTGGGGCGTTCCAAAGGCGGTCAGTTTTCTTGCTTTGTCGTTCAGCTTGCAATGCCAGAATCCGCTTCTTACATCCAGTTTGCTAAATTTTATTGCTTTTTTATTTGCAAACCTGTGTGTAATGGATTCCAAGCTTGGTACTTGGCAGTGGTAGTTGTTAATCAGTGTCTTATTTAATGGTTTGGGGTCTAAACATATCCGGAGCTTCACACTGTGTTTTCTTTCAATCACATAGCTATTAAGCCATGAGCTGGGTCCTACCAGTTTCTCAATTATGTCATCTCTCATAATTTTTTTTTAGTTCCTGTTTGAATTGTTTTTCCAGTGCAAATGGTACACCTCTTATAGGTTGTTGAATATGGACTGCATCTGTCTCTGTTTGAAGTGTTATTTCACCTTCAAATTCACCAACTTTCTCTTAAAAAACATCCGGGAATTCTAGTAAAATCCCTTTGATGGAATCCTCAATATCTAGTTTTCTGATGTTTTCCAGGGCTTGTTCTCTGAGGTAATTGCATTCTGCAGCTGAAACCGTGGGTCAAACTGATCCAGGTTGAACTGTATTATATTTAATTTTTGGCAGAGACTGCTGCTTAAAATCGGTTGTACCTTTTCATTCACAACCATAGCTGAGGCGGTTACTTTTCTTTCATTGACAGGGTTGGTAAATTCTACCCTCATAGTTCCTTCAGTTCTAACCTTTTTTTCCTCCATATACTGAAATGTCAAGTTTCTTTCCTTTTTCTATTAGATGCTCCATTTTGTTGTCTTTAACGAATGTTGCTGGAATTACATTTACAGTTGCTCCGGAATCTAACATAAATTTAATAGGTTTATTCTTAAATTCACGTGAACCTTATGAATTGTCCCCCCTTCAACATGAAAACATTCATTTACTCCTTGATTCCTGTAGTTTGAATTACTTTGTAAACTCTTGATGTGGCAAAATGGTTTTTGTTTTTGCATCTATAACATTCCTGGCCAAAAGCCGGACAGTTTATTATTCCTTTCATATGGTTTGTATCACAATAAATGCAGTCATATTTCTTTTTATCTCTTCCTGTTGCATTGATATATTTATCATATGTGTCGTTGTCAACATTCAATTTGTCAAATTTTTCACTTCTTGCCGACTGTATCTTGCTTTGTTCTGCAGCTCTGCATCGGTCAATACACTGTAATAGAGTTAAATCTGGTTCCCTCAGAAGAGTTTCTCGCGTTTTTCTATCATGTATTCCTTTAATTATTAATAATTTGATCATGTCATCTTCTGTGACGTTGTTCCATTCACAGTCTTTAGAACTCGATTTTAAATTTAACAAATAGTCTTCGAAGCTCTCATTTTCATTTTGTTCTTTTCGTGGGAATTCTACTCTGTCTACGGTCAATGTGTTCATAGGTTTGCAGTGATCTTTAAATGCGTTAATGACCATGTCAAGAGTTCGTTCGTCATCATTATCAACCGTCTTTCCTCTATTGAGAATTCTGGGGTATGGGGGTTATCGTCCTTTGTCTGCGAGCCTCTGTTTCAAACCAAACAATCACGAGCCAGCATACTTTGGCGGCAAAGCCGAATAAGCAAACTCACCCTCTTCTGATCCAGCTAGCACTGGGGACAGACCTAAAAAAGGGTCGCTCCTATTCTTCAACAGACAACTACGGAGTCGGACGCAAAGCAGAAGTCCATCATATCCGAACGGAACAGAGGGCCGTAGCAAGGTCTCCGTTAATACCCGATATCTCAGGATACACTCAGATAAGTTTATTACAAATTATTATTTGTGCAGACGAACTAAAGTTAGCAACCTCTTGTTATTCTGTAATACAGTCTTTTATTCATATTTCTAGTTGTTTGGTTATTTCTTTAACTCTCAACCTGTCTGCCACACGCGTGGTTAACTCCATTACAAACCTCGGACTACTGCCGTTAGTGCTCTATTTCTTTATACCTCCTGCGTTTTTAACTGTTAGTGTTTTGTATATCTGTTGGCCTCTTTTTCCTAAGAGGTAAATAAATAGACTTTTTTTTCTTTTTATAATACTCGCGGCTTTAACGGCATTATCTTTGCCTTCAAATTTCTGAAATTCAAAACATAAGATCACTTCTTCCAGCCACTCATTGAAAGCTTGTTTAAATTTCTCATTGCCCAGTCAAACTTTTCTGGTGGGTTGATTGACATCATTTTGTAACCCTTTTTTTTTCTTTAAATAACAAATGGTACTCACTTAGTTTATCTTCGAGTTCGATTATCTTCTGACACCATGTTTTGCAGGAATAACTCCAAGACGCGAGTGTATAAAAATACGTGTTTATTTGTCTACATCATTTCTGGTACTCCTCCGCAGTCAAAGCCCCTTAAGGCGTTACAGAGGTAATTTATGAGGAAGTGCGTCCTGGTCCCCTGCCTCCGAAATTGCTGCCCGGTGAATTTTAAAATAACGACCCCAACTATCGGCGCCACAGCGGTGTTACTTGAAAGAAAACAACCACCTTAGGGTGTTAAATGTATTTGTTTTTTTTTTGTCTTAATTCTTGTTTATTTATTTTTCCATTCGAAAGAAAAAACATTAAACCTTTTTTTGTCGTAATTGTCGCGAATTTTTCCTCTTTCAAAAAAATAGCGAACGTAGAACAAAATGACGTCGTCAATAAAAAAAAAGGTAGGGAAAAAATGAAATGAATAATGGTCTTATTTGATAATGAAATAGAATTTTATTTTACAAATTTCTCCACTAAAGGAGGCAAAATGCAATATGAACAATTTAAATTAAACAAACTTGCATAAATTTCCCATGCACGACTAAACAAAGATTTAGGGGTCGAGTAACACAATACAAAATACAAAAATACAAAAATAGGATAAAAGTGTATAAAAAAGGTTTACACTTACAGGGACAGAAAGGGTATTAAACAATAAAATAACCCTTTAAAAAATGGGTTTCTCTCGCGCAGGAGAGACAAACAGTTCCACAGAACTCACAGTTCTCTTAAAATTTCTCGTTCCTTTTCGCCAAGGACTGAGGCTCCCGGCTGTAGATTATGGCTGGCCCTCTGTGCTAGTACCTTTATTTTTCACACGTAGCTGTCCGTTTTTCCTCAAAGAGATGTGGACACTCCAACAAAGTTTCTTCCGTGGGGAGAAAAATGTGAGAGAAAAAAACCGCGACCTTTTTCGCCAAAGGAAAATGAAGAAACCACCGTCTCAACCGTTCTGGGAATTCTTGCAACAGCAATTAGCCACCTTTTCTCAATCAAGGTTGTTTTAAAACCGGCCAATGTCTGTATTCAAGCAGCTTAGGGTTCGTCTCACAGCGCTATGAAAGGACAATCTGCTGGTTGCGATGCCAGAATCTAAGATGCGTCCACACGCCTCGACTTCCCAGTTTCAAAGAGGCAGATCTCGGCTGACACGTAATCAAAAAAGATCCAGACCAGGCGCCAGTCCCTTTAGCCCACTCCTTCGTTTCATTATCAAAAAACGAAACGAAACATAGAGAGAGACAGACCAAAAGGGAAACAAAGCATGCAATATACCACAAAGGTTGTTTTTTTTTTATTTTAAAAGATAAAATTTCCAATATAATTCTTATTTTCTTTTTTTTGTCGTAATTCTTATTTTTCTTTTTTTGTCGTAATTCTTATCATCGTAATTTGTCGTAATTCTTGTTTATTTATAGAAATTTGTCATATTTCCTGTTTAGATAGTTTTGAACAGACTGAGATAGATAGATATTTTCGACAAGTAAATAGATAGAGAGATAGATAAACAAACAAAATGATATAAATAGATATGAACAAATGGAGATAGATAAATAGATAAACAAACAAAACGATATAGATAGATAGATAGATAGATAAACCAACAAAACGATATAGATAGATATGAACAAATGGAGATAGATAGATAGATAAACAAAACGATATAGATAGATAGATAGATAAACAAACAGAACGATATAGATAGATAGATAGATAAACAAACAAAACGATATAGATAGATAGACAGATAAACAAACAAAACGATATAGATAGATAGATAGATAAACAAACAAAACGATATAGATAGATAAATAGATAGATAGATAAACAAACAAAACGATATAGATAGATATGAACAAAGGGAGATAGATAGATAGATAGATAAACAAACAACATGATATAGATAGATATGAACAAATGGATATAGATAGATATGAACAAATGGAGATAGATAGATAGATAGATAAACAAACAAAATGATATAGATAGATATGAACAAATAGATAGATAGATAGATAGATAGATAGATAGATAGATAGATAGACAAACAAAATGATATAGATATAAACAAATAGAAATAGATAGATAGATAAACAAACAAAATGATATAGATAGCTTCTAATAAGAATGTTCTCTGGGGGGCACAGTTAAGTCCGACGCTTTTACTCTCCTAACTGTGCTTCACTCTTCTCACCAACACTATCAAAATATCTTGTCTATCGTCCACTCGTCGTCACAGCCAAAATGCTACTGCAAGCTGTTCTCTCGGTTTGTGAGGGCTAGGAAATAAATACAAAATTACAGTGTTCATCCGGGCTCCTTACTCTGACCTGCCCGTGCAGCGCGTGCGACACTAATCAGCACCCGTCAATCGTTCCCATCCGGGCCACTCTGGATAGTTTAGCAATTCCCATGTGCCAGGCCACGACTCACGATCAGGAGAATGCGAGTTCAATCTCCCAACTCGCCTCTGATCTCATCGTGCACGCTTCGAACTACTACGTTCGTGGTTTCTCTCGCCACATAGATATGAACAAATAGAGAGATAGATAGATAGATAGATAGATAGATAAACAAAATAATATAGATAGATATGAACAAATAGAGATAGATAGATAGATAGATAGATAGATAAACAAACAAAATGATATAGATAGATATGAACAAATAGTGATAGATAGGTAGATAGATAAACAAACGAAATGATATAGATAGATATGAACAAATAGAGATAGATAGATAGATAGATAGATAGATAAACAAACAAAATGATATAGATAGATATGAACAAATAGTGATAGATAGGTAGATAGATAAATGTAATGACGAGGCAAACTTACCTGACTCGAAACGGTTCCGGTGCATGGCTTGCAAAGAGAAATGTAGCGAAGAAGAAAGGAATGTGGTCGGGGCGGTGTGTCGTGGTGTCCGGTCGGAGTGAGAAATGTTGAAAAGTTGGAAGGGGGGCAGAGAAGACGCTTTTATTGGTATTGAAAGGCACTATGGGTAATGGCCCATGGTGCATTGCAACTCCTGTTTTCACTATAAAAGTGGCCCATTTTGGGCAGAGAGGGGGTAGCGATTTTTGCGTGCTTTTGTGACACGGCGTTCTGTTTGAAGAAGGAAAGAAAGAAAGAGGAAGGAAAGAAGGCATAGCAACAGCAGTGGTAGTTGACAAGTGTTAAACAGACTCTGCGAGGAAGTGGCTATAGCGGCTGTTGTGTGTGAACTCAGACACTTTGACCACCTTGCAACTGCTATTCACACAGAATAGACATAATAAACAAACGAAATGATATAGATAGATATGAACAAATAGAGATAGATAGATAGATAGATAGACAAACAAAATGATAAAGATAGATATGAACAAATGGAGATAGATAGATAGATAAACAAACAAAATGATATAGATAGATATGAACAAATGGAGATAGATAGATAGATAGATAGATAGATAAACAAACAAAATGATATAGATAGATATGAACAAATAGAGATAGATAGATAGATAGATAAACAAACAATATGATATAGATAGATATGAACAAATGGAGATAGATAGATAGATAAACAAACAATATGATATAGATAGATATGAACAAATGGAGATAGATAGATAGATAGATAAACAAACAAAATGATATAGATAGATATGAACAAAGGAAGATAGATAAACATACAAAACTATATAGATAGATAGATAGATATATTCATATCTATCTATATCATTTTGTTTATCTATCTATCTATCTATCTATCTATCTCCATTTGTTCATATCTATCTATATGATTTTGTTTGTTTATCTATCTATCTATCTATCTATCTCCATTTGTTCATATCTATCTATATCATATTGTTTTTTATCTCCATTTGTTAATATCTATCTATGTGACGGCCGCCCAAGCAAGAAATGAATAATGACAGTCGACTGGTGAAGACGCTTTTATTTTGGTAAATACGGGAGTTGTCACTTATCCTCCTGTTTCGCAACTGGTCTTCAACGTGAAACTACAATAGAATACAAAGGGCTATGTAGTTTCTCTAATATACAACTAATAAAATCGAAAAAGAGGAGGAAAAGTTCCAAGCATGTATTTACCTTCTTGTCGCTTCAAATCCTCCTACTAAAAGAATTCAAAACCAGCGCCACGCAAACATGTGATTTTACCGGTGTCAAACGGTGCCTGTACCCACGCAATAGGATGGCCGAACGAAACAAGGGAGATAATTATCTTGCATTTACATGGCTCCCCAAAATAAGGTTCACTTATTTTTACACTATGAGTAAAGTTATGGCTCCTCGGTGGGGACTTCCCCGGTCTCCGATTCAAGTAACAGCACAATTTTGTGAATTGGCCGTTCCACAATAGATAATGGCTTGTTTCTTCTTGTTGTTGATGTTGTATTTGTGAATTGGATTTATTAAATATTTTTAAACATTCCTCATATGGATCATTTTCTGAAAGATCAGTATCTCCAACATTCAATTGATAACATTCAATTCAACATCATCCGAGAGAACAGTACTTTCATCACTTGGCCTTCCTTGCTCCATATAGGAATCATTCCTGGGTGTAGCAGCACAATTTTCCAAGGGGACAGGTGATGCTGTGGCATTGTGGGTCGAATAGAGTCCCTGAAGGCGATTAGGGAAAATGTTGGTGTGGCCCCCGGCAGCATTATCATCAACTGCTGCCATAGCAGGTACCTCGTGGTGTGGTACAAAATGGGGATTAGGGAAAATCTTGGTGTAGCTCCCGGCAGCATTATCATCAACTGCTGCCATAGCAGGTACCTCGTGGTGTACAAAATGGGGAATAGGGAAAATTTTGGTGTAGCTCCCGGCAGGATTATCATCAACTGCTGCCATAGCAGGTACCTCGTGGTGTGGTACAAAATGGGGATTAGGGAACATCTTGGTGTAGCCCCAGGCAGGATTATCATCAACTGCTGCCATCGCAGGTACCTCGTGGTGTGGTACAAAATGGAGTGTGTCTGGGTTTAGGGTAGCTCCAAAGGTATCCTGTTTAATCTCGACTTCTCCAACAGCATAGTCAGTCTTGTACCATGTCGATTCTGCTGCTGCTAAAGGTGATCCACTGTTATGTCCAGGATCAAGTTCAGCTATATCTGTTTGTAATCCCTAGCATTCGCTCACTTGTGTGTCGGTGTCAACCTCTGCTGGTAATTGCACCGTTGTCGAGCTTGGACTTTGCACGCTCTCCAGAGCATCCAACTTCGCCTGAGTGACGTCGATTTGCATCTGTGACCTCACCTTCTCCAAATCGGCCCTATGCCTTGCCTCCACTTCCAAATACTTCAATTTCGCCCTGGGGGCAGCAGCCTCAGTCTTTGCCTCAGTGGATCTTCTTGAAGTGTGAGACAGGTGTGACGACCAAGAAGTTCTTGATAAATGGCCTTTTGCTGTTCTGCTGGAGCCTCTGGAGGCCGTGTCAAACTCCAAGTATTGTAGGCGGGAAGAGATTTTTTTTTTGCTAGGTCATAATGTTCTTTCTCTATACCTTCGTACCTATTAAGTAATTTTCTAAAGGCCCTCTCGTCGTCCACCCTTCCCTGGTTGTTATTTAGGTGGGTGCTCAGTCTAGTGTATGCAGCAATCAGTTTACTATTTGCATCCACTAAGGTGCTGCGACTGCTCCTCATTGCACTTGTGTCTGTCGAATCCGCCAGGAACTCTTGGGTGGAAACAGCCTGACTACTCCACTTGGTGACGTATGCCCTGAAGTCCTTAGTAAGGGTTTCAAGTTTCCAGTGGAAACCCTTATCTGTCATTTTCCGAGCACTACCACTTTGGGACAAGTCTTCTTCATGCTGCTGACCTTCCATTTTGGCTTGTTTGGCGCTCCAAACATTAATAAAGTATCGCACGGAGAAGCCTAAACTTAGTCCAAAAAAACAAAGAACGGGCAGGCACAAAACACACAAAAAAAAACGTTGACACCAAACTAAATATTCAGGACGTAGAGGTTGACAAGAAGGTGGACAAACGCGCAAAAACTTTCAATTAAACAAAGTTACAACTTAGGTAACTGAAAGGGAAAAAATGGTGCGCACGTGTGCGCCAAAATATTTCGAAAACGACACAAAGTTCCGAAATATGGCCAAAGTTCACAGAAAATGTTTTCAAAAATGTTCGAAAGTTTGATAAAAGTTCAAATGTGTGGCAAATTACTTCCACTAAAACAAAATTTGTAACCAAAAGGGTTCGCAGAATGTGACAGAAAAATGTCGAATGTTCAAGAAGGGGGTCAAAGTTCAAACAAGGACCCAAGTACACTAATGGCAAGTTCACAAAGTAAAGTAATGGCAAAGTTCACAAACAAAAATAGCAAGGTTAACAAAATAAACTGTTGTGAGGTTTTAAGGGGTCAAATAAGAACAAAACGACGAGTAACAAATGTAGAAAAATGTATTAACAGAAAGTAGACAAATACAATAGAGAGATGTGGAAATTACGTCCGACGAACAGAGTTATTGGCACTCGCATTGGCTTACTGCTAAGCCACAATTATCCCTGTTATTTATAGTAACCTGTCGGCGCATTCCATTGGTCAATAGGGTGTATCACCTATAACACCCCCTCCTAAGATTTCACTCCACAGGAGTCTTAGTATTTTTTTTCTTCGGGTTTATGTTGATAAACTCCGTCGCTCTTCGTTTCCTTGAAGAATGGCGTTGTTGAGGGGCTGTTTGCGGGGTAGGTAAGGTAAATGTGTCATATATGACATCCATCACCTCCTCCTGATCCTGGGGACCTCTGTTAATATCCTCCGTCAATCTTTTTCTCAATTGATTTAAGTGTCTCTTATGGGAAAACTTGGGACCATCGACAATATAGACCATATTGCCGATCCTCTTCTGTATCTTTCCCAACTCCCAAAAAGACTTGTTATTACGGAACACCTGAAAGTATATTTTCTCACCAGGAAGGTACCGCTTCTTTGGCACCGTCGTACCTCTTCCTGGTTTTGTCTGTCTCGGGAGCAGTTTGTCGAAAACAGACCTAATCTTACGCGCAAACATTACCTCGGCCGGAGATAGTGACGAAGGTGTATTTTCGTTTGGCGTAATCCTGTACACCTGCAGGAACTGTTGAAGCGCTTTTTCGGTAGGTGTACCTCTGGCCTTCTTCAGAGCTCTCTTTAGTGTGTCCACAAAACGTTCAGCTTGACCGTTGGACCTCGGGATGGTTATGTGATCGATTTGAAACGTATCACAGAATTCTTTGATGTCTCCGGATGTGAATTGTGTGGCATTGTCCGACACTACACAGTCTACAACGCCAAAGCGAGCGAACAGTTCGTGCAGCGCGCTTATGGTCATTTCAGTAGTCGGGCTTTTGCATCGAAATAATTCCGGCCATTTCGAGAAACTATCAACCACTATTAAATAATAATAACCCTCCAGTGGTCCCGCAAAGTCGACGTGAATACGTGCCCATGGGCGGTCTGTTTTAGGCCAAGGACTGAATTTTATTGGGGGAGCTTTAGCTGCTAAATCACAACCCATGCATTCTTTCACCATGCACTCTATGTCCTTGTCCATGTTTTGCCAATACACGTAGCTCCGCATTAAACTTTTCATCCTAGTAATGCCAGGATGACCCATATGAAAATCCTTCAGGATCCTTTTTTGTAGCGTAGCTGGGACGACCACTCGTTCGCTGTATAGCAGTACCTCATCGCATATGGAGAAGGCATCTGGACTTTGTTGGTCTTTTTGTGCTAGCTTTTCCTTCATCTGTATTATGAACTCATCGTTCACTGCCTCCCGTTTTATCTCGTCAAGAGTTACTGGGAGTTCCCTTATCGTGTTGCACAGCGAAGTTTTTAAATCCCTTTCAGTTCGAAGGGAAGCAATCACGGTGTCTTCCAGGGGTTCACTCTGTTTGGGTATCAATCTAGAGAGTCCATCTGCGTGACAGAGTTTCTTAGATGGGAGAAATTCCATGTTGAAATCGTAATTTAGGAGGATCGTCCCCCATCTTTGCAGTCTATTCGCCGTATGTGTAGACAGACCCTTTTTTGAGCCGAAGATGGTAAGTAAGGGCTTATGGTCTGTCTGTAATCTGAAGTGTCGACCATGAATGTAACGGTGGAACTTGGTTACTGCAAATATTATCCCGAGTGACTCCTTTTCAATTTGGGAATAATTTTTCTCCGCTGGAAGAAGGGTTCTTGATGCGTGTGCAATGGGTTTATGTGACCCGTCCGGCATTTTGTGTAAAATGCATGCTCCGATGCCATATGAGCTGGCGTCGCTGGCAACAATAATCTCTAGGTCTGGGTTGAAGTGTGTGAGAAACAAGTCCGACGTCAATATTTCTTTGATTTTTTCGAATGCTCTATGGCATTCGGGAGTCCATTCCCAGGCCTTGTCTTTTTTTAACAGTTCATTTAGCGGGGCACGTAAATCATGCATAATATGAATAAAAGTATGGTAGTAATTAGCAAGTCCTAAAAAACTTTGTAGTGACGAAACATTTTGTGGAGCCGGCATTTCTTTAATGGCTAAAGACCGTTCTGGATCTGGCCGTCTTCCTTCTTTGTCGATTATGTGCCCGAGGTATTTTATTTTCTCCATGAAGAAATCGCACTTAGATTCTTTTAGTTTGAATCCGTAGTCCTGAATCTTTTTGAAAACTTGGTGGACATGTTGTTTGTGCTGCTCCATATCTTGACTTTTTATTAAAATGTCGTCCAATTAGGCGATTGAAAAATCGAGTCCGCCCAGCATCGTATCCATTACTTGTTGAAATATTGCTGGGGCGACCTTGATCCCAAATGCCAACCGTTCAAACTTATATAATCCCCGATGGGTATTAATACAAAGCAGTTTAGAGCTTTCTTCTTCGACGGGTATTTGTAGATAAGCGTCACTGAGGTCGATTTTTGAAAAAATCTTTCCCCCACTCATTTTTGTGAATATTTCATTTGGGCTTGGCAAAGGGTAATGATGATTCTTAAGGGCGGCGTTGAGCCCCGTGGAGAAATCGGCACAAACGCGGATTTCCTTAGATTTCTTTTTTACGTAGACAGTGGGTGCAGCCCACGAGTTATATTCAATTTTTGAAAGAATGCCGGTCTTCTCCAGTCTATCCAGGCTTTAGTAACCTGTCGGCGCATTCCATTGGTCAATAGGGTGTATCACCTATAACATAAATACAAAGTTCGCAAAAATTCGAAATAGCTGAAATAAAGTGCTAACAATAATAGCAAATATTTTTTACACGCAAATTTCCTGGGATTTTTAGAAATATTTGTAGCTGACGTTAGAAAGTATAGCGCATATCACTATACAAATTTCCAGCTTAACAAAATATTATCGCAGACAAATTATAGTTCGTAAAGGAATGTTCAAACAAATAGTTGTAGTAAATTTCAAAAACTTCGATACTCAATATAGTAATTTAAAATAAAAACGAAATGAAGTTATGGCGCATATTTTCCACAACAAAAACGTTTTTTTTTTAACCAAACCTGGGGGATTTCAATTATTTTCGCAAGACGTGGTTTGGGCTTTTAGTGGGTTACCATCCGCAGGTTGAAAGACATTTACCACTCTTTCTGTGTATTTATCGCAACGCAAGTTGAAAGAGTTTCGCAGGTTGTCTTTCGTTCGCAAAAAAGAAGTTCCACTGTTACGGCCGCCCAAGCAAGAAATCAGTAATGACAGAGTCGACTGGTGAAGACGCTTTTATTTTGGTAAATACGGGAGTTGTCACTTATCCTCCTGTTTCGCAACTGGTCTTCAACGTGAAACTACAATAGAATACAAAGGGCTATGTAGTTTCTCTAATATACAACTAATAAAATCGAAAAAGAGGAGGAAAAGTTCCAAGCATGTATTTACCTTCATGTCGCCTCAAATCCTCCTACTAAAAGAATTCAAAACCAGCGCCACGCAAACATGTGCTTTTACCGGTGTCAAACGGTGCCTGTACCCACGCAATAGGATGGCCGAACAACACAAGGGAGATAATTATCTTGCATTTACAATCTATATCATTTTGTTTGTTTATCTATCTATCTATTTACTTGTCGAAAATATCTATCTATCTCAGTCTGTTCAAAACTATCTAAACAAGAAATATGACAAATTACGATAATAAGAATTACGATAAAAAAAGAATTACGACAAAAAAAGAAAATAAGAATTACGACAAAAAAAGGTTTAATGTTTTTTTCTTTCGAATGGAAAAAATAAATAAACAAGAATTTAGACAAAAAAGAGCCCCCCCCCCTTCAAATACATTTAACGCCCTAAGTTGGTTGTTTTCTTTCAAGTAACACCGCAGGTCGTTATTTTAAAATTCACCAGGCAGCAATTTCGGAGGCAGGGGACCGGGACGCACCTCCTCATAAATTACCGCTGCTTTGGTTGGTTGGTTGGATTTTATGGCATGTCAACTCTTGTTCTGTTAATTTATGCCAGAGATGTTTTGTTTTACTCTATTTTTAAAAAAACTCATTTTTTCCTATTTAACCCATAGATGGGACCCTTAACAAGTACTACCACTCCAGCTGCTTTGCTAGAATCATCAATTTGTAGTAGTGTTATCAGTTTATACTTAACCCATTTACAGGCAGAGCAACATTTTTGTTCTAATGGTTGCTCAATGTAAGGCATTTTCCTATTGGTTGTCTTATTGACCAAATCAAAGTTAACGTAAAATATAATCCGAAAGTCTTGTCACCCCAACCAAAAATTGATTAATTGATTCTGTGAGATAGAGTTTATATTCCCCATCGCAGTATCATCCTCTTCAAAGGAGTTGGTTTGCCTAATCATGCAGTGAAGTCATTTTGCACATCCTCCATGATCTTGCCAGAATACATGCTATCATGTGTCTATATACTTGCAAGCAGCCTCTCTTCCAATTTTAGTAGTTTGTATCAGCCATCTGAAATAGAAAATATGACCTGTGGATATAGCACAGTATAATAATCTAATAATTGCAACGTTTGATATGTTTACTCAATAGCTATTGCTAAAATAGTTCAATATGTAAAAAGTACAATAATCTTGATTTAACTTTCTGTCACTCTTTTTTTCTTTCATCTTTTCATTATGTTTGATTGAAACAGATTAGTGTGATCGCTTCTGTGATCTCACCTGCTCTCTCTATCTTTCTTTCTTATATTTTTTCTGTGTAGCATGTCCTTTTCTCCACTTTCTTTCTTGATGATAAAAACGGAATGGTCTATTATTTAGCCAAGGTGACGACACTCATAAGAAATAAGAATTCGGCAGATAAGCAACACCAGATAATCAGGAGTTACATTTTTGCATTTCATCTCGTATGATCTGGATGATCTCATTTTTAACCAGAGGGTATTGCAAGATGATAATGATCATACAATTAAGGAATATGAGTATTAATATATAGATTGCTGGAGAAAAAAAATTCTTTGTTTATTCAATGAACTAAAAGAAAAGGGAAAGTTAAATAGTATCAAAATAAAAAAAATATAAAAACTTTAAAATTGAGAATACATTGTTGCATATTTTCTTTTTTGTATGGATAAAAATAAATTTATTTTCAGCAGTTCATCAGATTTCCTTTAACATTTTTCAGAAATTTATTTGATTAAAAATCCATTGATAGATGGAATTATGAATTTTTTGATGTTTCGGACTATTGTTCTCGTCTTTATTGTTGTAATGTATGTATGATCACAGGGGACAATCTCTCCTGGTTCACCGGTTATCGGGGGCCAGGGAACGCAGGCAATGCGTACCCAACACATAAAGGCAATAAAGGCTTGAATTAACACCTACGTTGTTGTTCTCTATGAGAAACGCTACATGGCGACGAGGATGAGATACATTTCATAAAGTAAGTGTTGAATGTTTAAAAAAAAAATGTATCTCTACCATTAACTGTTTTTTTAAACACGGGAGACGGTCCACGCTACACGCGCGTAAGCAAAAAAATAAACAAATAAGACAGCTCTCATAATGACGTCGTTCGGACGTATTGATGAATTCTCACCGGCTGGTGGAGATTGGGACACTTATGCAGAGAGACTGGAGTACTATTTTGAAGCGAATAGCATCAAAGATCCTCGCAAGAAGAAAGCAGTATTTCTTTCAGTAGCTGGAGCCGATACCTTCTCACTTCTTAAGGACCTCATAACGCCGTATAGCTTGAAAGATAAAAGCTATGAGGAACTGTCGCAGACACTCAGGGAACATTGTAACCCCACACCATCGGTCATTATTGAAAGATTCAATTTTTATATGAGTCGCCAAAAACCAGGTCAGTCGATTTCTGATTTTATAGCACATTTAAAAAAAATTACAAAACACTGTGAGTTTGGCGACGCATTGGAAGATATGCTAAGGGACCTGATAGTTGTGGGGATTACTGACGAACACACCCGCAGACGTCTGCTATCCGAAAGGAAGCTGACATTTGCCAACGCCCGGGATATAGCACTGGCCATGGAAAGTGCTAGTAAAAGTAAAAATGCTAGTGACATCGAAGCCTGTGCAACAGCTGCAACACACAGCATATCACAAAAAAATGTGAACCAGGGGGACAACCCACTCAATTTTGGAAATCAAAACCAAAACAAAAATCGTGTTTTCGGTGCAATGGCAAACATTCACCAGAATCCTGTCAGTTCAAAGAAGCAGTCTGTAATTTTTGCCACAAAACTGGTCCATTTCACCTGCTTGTTTGACCCGGAAAAATGTGGAGAAAAAACAGAAACACCAGAAACACACAACATTCAAAGTGAAGAAGCAGTAAATGAATGTGAATCTGTATCAATACACAGACTTTTTAATCTCCGGCAAAATGACAGAATTGACCCCCTGATGGTGTTGGTTGGGCATCAAATGGTCGCACATAAACTGACCGAAACACATGTGTAAGTGATATCGATTAATGTGATATCTGTTAATTCATTTTATCCGTCTGCATTTCTTTTCTTTATTTATTTTTCCTCATATATATATATGTTGTGTGTGTGTTTTTGTAGTGTGTGTGTGTGTGTGCGTGTGTGTGTGTGGTGTGCGTGTATCACGACATACAGACAGACGAACAGACAACATAGATAGAAAGACAGGGAGACTAAGTTCAAATAATAGTGTCTAATAATAGAGAAAATTGTGGCAATTTTTGATGCCAGTGAATAAAAAAAAATGGTTTAATAAAAGGAGATGTTAAAGAAATATAGAAAAGATACGAGAAGGGACGATTTTGTTTGTTGGAGTGATTGAAGGCCAAAGAAAAAAGTGAAATTGAGCAGAAAATTAAAAACAAATTTATAAAATAAACGATGGTCTAATAGAATAGACGAGAAAGAAAGAAAGAACGCTTAAAGGTCAGACCGAAATAAAAGCGAGAGATCTAATAATAAAAGATAATTAATGAAAGATATCATATATATATATATATATATATAATACATATATGTATATATATATATAATTTATATATATTATATATATATGTGTGTGTGTGTGTGTGTGTGTTGTGTGTGTGTGTGTGTGTATAAACTGATTAGTTGCTATATAAATTTGAATTAATACATAATTGGTCTACGACGAAATCGGTAAAGTCAACCATATTTCTTACAGTATTAAAGATTCGAATTATTAGTTGCACTATTTCCATGCTTAAAAAAAACGAGTACATTGATTTTTAACCTGACATATATATATATATATATATATATATATATGTTGTGTGTGTGTGTGTGTGTGTTGTTGTGTGTGTGTGTGTGTTTGAGTGTGTGTGTGTGTGGATTGTGTGTTGTGTAGTGTGTGTGTTGCGTGAAAAGAGAAAGAAAAAGTAATTAAAAGAAACCAATAAAATAAATTGAATGTATTCATAATTCATTTTAAAGTTTGATGTTATAACGATTTGGTTTCATAATTAACTTCATCAGGGTATTGTCAACTGAACAGTGATGGGGTGTTGGTAATGTGATGTATTTGGGGGATGTAAGGGCAAGCAAAATATTCTTCAATTATAAAAAATAGAAAAAGATAGATAAAAAAGAGTATTGAATAATTGAAAAAAGATATATTAGACAAGTCAAATAAGAAAGAAAGAAGGAATGAAAGAATATATATAGAAAGAGTTTCTGATTCTGCGTGCTGGGTTCCCGGTTTCGATTTCTGTCGGAGGGAAATCGTAAGTATACATCGCTGATGAGACTTAATAAAGTTGAAACAGCAGTACGATGTTCTACGTGGGGCGCTATATTTTGCCTAGTTCGCTTTGTAATGATTATTTTTCATATAATTATCGAATTTTATACGATATACGCATTGTAATTGCCTTCAAGCAATATATATAATTATAATAAATTTTTACTTGAAGGCAGCTTACAACGCATGTATCGCATACAATTCGATTACTTTTTCTTATAGAAAAATGAACTTGATAAGTGTAATCCCGGCAAAGGATCGCTCGGTGTGTAGAATATCGTACAGACTATTTCGACTTTATTAAGTCTCATCACAGCGATATATACTAACGATTTCTCCGACAGAAATCGAAACGGGCCCTCAGCAAGCATAGTGAAACACTATATCGCCTCGACCACAGTACACAGCTAACAATCCCAGCGAAATTAAACTTGTCAAATGATACTACACGCCTCTACCATAATAGGTAAGGGGGGCGTTTTTGAGAGATAATAACAACAAACAGACCGTATGCCCTTCGGCGAAGTGAATAAGATTTGTGGATGTTTGTTTATTTTTTAGAAGCATTGATGAATATATATATATATATATATATATTATATATATATATATAATATAGTCGGGACAATGATATAGGTGCTATGGCTTGGTATGACCACCCTTCTAGCCCACGTAAGGACCAAAGTGGGGAAATTGCATGTTATAGACTGCTCAGCCACCAGGATTCCTTCATTAAGCATCATGAGTTGCTATCCATGATCAACATTGGAACATATCACAGTTCCAGCCGGCAGGCTGAAGGAAAAAGGGAGACTTTGTGTCACAGCATACCCGTGGCGAACGGCTTGGGTAAATACCTTCATGTCATTGGGAAATATCGTAGAGGAAACTTGTTCATGGTGGCTGTAAGGAGTTTGAGGTAAGGTGGCTCGAACACTCCACCCTGAAGCGGGCTTTACGTAAGCGGCACATGACGGATGTCCTGGACATATCTCCTACATTTAAACCTGACCATATATGTGATGTGTGTATCAGGGCTTGTCTGTCAAGGGTTAGGCTTCTCAGTCAGCTACGGTCCCCTCCGAGAAGAAGCGGGGTGTTCACGTGTCATATGTGAGACAGGGGACGCAAAAGCTGGACAATATGAGTTTTCTGGTGATTGTAAACATACATCTACGTAAGACAAACACAGGATGTTGTACAAGATAGATGTTTATTGTAGTTAGTGATGTCGACGTTATAAAGCTTCGGTCTGTTAGACCTTCTTCAGGAAGTTGGATTGACTTCCTGCTTCAACAATTTTGAATACTGGTGAACTAGGAGGTCGTGAATAGGGGAGGAGTGGCCAATTGCTGGTACTACTAGGAGTGTTTAAGTTGGTAGTGGGAGTTCTATTTTTTTCTTCTGATGGGAGTGTGTAGCTAGTAATGTTCTATTGTTGATGCCACAGTGTTTTGGTGTGGAAGTGGTCGTCAGGAGGTCATAATGCGCTGGTCATGTAAAAGTGATAAAAAGAAGTAGGATTTGTTATAAGTGTGTGCGTTTATATATTTGTTTTATTTTTGTTTGTTTTTTTGTTTGTTTGTTTTTGTTTGTTTTTTATTTGTTTATTTTTTTTAGGGTGGTTGCTAAGATCGTGTTCTTGTCTTTTTTCGTCTGTAGCTGTTTATGATCGGTTTTCCTAAGTGTGGGGAAATATTAAAGAAGCCGATCTACAATTAACATTTGGTGTGTTGCTTATAGCGCTGGCTTCGAATATTTAGTATGTAAGTATGTATCAAATAATTGTTCGCCTCTTACTGACAATTGCTGACGACCGAGGGGGTAAGTAGCTTGACAGACGAAAATTCAGTCGGGTTTCGCTCCTGATTAGAAGTAGCTGTTAAAGTCTAACCACACAGATGAAACGTAAACGTCGAAATACTATGTCTGTGGATAACTAAGCTCCGAGAAAAATGTTCAACATGTTATTGATAAATAATAACACTTTATTTTAATTTTATTTATTTTTTGTAATAATAAAAAAACTATTTTGTACCATAACCCCTAGAAAAAAACAAATCTCCAAATTATAACGGTCTATCTTAACTCTATTCTCAGCGGCGTTCCAAATTTTAAAAAAATCGATTTTCGAATATTTCCAAAAATCTCTGTTGTTTTTTTTTCCCAACGAATTTTTTCATCCAAAATAAATGTTCACTCTGATGAAGGTCGATTCTTCTATGTGTGCGAAATATTTTCACACACATAAACTGACCGAAACACATGTGTAAGTGATATCGATTAATGTGATATCGATTAAATTCATTTTATCCGTCTGCATTTCTTTTCTTTATTTATTTTTCCTCATATATATAATGTGTGGTGTGTGTGTTTTTGTATGTGTGTGTGTGTGTGTGCGTGTGTGTGTGTGTGTGCGTGTATCACGACATACAGACAGACGAACAGACACATAGATAGAAAGACAGGGAGACTAAGTTCAAAATAATAGTGTCTAATAATAGAGAAACATTGTGGCAATTTTTGATGCCAGTGAATAAAAAAAAATGGTTTAATAAAAGGAGATGTTAAAGAAATATAGAAAAGATACGAGAAGGACGATTTCTTGTTTGTTGGAGTGAATTGAAGGCCAAGAAAAAAGTGAAATTGAGCAGAAAATTAAAAACAAATTTATAAATAAACGATGGTCTAATAGAAATAGACAGAGAAAGAAAGAAAGAACGCTTAAAGGTCAGACCGAAATAAAAGCGAGAGATCTAATAATAAAAGATATTAATGAAAGATATATATATATATATATATATATATATACAATTATGTATATTATATATATATATATATATATATATATATTATATATGTTGTGTGTGTGTGTGTGTGTGTGTGTGTGTGTGTTGTGTGTATAAACTGATTAGTTGCATATATAATTTTGATTAATACATAATTGGTCTAGACGAAATCGGTAAGTCAACCATATTTCTTAAGTATTAAAGATTCGAATTATTAGTTGCACTATTTTCATGCTTAAAAAAAACGAGTACATTGATTTTTATAACCTTGACATATATATATATATATATATATATATATATGTGTGTGTGTGTGTGTGGTGTGTGTGTGTGTGTGTGTGTGTGTTTTGAGTGTGTGTGTGTGTGTTTGTGTGTGTATGTGTGTGTGTGCTGAAAAGAGAAAAACAAAGTATTCCAAAAATAATGAATGTATTCAAATTATTTAAAGTTGATGTTAAAACATTTCGGTTTCATTAAACCTTCATCAGGGTATTGTCAACTGAACAGTGATGGGTGTTGTAATGTATGTATGATCACAGGGGACAATCTCTCCTGGTTCACCGGTTATCGGGGGCCAGGGAACGCAGGCAATGCGTACCCAACACATAAAGGCAATAAAGGCTTGAATTAACACCTACGTTGTTGTTCTCTATGAGAAACGCTACATGGCGACGAGGATGAGATACATTTCATAAAGTAAGTGTTGAATGTTTAAAAAAAAAAATGTATCTCTACCATTAACTGTTTTTTTAAACACGGGAGACGGTCCACGCTACACGCGCGTAAGCAAAAAAATAAACAAATAAGACAGCTCTCATAATGACGTCGTTCGGACGTATTGATGAATTCTCACCGGCTGGTGGAGATTGGGACACTTATGCAGAGAGACTGGAGTACTATTTTGAAGCGAATAGCATCAAAGATCCTCGCAAGAAGAAAGCAGTACTTCTTTCAGTAGCTGGAGCCGATACCTTCTCACTTCTTAAGGACCTCATAACGCCGTATAGCTTGAAAGATAAAAGCTATGAGGAACTGTCGCAGACGCTCAGGGAACATTGTAACCCCACACCATCGGTCATTATTGAAAGATTCAATTTTTATATGAGTCGCCAAAAACCAGGTCAGTCGATTTCTGATTTTATAGCACATTTAAAAAAATTACAAAACACTGTGAATTTGGCGACGCATTGGAAGATATGCTAAGGGACCTGATAGTTGTGGGGATTACTGACGAACACACCCGCAGACGTCTGCTATCCGAAAGGAAGCTGACATTTGCCAACGCCCGGGATATAGCACTGGCCATGGAAAGTGCTAGTAAAAATGCTAGTGACATCGAAGCCTGTGCAACAGCTGCAACACACAGCATATCACAAAAAAATGTGAACCAGGGGGGACAACCCACTCAATTTTGGAAATCAAAACCAAAACAAAAATCGTGTTTTCGGTGCAATGGCAAACATTCACCAGAATCCTGTCAGTTCAAAGAAGCAGTCTGTAATTTTTGCCACAAAACTGGTCACATTTCACCTGCTTGTTTGACCCGGAAAAATGTGGAGAAAAACAGAAACACCAGAACACACAACATTCAAAGTGAAGAAGCAGTAAATGAATGTGAATCTGCATCAATACACAGACTTTTTAATCTCCGGCAAAATGACAGAATTGACCCCCTGATGGTGTTGGTTGGCATCAATGGTCGCAACGTCGAGATGGAAATTGACACTGGAGCTGCAGTTTCATTGATCAGTCGTGCTGCATTTGATAACCTATGGTGTGAAGCCGATAAGCCAACGCTTCAACCCATGTCACAGAAATTAGCAACCTACACAGGAGAAAGCATCACTCCATGTGGTAGATGCCAGGTGTCGGTTGAGTACAACGGCCAACAATATCGTCTACCATTGGTAGTTGTTCCTGGTGCTGGCCCTATGCTTCTAGGCAGAAATTGGCTACAGGTTGTGCAACTGAGCTGGAAACGAATCCACCAACTAAAATCCGTAAATGCGACACCTGCCATCGAGGATATCATAGCAAAATATCCTGATGTTTTTAAAGACGAATTAGGCACCTTAAAGGGTTTTACGGCAAAACTAAGTGTAGACCCGAGGACAAAACCCATATTTTGCAAGGCTCGGCATGTACCTTTTGCCTTGCGGGAAAAGGTTGATAAAGAACTAGATCGACTGGTTTCTCAAGGCATTATCGAACCCATACAGTACTCTGAATGGGCTGCTCCTATTGTAGCAGTTGTCAAAACAGACCAATCAATTAGACTGTGTGGGGACTATAAAATGACTATCAATAAATGCTCGAATCTAGACCAGTACCCCATCCCAAGAATTGATGACTTATATGCAAGGTTGGTGGGCGGTCAAAAGTTCACAAAGCTGGACCTGCGATCAGCATTCCTACAGGTGCCATTAGAGGAAAACTCAAAGAAGTACCTCACAATTAACACACAACGAGGCCTCTATAGATTCAACCGCCTAAGTTTCGGGGTAAAGTCAGCCCCAGGTATCTACCAGCGCTGTATGGACAACTTGTTTGCAAACGAACCACATGTTGTCTGCTACCAGGATGATATACTAATTACAGGCTCAACAGACTCGGAACACCTGACCAATCTTGATAGGGTATTAAAGAAATTATCAGAATCTGGTCTCCGCATTCGCCTCGACAAATGCAAATTCATGGCGTCATCTGTCACATACTTAGGACATTGGATCGACTCTGAAGGACTCCATCCTACAGAAGAAAAAATCCGCGCCATCCGTGATGCACCAGCCCCTCGCAATGAGACAGAACTCAAGGCTTTTCTGGGCTTATTCCAGTTTTATGCCAGATACGTTCCTAACGTTGCAGATAAGTTAGGTCCTCTCTATTACTTGCTGCGGAAAGGTGTCTCCTGGAAATGGGGCGCTACTCAATCAACAGCTTTTCAACGAGCAAAGGATTCGTTGCAGAGTGCAAAGGTTCTAGTCCACTATGACCCTGAAAAGGAACTGGTATTGACCTGCGATGCCAGTCAGTATGGCGTTGGAGCCATATTGTCACATGTGTTGCTTGACGGATCGGAAAAACCTGTTGCTTTCGCTTCCAGAACGCTGTCACCGGCTGAGAAAAATTATAGTCAATTGGACAAAGAAGGTCTCAGCATCATTTTTGGAGTAAAAAAATTCCACCAATATCTCTTCGGGCGTCCATTCCGTATCATCACGGATCACAAACCCCTTATCAGCCTCTTTAGTCCAACCAAGCCAACACTGGACACCTTACCACCAAGAATCATACGGTGGTCACTTTTGATGAGCGCCTATGACTACACAATCGACTACAAGCCTGGTTCGCACATCGTCACTGCTGATGCAATGAGTCGAATACCTCTACAGGAAATTTTAGACATCCCAACACCAGGTTGTGTCATACACCTCATGGATCGCCTTAACAACTCTATGGTAGATTCCATGGATATACGAAACTACACCCGCAAGGATCCAGTTCTATCCAAAGTTCTTCAGACTGTACAATCAGGAGGGAACATCCCACAGGATACTCCGTATTTGCCATTTCGTGTTCGCCAGAATGAACTAAGTGTGGAGGGAGGTTGCCTACTGTGGGGCTCACGGGTAATAGTCCCCACCACCTCAGACAACAAGTTTTAGAAGAACTTCACCAATGCCACCCTGGCATGGTCAAGATGAAGGCCCTTGCCCGTAACTACGTTTGGTGGCCTGGAATTGACTCCCATGTGGAAGAAAAGGTAAAAAACTGCTACCCATGCCAATATTCCAGGGGTTTACCTGCCAAGGCACCACTCCATCCCTGGGAGTGGCCAGCAGAACCGTGGCATAGGGTCCACGTTGACTTTGCAGATTACAATGGCAAAAACCTGCTCGTCATCACAGACGCACATTCAAAGTGGATCGATGTGCATGCAACAACCACAGCTACGTCAACCACCACTATTGAACGGTTGAGGCACTGCTTCGCCACCCATGGACTACCGCACATTCTAGTCAGTGACAATGGGCCATGCTTCACAAGTTCGGAATTTGCAGAATTCACCAAACGGAACGGGATCCGGCACAAACGTGTTAGTCCGCATCATCAGGCATCAAATGGCCTGGCTGAGCGTTCCGTTGGACTGGTCAAGAATGGGTTGAAAAAGATGTCAGGAGGAACTCTGGAAACAAAAATATCCCGTTTCCTGCTGACTTACCGAACAACACCACACACAACCACGGGAACTACCCCAGCAGAATTGTTGATGAAGCGAAGATTACGAACAAATCTGGACCGCTTGAAACCTGCTACTTCAACCACTGTTTACAACAGTCAAGAAGACCAGAAGTTTTTTCACGACAGAACTGCTCAGATGCGTTCATTTAGTAAAGAACAAGCAGTCTTTGCACAGAACTTTGGTCAAGGTCCCATGTGGCTGGCTGGTCATATTGAGGATAAGATATCCCCTTTATCCTTCCTAATCAAACTGGAAGATGGCCGGATTGTCCGTCGTCACCAGGATCAAATCAGATCTCGTCCCTGCACGACTATAACAACTCAACCCCAAGTGGAAGACAACTCAGATCGTGAAGTGGTGGAACTAAGCATGCCCTCAAATACAGCACCCCTAGAGGTAACAAGGGAAAGTTCACCTGATAGTGAACAGCCCGCCACGGCATTGACACCAGCACTTCCACGACAAACTGGACGGACAATAAAACCTCCTAATCGGTTTAGTCCTGACTAATAATAATAAAAAAATAAATAATAAATAAATAAATATATATTTTTATAAAAAAAAAAAAAAATAAATAAGCTTTTTCTTTTACATATGGGCCAAACAGAGGCAGAATAATCCTCGGCCATATAAAATGGTCATAAGGGCAGTCTACCCAGACCATTCTACCCCTAAAAGAATCTTGAAGGGGGGAGATGTAATGTATGTATGATCACAGGGGACAATCTCTCCTGGTTCATCGGTTATCGGGGGCCAGGGAACGCAGGCAATGCGTACCCAACACATAAAGGCAATAAAGGCTTGAATTAACACCTACGTTGTTGTTCTCTATGAGAAACGCTACAATTGTGGTATGTATAAACACAACGTTTCGGCCACTGTATCCTCCGGCCTTCTTTGGGTGTTCCCTGTGTATCGGAGCATAGTAATGATCCAACCTGGGAAATCATTTTTAATAGTGTGACTGTTGATCAAACAAGTGTCAAAGAATTATTGAAGATCTTATTCAAATAATGATGTCATTGTTTTTGCATGCCTATCATTCCAACATGTGCCATGAGATGAATCACAATCATTTAGAAAAAAAATGTTTATTGGCATTTCCTGTACAACTCCAGGTGTAAAATCCAATGACATCAGTCTTTTTGATATTTTTATTTTTAAAGTAATTTACTTTAAAAACAATTTGATTCAGCCTTTTCAATGATTGGTTCATCTCTATACTTTATCTACTTGAGAGGTCACTACAGCCTAACATATGAGCTTCTTCTTTGAGACATCTTTTCCAATGTCCTTCTCTATCTATTATTTTAACTTAAACCTACAAGGGTAGATGGTTTCCCTTTTCTTTCCATACATGGTCAGCCGATACATCAAAATTATTCACATCAAGTCTCATCTAAAAAATACACTCAAATAATATGAATTTTTTGTTTGTTATTTCGTGAGTTTAAAACAAAGACAAGGAATATAATGGAATGATAATTTCAATAGTCAAAATCAATAAGCAAACACCTTTACTAACAGGAATTTTAAAACTAAAAAATAGCGAATTTGTTTTAATTTTTACTTGTGATAAAGAAAAGTCTAAATCGAGTTGTGTTAAGCAAGGGGAATAACTCTTTCATTTTTTGAGAACTTATCGTACTTAGGTATTCCATCTAATAAGTACAGCTCACTGAAGGAAGAGAGAAGAATCTGACTTTTTGCAATCAGCGCTAAGCTAAAAGCATAGAATATATAAATGGTAAATGTATGAACTGTGGACATTATTGATTGATAATCGTTCCCGTTTTTACCCTATATACATGCATAATAAATTATAAAACATTGTATGATTAACTTTTTATCAAGTCTTTTAGGTTATGAGTAGCACAGTGATCTGTGTGGTAAAATGAGGAGCTGATGGTAGGAGTGGCATTCCACCTCAGATGCAAAAACAATCTCCTTGGTCTAGCACTAGTGAAAGGAGGATAGACTCCCTCTCAGTCTGGCTGATATCGACATTAGGCCACCCCGTCGACTTTACTTATATCATTATAACTGGTTTATATCAAAGAATAAAGATAAACTAGGGATATATAAAGTGTAGATTTAACTGGAGTCGGAGTTGGTAGAGTTTTATCGACTCCAACTCTAGTCATCTTTTAATTGCTTCCAATTAACTCCGACTCCACAGCTCTGGGAAATAATTTACAAAATCAATCAATAGCAATATAATATGTACATTCCCCAGAGAGATGACAGTAAATTTTAGTCATATTTTTGTCATGAATAAAGATGTATTTAATCTATTTAAAAATGGGCAAATTGGCACAACATATTTTCTGAGTTTTTATATATTTAAAAATGATTACTAACAATTGTTATTTTTCAATTACAGAAGACTATAGTGCTTAAGGAAAATGTGTTTTTCCTCTTTTTACTTCAAAATACCCAGATTTCCACAACTATTCATGACAAAATATTGTATTCAACATGCCACCTTCCAGATGTTTTATATTCACTATTAAATTTTTAAGTGAATAAAAATAGGCCAATTGAATCAGAGAAAATCCTTTTTTTTTTTTTTTTTTGCAACAATTCAAAGAAAAAAATTGTTTTTTCAGACTATGAAAGAGAAAACATGCTACAAAAATGTTATATTTTATTTTTAAGAAAATAACTGTTAAATTTTCAGAATCTCAGAACTGCAAAAGCAGAGTTTTTTTTTTAATTTAATTTTTTATTTTATTCTGAAAAAGAAAATATTAGATACTCGGAAAAATTACCAGTGAATAGTAATTTTCAGTTTATTTCAGTATAGTAGGTACCACCAATTTACCCTGTGAAATTTACCCCCCCCCCTTATATTTAACACAATGAAACTTGCATAAAAATTAATATTATCTTGAATTTTTTTGCCATTCGAAAGAAGAAACATTAAACAAACTCCTGATGATTTTTTACAAATTTTTTCATCTTACGGAAATAATGAAAATTATGATTGAAAAACAATGTTTTCATTTTTGCACTGTTAAATCAACTGAAATTTAACGTAGCTAGAAACAAGTTACGATAAGAGAATTTTTTAAAAAATCTATGAAAAATTAATTAATAGTCCGATTTTCACGAAAATTTCTATAACTATTTACCTTTGGATGTAAATGTTGTACCAGCCGTTCCTACAGTGGAGAACATGCACCGGTTCTCACTATAAATAGTGAGACACCGAGTGGAAAGGTAGCACTGTTCCCGTTAACGACAAGCTAGTCGTACATGTACCATTGATTGTAAATACACTTGTCTTATTTTACCCTATCTCGACTTGACTTCTTTTTACTGTTGGGACTAACATCACAACAGATTGGCGACGAGTAATCGAAACTAAGTCACTGAAAAAAAATCACCTAAAGTGATTAATATACAAGGATTAACAGCAAAGTAATTACTACAAAATTCAAAACTTGCTACCAAAAAAAAAAAAAAAAAAAAAAAAAAAAGAAAAGACTTTTATTTAGTTTCTATTTTCAAACAAAAG
This sequence comes from Doryteuthis pealeii, assembly GCA_023376005.1. Classification (NCBI taxonomy): domain Eukaryota; kingdom Metazoa; phylum Mollusca; class Cephalopoda; order Myopsida; family Loliginidae; genus Doryteuthis; species Doryteuthis pealeii. The sequence goes on along the minus strand of CM042145.1, from coordinate 52,087,062 downwards.
AACTGGAACTAAAACTGTATTAGTTGAACAACTAATTAAGCACGTTGAACGGAAAACTGAATTGTACAAGTGTAAAAGAGGTAGTGATGATGGATACTGAATTTAAAGATTCTCTTCTTCAATTAGTTCAATTCCAAACGGAACAAAATGTCGAATTAACCAGACAACAAATGGAACAACAATTAGAACTAGAAAGAAGACGAATTGAAAGTGAGGAGAAATTTAAAAGAGAGCTTTTGGACCAGCAAAAAGCCCAAAGAAAAATGAATGCTGAACAAAAAGGGCTTGCGACCACACTGGAAGAAAAATTCCAAGAAAGACTGCTACAACAGCAGAGACACTTCGAAGAACTTTTGGTAAAAACACAGGAGGAACAGAGGAAATTTTTAGAGGCAACACTGTTATCGAAAGCAAGCGAGAATCATAATGCATTCTCTCAGACGGCTGTGTGGAACGCTATTGAAAATTTCAAATATAATCCAGAAGACGATGTCACTTTTGAGCACTTCTATAGAAGATATGAGGATATTTTGTATCGGACTGCAGTACATGGACAGACTCTAAAAAAGTTAGATTTTTGCTAAGAAAATTAGGGGCTGCCGAGCATACAAAGTTCGTGAATTGTATCCTTCCAAAAAAGACCAGTGAGTTGAACTTCCAAGAAACAGTTACTTTACTAACAGAACTGTTTTCGACAAAAACTTCTCTTTTTCACAGGAGATATAAGTGTATGAATGTCACTAGAAGAGAGGAAGACGACTACACTACGTATGCAAGTATAGTGAATAAGCATTGCGACGATTTCAAACTTGAGGAATTATCATCAGATAATTTTAAATGTTCAATATTCGTGCAAGGTCTGGTCTTAAATAAAGACTCTGAAATCAGACGTCGTGTGTTAAATAAACTCGAAAGTGTACCGAATCTAACACTTCAAAACCTAGCGGAAGACTGTGAACGTTTTGTTGCGTTAAAACAGGACAGTCGTGACATAGAGGAAAGCAGAGTGTCGCACATTAAAAGGATCCATCAGAATAAAAAATTGACTTCAACGAATAATCAGAAGAAAAAATTGACTTCAACAAATAACCAGAGAAAAAAACATGGTAAAAATCCACCGGGACCGTGTTGAAGGTGTGGAGACAAACATTGGTATAATGAGTGTCCCTACAAATTTAAACAATGTTACAACTGCCACCAGAAGGGTCATAAGGCATCATGTTGTAAAAGAAAATCTGGTAGAAAGACATCCATTAAACTGACAAAAATTGAACCTGAGGAACAAAATATCCGGAAATATGTACAGGTCAAAATGTTTAAAAAGAAAGTAAGACTTCAGCTTGATAGTGGGTCTGACATTTCCATCATTAATGTACAGACATGGAAGAAGCTTGGGCGACCCACTATGATCAAATCACAAAAAACGGCGAGAAGTGTCAGTGGTGAAAAAATAACCTTCGAGGGGGAATTATTGACGAATATTTCTTTCCAGAATGTATTAATATGTCATCTATTATTACATGAACTCCTTCTAATTCTCCTAATAATTCAGTCATTTTACGTTGAAAAATTTCGGGCGCTGAGGAAATTCCAAAGGGTAATCTCTTAAAACAATATCTTCCAAATGGTGTAATAAATGTAGTGAGCAAACGACTTTCTTTTTCCAACATTATCTGGTGAAATCCGCTAGCTGCATCCAATTTTGAGAACATTTTCGAACCCCTTAACTTGGGTGATATGTCCTCCAAATTTGGTAGCATGAAATGTTCCCTTTTCACTGACGAATTTAATTTTTTTAAGTCGACGCATACCCTGACGTCTCCATTTTTTTTTCTTACTGGAACGATAGGTGAGCACCAATCAGTTGGTTTGGTAACTTTTTCTATAATATCATCATTTTCTAGACGTTGAATTTCCTTTTTTACTTTGGGTAGCATTGGGAAAGGTATTCGCCTAGCCGTTAGTGTACAGTATGGTACTGCATCGTCTTTTAATGTAATTTTTACAGGGTCGCCTTTCATACAACCTGTTAACTTCCCTGGGTTTTCTTTTACATTGTCTACCACAGTAATCAACCCCATTTTATAAGCTGTATCTCTGGATAATAAATTGTCTGTATTATTATTTATTACATGTATGTCGAAGATATATAATTTTTCTTTATATCTTGTTTTTACCGTAAATTTTCCTTTACACGTTAAAGTTCCACCAGGGCTTTTATAAATCCCACGTGCTGGTTTTAAGTTCGGTATTTAACTTAGTTTCCGATACGTTTCCTCGCTAATGACATTAATGTCTGCCCCGGTATCAATTTTAAAAATAATAGGTATTGCACCTACATTCAGTTTTACGTGCCAAGGATCTATGGTGGTAGATATGGGATGTTGGATGTCAATATTCAATAAAAGTGTTCAAACATTTAAAGACCATAAATAAATCAAGCAAAATGGCATAGAAGACAAAACTCTTGATTAAACAAACAAATTGTATTAACAAGAATGTATACAAAAGGTAGCATTGAATACTGGGCGAGGTTCCGCCAAAGTTCTTTTTTTAAAGTTCAAATGTAAAATGTAAGCTGGTATTTCACAGTTCAAAAGTGAGAAAGAAAAGGTGAAAGTTTAAAGTCAACTCAAAAGCAGTCAGGCATAAGTTGAATGAATATAAGGTTTATCTCCGAAAGCATAGGTTATTCAAAGAGAGAGAGAGAGAGAGAGAGAGAGAGAGAGAGAGAGAGAGAGAGAGAGAGAGAGAGAGAGAGAGAGAGAGAGAGAGAGAGAGAGAGAGAGAGAGAGAGATACCTTCAGCGTGTAAGCGAAATGTTCTTAAAAAGGGTGACGTGATTTCCCTTAGGCAAATGAGATCTTTCTGGTTAGGATCCGAAAGCTGGCTTTATTTATAGTCCAGCATAGGCTCAAAAAGGGGTCTAGTTGATAAATTTTCTTATTAGGCGGGAACGCCTCTGATTGGTTGAATTTTACGAATTTTATTTTAAATTTTATTTTTACTAAGGTTGCGCGATCACATGCGCAAACTACTTATTTTTGTCATTCGACCTCTGTCTGTTGAAGCGATAACTTCTGGCTTCACCACAGATCTATTACTTTTTCTCGAAGTAAATTTTTTTTTATAGATCCAAGGAAATATTTTTCTGAGGGCTGCTCCTTTATCTCATGGATCTTTTGTATCCTCGTCATGCAACAAATTGCAAAATGGTTAATTTTCCCACACTTTGCACAATGTTTTCCTTTTGCCGGACAGTTGTCATATTTATGGTATCGGTTGCACTTCTTACATCTGGGTATATTTCCTGGTTTTCTTGGATGATTTTTCCATTCAGGTTGTTTTGTGAATTTCTTTTTATTTTGCTTTACCGCATCAACAGACGACTCCTCTATTTCTTCCATTTGAACCTGCACCTGCTCATAGCTACGAGCTATTTCAATAGCCTTTTCAAGACTGAGGTCTTCAATTAACTGTAGTTTTTGTGATAAGTCCTTGCTTTTCAGTCCAATGACTAAACGGTCTCTTATCTGGTCATTTTTTTTTTTAGGGAAGTCATAGTTTTCTGCTTATTCATACAGTCCTCTGATGAATTTTTCTATTGTTTCTCCATCCGTTTGCGTTCTCCGGTAGAATTTCGCGCGCCCGTGTATAATGTTTTTTTTTTTGCATGAAGTAAGCATCAAATTTGCTTAAAATCACGTCGAAATTTTTTTCATCTTCCTTTTTCTTAAAGGACAGTAATTTATAAATTAGTTCAGCTTCAGTTCCCATACAATATATCAAAGTGCTTATTTGGGTTTCCGCTGGTTCATTGCTTAGTTTAGAAGCTACTCTAAACCGTTGAAAATTCTGACGCCATGTTGACCAGGTCGCGACGTCGGTAAAATCAAAATTTCCTGGAGGTTGTAAGCTGAACATTTTTTTTCCCGTTCCTTTTAGTTGGTATTACTTTTCCTTTTAAAAGTAAAAAAATCCACTTCTGACACCATGTTTCATGCACGAGTGTACTTCTACCGAAAGTTAGGTTAGTAACAGGACAATGCTAATTACGAGCTAAGAGCAGACAAGACCAGAACACGTGTTGATAGGTTAACAACTTTTATTCAACTCCCTGTGACCCCCAAGTCACAGGTACGAAACAAGGGGCATAACCCTTTATTTCGTTCTTATCAGTAAGCAATTACTGATTATAACATTCAGGTGAACTAAAAATTTGTCCGATTCACGATCGGATATATTAATATTTTAAAAAGAATTTGTAATTTTTATTGTTGAATAGTAATGTTTGATTCTTATAATATACAGAAGAGCAAAACTGAAAATATTTGTAATACTTATTGTCGTTTCTTTGCTTCAGTTACCCTATAAGTTCAACTAAAAAAATATTCCGGAGTTATTCTGAAACTACCACAAAAAAAAAAGAAAGAAATCTTTCAAAAATCGTTGAAAACCAATAATTGGTTATTGAATATGCACAAGAAAACAATATAGCCACCCATACATTTAAATCTATAAATGTCAAAGAGAGATAATATGTAAATTTCCAGTCCTAGTTTCGACATAAAAATCACTTTTTCGTTTCGACCGTTTCGACATAAAAATCACCGTAAGACGAACTATCTTATTTATTTTTCAAGATAACGGTGTAATTTTTCCCAATTGGATAATTTGATCTTTGAATTAACTGTTTTTCTTTGTAAAAAATCTGTATAATCATTACTTTTTTTGCGAGGTTTTTAAGAAACAAAGTTCAAAAATATTTACTTTCGTTTATAAAATATAGCTTAAACTGATCACGTGACCCGAAAATGGAGGTACCTACAGTATAGGAATTGATAAGTTTATAATCTCAATTCCCTTAAAATAACTACGCTGAAGTAAAAAAAAAAAAAAAGAAAAAAAAAAAAGTGTATAACTGAATGACTACGCAACGACTTTAAATATATACAACATCAATTAATGGTGTCGTTTATTTTTTTTATTAGAAATATTATATACATTGGACTTCATTTCCACTACTAACATGTTCAGTAGACTATGGTAAAAATTTACAATCTTGAATTCACAGTCAACTGTTTACAGAACCTGCTATTATTAAGTAGTCACTTGTCTAAATACCAAACAGACTCATCACTGCTTAACTTGAGTGATCTGACTGGAACCAATACTTTTAGAGTGACTTGAACGTAATTCAATTATTGTCTGATCTTGTTTTAAGAGTTTTACTATCCACAATTTACACCGTGAAAGAAAGTTCGATTATTTTTCGAAAACAATTTACATTTTTATATTGTTGGCCAGAATGAGACCACTACGAACGAGGGGTTCGCTATTTATAGGATTGCCCGAGTTACCGGTGCTTTACTACCGGTGTCACTCTAAACGGACGTCCTCTATCGCCACATGCCCCACTTCTATGACCACAATGCCCCTGTTTTGGGGTCACTTGTTGGGATAACTCCGCGTAATCATGCGTCGGTCCTCGCATTGTTGGGACAGTGGTCTTGGCTGTCGTGTCGCCCTCGTGCTACGCCGTAGAATTGGGCTCGCTGGTGGGTGTTGGTTTTCTTCCACTTCCATATCAATGTGGTCTGTCGCCATCTCGTTATCATCTGTCATATCTACCTCCATCATTCCAGGCAGGTCGCTTGGAGATTCATTTTCGATGGGCCTTGGTATGTGTGGGGGTGGTTGTGGGTTTAATTGTTCGGGTGCATAATCCGGTGTGTCTACAACTGGTAATACTTTTCGTAGGAATGGCTCTGCCCGGCCATTGCTCTGAGGGTAATATGCTGATGATGTTCGTTTCTCTACTCCCCAATCTTCCAAGAATGAGTTATACTCTCGTGAGTCGAATGGAGGGCCTCCGTCTGATGACATCTCCTCTGTCTGGTGCCCCGTGTGTACAAAACCAACCCCTCAATGCATCACATATTGCTACCGCCTTCCCCGATGGTAGCGGGGCTACTTCAATCCAGCCGGTGTACCGGTCCGCGTACACCATATATCTCTTCCCATGCATATCAAATAGGTCTGTGGCCGTGTTTTGGAATGGGAATTCTGGGTTTGAAGGTGACATCAGTGGTTCCCTGGGCTGGGATGGGGCAATGTAGTTGCATTTCTTGCACTGTGATCTCGTCTGTCTGATGCTGGCATCTAAACCGGGCCAAAATAAACGCTGTCTCGTTGGCCATCACCCCATTCACACCTTGGTGAGCGGAGTGCAGTGCTTCGAGTACTTCTGCTCTGAGCTGCTTTGGTACCAGGATTCTGTCCCCTTTTATGGGTACCCCTCGAGGCAATACAGTTGGTCTGCCATCGGCCAGAATTGCCGGATTTTTAACGGTAGTTCGTGGTGTGATTCTGGGAATCCATCTTAAATGTACGATGCCAACGTTCGACATTCATCGTCGGTAGCCGCGGCCGCTACAATTCTGTCCCATGTTATAGCTCGTAGTTTGGGATCATGCGTGTATGCTGCAATAACCGATGCCTTCGTGGTCTGGTCGATCTGCTGAATAGCCTCGATATCTGTTGTTCCGCAATGCTCTGGTGATGTTGGGTATCTGGAGGTGCAGTCAGATGCTGCGTTAAGTTTACCTGGGACGTGCTTAATCCGGAACTTGTACATCAACGATCATTCCTTGAAAGAAAATAGGCGAGGATTCTTTATATTTTCCAAGACCTGGTCTGAGAAAATTTTGACCAGCGGTTGGTGATCCACCGTGACCAGTAAGTCTGGACATCCCAGTAAAAACACCCTACAGGATTCTAACCCGTATATTAATGCCAGAGCTTCACCTTCTACGGGGGAGTAGCGGGATTCTGCATCCTTGGTGAATCTTGATCCCGCCAGGATTATTTTCCAGTGGTTCTCTCCACAGTTTGGTCCCGATTCCATCGGACATTGGCAATGCTTTTGGAAGAGAAAGTACCCGATGCCATTTTTACTGTAATCAGTGGACAGACATGTCGCCCTGTTCTTCTCAAAAGTTTTTACCCCCTCCTCAATCTTTCGAACGATGTTCAGTGTAGTATCCCAATAAAATTTTCGGTCCTTCGTACGTAATAATTCTCGAAATGGAGCCATAACTTCAGCCTGTGAGAATGCGTACGAGACCTGGTTTACCAACCCAAACCAAGACCTTACACCTGTGATGTTTGTGGGGGTGGGGAAGTTGAGAATAGCTTCCGTCATTTTTTTACTCGGCTTAAATTGGAACTTGTCGGGATTAAAGACAATTCTATTTCTGCCACAGTGGGTAATAGGCTACAGTCCCAGGCGTCAAAAAGGGCTTAGTTTTCGAGTTACGATGCTCTACAATTAGCGGTAATAATTTTAGCGTAATTATTAATTAAAAATCAAAAAAGGCTAATAAAAAGTTTTCGCAATCGGTGGCATATCTTGATATTATGCGAAAAGTAAAATTTAAACGGACTACTTTGTAAAAAAATACGAATGAAAATGGAGTAGCTCCAAAAACGGAATAAGCGAATGAGAATCGTGTGTTCGGAATACGAATAAGTAAAAAATGGCCACCTCCAGCGAAGAAGAAGCAACAGTTGTTAGCGACAAAAAATGTTTTATGTGCATTTTATTTTCCAAAAAGCATAAAATTTTCTAAGAAAACGTGGACTCATCATGTGACAACAAATCACGTAAATAAAATGAGTAATAAGCGAATTTGCTTTTTAGAAAAAATAATAGTATTTCGCATCATGTGACAACAAGTCACGTAAATAAAATGAGTAATAAGCGAATTTGCTTTTTAGAAAAAATAAAAAAATAATAGTATTTCGCATATCGCGTAAATTTTTGTTGTTTCTATTCATAAGTTCGGTCTTTTATCTCTTTATTTATACTGTAATTAGTATCGAAAATGCCCCAACATAAGGTGGGGTCAAAATTAAGTGACCTGAAAAAAATGAGAAAGTTTTGAAATAAAATAAATAATGCATTATAAAGATCGTTCATTGATAAATAAACACTGAGAGTTTCATTAAAATCCGATAATTCCCTGATTTTTGGTAAATTATATTCTGTAGGGGGGCTAAAGTCTTACGCTTTTAGGTTCATTAAAAAAATTTAAAAATTTTTCTAAAAAGCCAGTTCTTTAATTGAAAATTATATTTTGAAATTTTTCCTGAAGAAAAAAAATTGTTTACTTTAGTTACTAAAGCATTATTATTGTTTGCTTGAGTTACTAAAGCATATTATTAGGAATTTTTGGGGGGTGTTTTGAGGGTCATTTTTTATTTCATAAACACAGAACACCAGCTGATGTTTACATTCCAGATAAAATCTGTAATCTCATTGGCTAATTGAATTCGGAGCTATTTTCGTTCTATACGTATTTTAATCACTTAAAACTTATTTTATTAATTCTTGCGACAATAAACATGCGCGAAAAAAAAATTGGAATTTTGGGGTGATATCATTTTAATAATAAAGGACAATTTATTCGGCCACTTTTTACATCCGACACAATTGAACGATAATCGGCTTGGGACTGTAGCCTATAATGTAGTCCAGTGTGTGCCAGAAGGCAGACTCTGTGGTTCCATCCCAGAGAAGGGTGTCGTCGATGCAGCGGGTCTTCCTGGGTATATCCACCGTGATATCATCGAATTGGCGAGTGTATCCGTCCCCAGACGCGTGAAAACCTTGGGGGTGCTCTGAGGTACCGGTAACGACCCCATTCTGTTATGAATGGGGTCGCGTTTCGTGCTGTTGGAGAGAGTGGTAAACTATGGTATCCGTTCCAAGCGTCTAGTACCGTCTTCTTGGTTCGAGCGGGCACGACGGATACTTGGTTGAATGGGGATGGCATGTGATGTGTCTCTCTCATCGTTGCGGCATTCAATTTCTGTAAGTTCTCCTGGGCGAACCATCCTTCTTTGGCGCGACCACCAGAGCGTAGGTGTGCCTGCTGGTACTGGCTCAATGATGCCCAACCTGACGTCCCGGTCCAGGTCTTCTTTCATCCTCTTTTTCCAATGATGAGGGACCGGAATGGGTGTGTGCACTGCTGATGGTTTTGCTTCTCGGATAAACGTTATGTCCAGTGGCCTCCCAGTCATAACCTGTAATGGTTGGTGGGGACAGGTATTGAATGCGCTTGACTTGTAGTACTCTCGTATCCACTGTCCCAAACGGTTCCTATTACTTTCAGTAGGTGCGAACGGAATCCTAGCTGGTTTGTCAGGCACTGTTGTTCTTCGAGGACATCCGCATGGTGCATTCCCGTTATCCGAGGTTGATTCATCAGCTTTTGAGGTTTGGCTTGGAAAATTTAGAGGGATTAGTCCCAAGTCTTTTAAGGCTGACTCAGACAAGTAAAATCCTGAGATGTTTTCAGACACATACACGACTTGTCTGGTTTCGTTATCCCCAACCTTGATCCGCATAAAAATTACGCCTTTAATACGTAGTTGGTTGTTTGTGATACCGCAAATTCTATGGCTGGTAGGTATCAGAATGTTGCTGGTGCCACCTAATACTTCCACTATCTCTGGGCCACTCGAACACGTTTGGGCACCAGTATCCGCGACGGCCTAGATATGGTGTCTTTGTTGATGAATTCTATTCAGAGTTCGCCCAAATTCTGCGTGGGATTCTGGTATTAAAAATACCTCGATTTCCAGGGTAGGTGGCGGTTCTGGGGGGCTTCTTTTGAATCTTCCTCGACTCTATGCGAGGTGTTGTACTGCCGGTAGTCCTCGTCTCTCAGGTGCTCGACTACCCTTTTCTCCACTGGCGAGTATTTTGGATTGACGTTTAAATTCCGTGGTAAATTCTTTGGTTTTCAGCAAACCTTTTCTAGGTGCCCGGTAACTCCACAGTTGCTGCACCGAAGCGTACTCGCTGGACAGTTCCTCCGTCCCTTCAGCCCGTTTGGGTGCGTTGTCTTTCCACACCCATCGCATAGCTTTTTAAGTGGTGTATCTTCACCTTGAGAAGGCTTCCGCTCTGATCTCAATGAACCAAACGTCGATAGTGGATCCAGGCTGCTTTGCAAATGGGGAGTCGATGTGTCTGTTGTTTCTAGACTGGCCATCCTGTGAAACTTCTGCTCCACCGTTGTAAGGGTATTAGCTTCGGCTAATATTTTGCTCTGATATTCCTTGTTCACGAGCCCAGCGACGAGTTGACCTGCTACCATGTCTTCTGAGTAGTTGATAAAACGTTGGCAACTCACGTTTGGGCATTGGATGGTGAACTCGCAGAATCTCGCCTGCGACCGTAGTCTTGCTAAAAATTGTGCCACACCCTCCCATTCATGCTGTCTCGTGTTGTGGAATTTATGTCCATGTACTTCCTTATGTATGCCTTTCACTGCTATCAGCCGTATGTGTCGTAAGAGTTGGTCTTCCGTGGCTGTATTGAGTGCTTTGGACCCTATTAGGTCGAAAAGTAGTCGGTTTACTTCGCTCGAACAAGCCGTTCTTAACTCGTTACGAATCTCAGCTGGGTCTGTTAGGCCGCACATATGTTTGTATCGGAGGAGATGTCTTCATTCGACTCACTAGAATACAACTCATTCTTGGAAGATTGGGGAGTAGAGAAACGAACATCATCTGCATATTACCCCCAGAGCAATGGCCGGGCAGAGCTGGCCGTAAAAACAGCCAAAAGAATACCGATGGACTGCATTAATGGTTATGGTCGCCTACGACACGATCGCGCAGCACGAGCCATGATGACACATAGGAATACACCCCATCAGGACTTTGGCTTGTCCCCAGCGGAAATGCTATATGGGAGAACAAAAAAGGACCACCTCCCTATACTTCGCGAGAAGCATCAGATACATAAACACTGGAGGGAAACAAAGGAGTTGAGAGAAAGGGCGATGGCGAAAAGGCATGTTTTGAATCAAAGGCAATACAACACACACAGTCGCCCACTCCAAGAACTCCAGGTTGGCGAGTCGGTGCAAGTCCAGAATCAGGAGGGACCATATCCACAGCAGTGGATGAAAACGGGGAGAGTTGTTGAAACGATGGGCAACAGGCAGTACCGGATACGGTTGGGCGGTAGCGGTAGAGTCCCATTACGTAACCGTCGGTTCCTACGAAAAATATTACCAGTTGTAGACACACCGGATTATGCACCCGAACAATTAAACCCACAACCACCCCCACACATACCAAGGCCCATCGAAAATGAATCTCCAAGCGACCTGCCTGAAATGATGGAGGTAGATTTCACAGATGATAACGAGATGGCGACAGACCACATTGATATGGAAGTGGAAGAAAACCAACACCCACCAGCGAGCCCAATTCTACGGCGTAGCACGAGGGCGACACGACAGCCAAGACCACTGTCCCAACAATGCGAGGACCGACGCATGATTACGCGGAGTCATCCCGACAAGTGACCCCAAAACAGGGGCATTGTGGTCAAAGAAGGGGGGGGCATGTGGAGATAGAGGACGTCCGTTTAGAGGGACACCGGTAGTAAAGCACCGGTAACTCGGGGGATCCTATAAATAGCGAACCCCTCGTTCGTAGTGGTCTCATTCTGGCCAACAATATACTTTTGTTTAAGTTATAATATTATTATATATATACATTTTTTTTTGTAATGGTATCGGCATCCTTAAGTATTTTTTCTTTCTTTTCTTTCTTTGTAAATTAATGTACAAATGATATGTACTACAAATTATCATTTCATTCATTCGAAATTCTTTTATTTATTTGTTGAGTTTTGCGTTAAAAAAGTTTCGATGTCAGGGTTCATTCGTATATAATGCGATCACATGTATTAATATTTTATGAATTAATTCATTTTATTTTCGTACATAAGCCCTACTTAAGAACTAGGTACCACCAATTTGACCCTGGGAAATTTACGCCACCCCCCATATTTAACACTATGAAACTTGCAGAAAAATTAATATTTTCTTGAAAAAAAAATTTTTCCATTCGAAAGAAAAAACATGAAAATGAAATCGGAAATAAAAAGTGCAAAAAATGTCATAATATTAATATTTGAATTTTTTTTTTTGCTTTTGTAATTGGTATATACTATATTCTATTAAATTGTCAAAAAAAAATATTTTTTTTAAGAAATTAATTTTTAAGAGATTTTCAATCTTTTGTGTTCTTGAATATTTTTATTTTCTGCGTGAAAAGATTTTTTGACGCAGAAAAAAAATTTTTTTATTTATATAAAATATTTTTTTTTCTGCGTCAGAAAATCGAATTTTTCACGGATATTTAGATATATGAATATTAGAATTCAGGTGAACTAAAAGTTGGTCCGATCCGAGCTCGATTAATATTTTTAAAAGAATTTGTAATTTTTATTGTTGAATAGTAATGTGTGATTCTTAGAATATACGGAAAAGCAAAACTGACATATTTGTTTTGTTTTTATACAAAGAGACGAGACGCTTCTCAGTAACCAAAGTTTGTTTTTCTTAGCGTAAAAAATATTTTATTTAAGTTTTTCGATTAATTAGAATAAAAAGTAAATATATATTGATTATTTTATCAGTTTTTCTCTTTGTTACACCCGCGCACTCGTTGGGATCGACCAGTACGCGCATGCAACAAGCAACAATAAAAAAAGCAAAAATATACGAAATAGGTCCCAGTTATAAAATAGTTGGTATTAGATAAAAGGGAAATGGGATTTCAGACCCTACCCCCCCCTCTCTCTCTCTCTCTCTCTCTCTCTCTCTCTCTCTCTCTCTCACTCTCTCTCTCTGTGAGTGAGAACCGGATAAATGAAACAGCACAAGAACCGGATAAATGAAACAGCACAATAACGACAACAACTGAATTCATGACAACACTGACAAATTAATGATTAAAAAGTCAATTTCACTGTGAAATTTTAATATTTAATTTTTTCAAGTTTTTATTTTAATAGTAAATTTTAATATTAAAGTTTTTAAAGATTTTATTCATTTTAATAGTAAATTTTTGCTTAAAAAAAGTATTGTCCGTTACATCCAACCATAGGCAGATAGATCATTGTAAATGTATGTAATTATGTAATTTTTTCAGTCTAAATTGCGGCCTGAAAATTACCCTTTCGCATGTAATACGGATAGGTTTATTTATTTTTTTAAGATAACGATGTAATTTTTCGCAATCGGATAATTGGATCTTTGAATTAACTGTTTTTTTTTTTTTGTAACAGCCCAGTATGATCTTTAATTGTTTTTTTACGAGATTTTTGATAAACAAAGTTCGGAAATATTTATTTCCGTTTTATTCAAGATTGCCATAAACTGATCATGTGACCCATTTTGAGGTACCTAATGTACGAGGTGTAGTTTTTTATGAAAAATTAATGAAATCGGAAATAAAAAGTGCAAAAAAATGTCATAATATTAATATTTGAAAAATTTTTTTTGCTTTTGTAATTGGTATGTACTATATTCTATTAAATTGTAAAAAATTTTAAGAAATTAATTTTTAAGAGATTTTCAATCTTTTGTGTGATTAAATATTTTTATTTTCTGCGTGAAATAAATTAAATATTTATTTTTTTCTGCGTCAGAAAATCGAATTTTTTAAGGATATTTAAATATATGAATTTTTAGAATTCAGGTGAACTAAAAGTTGGTCCGATCCGAGCTCGATTAATATTTTTTATTGAATGTGCATCGGATTGATGGAGGAGGATGCCTTTTTAAAGCATGCTTCTTTAGGGGATAGAAGAGAAATGGTTGAATTTTGTCACCCTGCCTATCCGTTCCTTTCAAAGGGAAATTCTATTTCGAATTTGAAGTAGAATTCCCTAGTAATTTATTTAGGGAACTTATGTTCGATACATAAAGTTTTCCTAAAATTTGTTTAAATAATGGAAATGGGTTGAAATTTCCAAAATTTATTCTAGATAATACCATTTTGTTTAAAGGTATTATTTCCTTTTGTAAAATGCCTCAAAAGGTTTATCTAACTGACTCTGTCAGTTTAAATTTCGCTGTGGCTAAGGTTAAACTTTCACCTGAAAGAAAAGTGCCCACCTTAAATTTGTTAGGTGGGAGGTTAAGTCCAAAATTTGTAAAAATTGCGATTAACCATAAAATTACCTTTGAATTTAAAGAGAATATGGATGTTAGGTATGTACGGGCTGTTTGATGTCAATATTTAATAAAAGTGTTCAAACATCTAAAGACCATAAAACAATCCAGCACATGGCATAGAAGACAAAACTCTTGATTAAACAAACAAAATTGTATTAACAAAATGTATACAAAAAGGCAGCATTGAATACTGGGCGAGGTTCAGCCAAAAGTTCTTTTTTTTAAAGTTCAATGTAAAATGTAAGATAATATTTCACAATTCACAAAATGAGAAAGAACGATTAAAGCTTTTAGGTCACAATAATCAGCAGTCAGGCAATAGTTGTACTGATATTTAGTTTGTCTCTTAAAGCGATAGTTATTTAAAGAGAGAGAGAGAGAGAGAGAGAGAGAGAGAGAGAGAGAGAGAGAGAGAGAGAGAGAGAGAGAGAGAGAGAGAGAGAGAGAGAGAGATTGATAGTTCGTACCTTCTGCATTAAAAGTTCTTAAAACGTGTGACAAGGATTCTCTTAGGCAGGCAAAATCTTTCTGCTTGAAAATGAAAAAGTCTGGGTATTTATAGAATCCAGGTAGGCTCCGCGAGGCTCCATTCGGTAATTTTTCTTATTAGGTGGGAACGCCTCTGATTGGTTGAATTTTACGAATTTTATTTTAATTTTTCTCTTTTACTAGGGTGCGCAATCAACATGCACAAACTACCTATTTTTGTCATTCGACTTCTGTCCGTTGAAGCAAAAACTTCCGGCTCGCCACACAAGCTTCCATCCCGTAAAGCGGAGCTTGCATATAATAGCAATTTTACGTTTCCATTTCTTTCTATAAGATTCGTCAGAGCTTATTTGGGAATCATTTAATTCCGAATTCAGTTCAGTCAAATCTTTTACTTTAGATGTTTTCAAAAGTGTGCCGGTTTTAATGATTGTATTACGTAATTTGTTCAATATGTTATTATATTTTCATTTTTAGGTAGGAACCATCAATATAGGATGAAATTGAGGCATGACAATCCTACTAAAGTAGTAAAGATATTAATAATTCTTTTATTTCTGACAGGATCCATTAATAAAGGAGGAAAATTTTTTTAAGCATGGCATCCTATTAAAAGGCAGTAAAGATATTAATAATTCTTTCATTTCTGACAGGATCCATTAATAAGCGGGGACATTTTTAAGCATGGTCTCCTGTTAAAAAGGCGGTAAAGATATTAAGGGTTTCCTTTCGTACACGTTACAATTATTTATAAAGTGAGAAATTGGAATCAGTTGGATTCTTTACTGAAATATTTTTGATTCAAATGGTTTATTGGTTTTTGTGTCCGTGTTTAAGCTGGTACTTTGAAAGTGTCTTCAAGACAGTAACAGACATTCTTGCTATTAACGGAATTTAAAAATCAACTTGTCGGTTCATTTTGGTGATTGTGAGAAAAATTAAAGCAGTTATTTACTCACGTCTTTTCTTTTCAATTTTGCTGAATTTTTTTTTTTTGAAAAAGCATATTTTTATGAAGCATATAATTGTTTTTTTTTTTTTGTTTTTTTTTGCTTTGCATGCAATCTTTTAAAATTTTGGTGCTTTTAAAATGTTCCCAAACTGGAACTATTTTTACAAATCGCAGATTTTCCTTTGTAGTAAAATGGGTTCTTTCATAGATTCTCTTAGAGAACGAATGTTGAATTGCATTCAATTTTGAAAGGGAAAATTAGGTTCGGGTATTTTTATGATGCTTTTTATAGATGGGTGAAAATGATATTTCTGGATGAGTTTATTGGCGCCATTATAGCGTCTTCCTTTAATTTTTTGGCGGGAAATGGCAGCCATATTGCCTGGTTTTAGTTTTCCTTAAAAGCGTCTCGGTGAATCAGGGCTTGAGGTAAGTTGTATCTGCATTTTCCGTTTCTTAAGCCATTTTAAGGATTCGAAAAATTTTTGTTTGTTCTGCAAAATGTGTGGTATCGGCAGATTTATTGAGTTTTTCTCGGCTGAGTAGTTTTTCATTGCCATATTTTTATTTCTGCGTTGTGTTTTTCTGTTCCATGTCGAATTTTTGCCAATTTTATAGTGCCTGGTGCTCAATTTTCTTCACACGTCGATGTTAACCAACTTTATTGATTAGTCAAATTCAGTGTATGTCGGTGTTAATCAGTTTTATAGAAGATTGTTGTATCCAGTGCGCGTAGGGGTTACCAATTTATGGATGTTAGGTATGTAGGGGCTGTTTGATGTCAATATTTAATAAAAGTGTTCAAACATTTAAAGACCATAAAACAATCCAGCACATGGCATAGAAGACAAAACTCTTGACTAAACAAACAAAATTGTATTAACAAAATGTATACAAAAAGGCAGCATTAAATACTGGGCGAGGTTCAGCCAAAAGTTCTTTTTTAAAGTTCAATGTAAAATGTAAGATAATATTTTACAATTCACAAAATGAGAAAGAACGTTTAAAGTTTTTTAGGTCACAATAATCAGCAGTCAGGCAATAGTTGTACTGATATTTAGTTTGTCTCTTAAAGCGATAATTATTTGAAGAGAGAGAGAGAGAGAGATAGATAGATAGTTCGTACCTTCTGCATTAAAAGTTCTTAAAACGTGTGACAAGGATTCTCTTAGGCAGGCAAAATCTTTCTGCTTGAAAATGAAAAAGTCTGGGTATTTATAGAATCCAGGTAGGCTCCGCGAGGCTCCATTCGGTAATTTTTCTTATTAGGCCTCTGATTGGTTGAATTTTACGAATTTTATTTTAATTTTTCTCTTTTACTAGGGGGCGCAATCCCCATGCGCAAACTACCTATTTTTGTCATTCGACTTCTGTCCGTTGAAGCAAAAACTTCCGGCTCGCCACAAGAATAAGAAAATAATGCACATTATCTTATTAATTGAATTCAATTTAATGCCTTTTGATCCTGGCGGATGTAATTGGCAACTGTTAGATTTTTGAAATTTAATTTATACACGGCTATTTCGTGTATAGATTTCTTTTTGGGTGTAGTCCCTTTTGCGGGTTTTTGTGATGAATTGATTACAACAATTCACTTCAGACCCTTTTTACTTTAATACTGAATTTAATTTAGTGCTTAAACCATACCATGTATACGGTGTGGTTGGGTGTGTTTGAAAACACCCCATTTTTGTACATGGAATAATTGTTGCAGTATTTTGCACAATTAGAACATTTACCCCTTTTTGTTTTAAGGGAATTTTTAATTGTAGCGACTAGCGTTCTAGTTGTAGGAGCCTGTAGATTTTCAGTGGGTGGTAAGCTTAATGTTTCTTCTCTCTCATTTTGTGTACCCTTATTCGTATTTTTATGTAATGGGTACTGAATTTAAATTTAATTTGAATTTATTTTGTAAAAAATGTCCCCAGCAAAGTGTTTGAAAAATTTGTTGGAGACTCTGCATAGTAATTTGATTTGCAGCTTTTGAATTTTGGCGGGTTTTGCCTGCTGCTGCTAATGGCTTTGTACTACACGTTCTGTTAGCGAAACATGTGACAGCAAGCCGTTAGTCGCCATTTTTAATTGTAGTTGACTGAAGTTAACTGTTTTTTAATTTATGAATTCCTTAATTATTTGTAGTGAGGAATTTAATACTTTTTGCCTTATATTCGGCATTTTATTTTGTTTAGTAATTTTGAATTTTGGCGTTTTTTTTTTTAGACTACTAAAGTTTTGTAGTACTCAAGCTGTTAGCGAAACACGTGACAGCAAGCCGTTAGTCGCCATCTTGGAATTTTATTCCAGTTAGGTGAAATTGACTATTTGTTGAATGTCAATTCATTTAATTATTGTATTGAGGCAATTAAACATTTATATTTGTGTCTCGCATTCTGCAATTCTTTTGTTTTGCTAAACAGGAACTTTTTAACTATAAACTCCTAGTGCATTTTGCGAATTTATTTTTGGTAACTTGAATTAAGTTACTTTATTTTAGAATTCTGTTGAGTGTATTTTTCCTTGGGTTTCTTTAGTAGAATTTGTTACCAAATGGTGAATTGAAAAAAAATATCACCTGCCTTTTTTTTACAATTCTACAGGTTGGCTCCGTGGAAAAACATTTACTCTGCAGAGAGTTTTTATGTATATTTACCGTATTTTGTGGAACAATTTACGGAATGCCTTTAAGTCTTTTCTTAAGACACTATGAATATGGCCTAGTGAATTTGCTTGGCATATTTGAAATTTATGACTATTGTATTCCTTTTCTCCTGAGGCAGGAGAAAAGTTTGTAATAGTTTATTTTGCAGTTTCCTTTAGGGTAGAGAGAAGATAATATTAAGCCCGCTTATTTTATTATTTTATTTTAATATATATTTCAGTATTGTTTGAATTTTAGGGAAATTGTCCCTCTAATATTTTATATTGGTGAAATTGAATTTTATCAATGCCGCCATGAGATTCGCCTTTTTTGGTGGTCAACTTTTAAAATTTTTTAACCGCATTTTGGCGGGAATTTTTGTAATTAGAATGGTTACCGCCTTTTTTGGAAGCCATTTTGAATTTTGACTGAGTTGTTTGCGAGATTACCGAACTTTTTGTTTTAATTTCCAGATAACCTTTTTGAAAAATTACCTTTAATTTTGGGTATTTTTCGTAGTTTATTTGTACCATTGGTAAAATTGGTTACCTCTGGACCTGACCTCAGACCGATGGGGTCTGAAAATTATGGTGATTTTATTTTGTTTTATTAAAGCATGTTAGCTGTAGTTTCCTGGTAATTAATTCCAGGGTTTTAGATTTTTTAACTGAAAGTCAAGTATCTTATGGTTACTTGCCACTTTTTTTTGACGGGGGAGTGTCGGAAATTTTTTGTAGAGAAATATTTTGTATAGTTTTTTAATGAAGAATTTCTATGGGTTTACCTATTTTTTGTAAGCCTTTCAAATGTCTCTCTTGTTTCGTATTTTTTATACGAAAACAAATGGTAGAGAGAGGCACCTGTGGCTAGCTTTGGGGCTGGAATGTCACGTGCGCTCGCTGATTCTTCCTCTTTGAAAGTTGACCAGCAAGGGGAAAGGAGGTGCTAGCAGTTCTCCTGTCTTAACACTGACACCCCTAAGCTCTCTTTTTGAAATTGCCGTCAGCAAGAGTGATACCTATAAGCCCCTTTGGAAATGGGAGGCTAGACGCGACGTGACCAAGCATTTTTGGTTCTGGCTCAACCAGCAGAGTGTGCATTCTTAGCGCTGACTGATAAACCTCTAAACAGCTACAATATGGACATTGGCAGGTTCCCGAGAAAACCTTAGTTGAGAAGGGTGACTTTAACTTCCGAAGCCAGCAATTTTCACTTGAAAAACAGACACGGTGGTTTCTTCATTTTCCTTTGGCGAGAAAGGTCGCGGTGTCTTTTCACTTATACTTCAGGCGACGAAGATAGTTGTGAGTGTCCACGTGTTAGACTAAAGCGGACAACAACGCGTGAAAAAAAAAGGATGCCAGCGCAGAGGGACCAGCCGTTATTTTCCATTTCGAGAGCCTTGTGCCTTACGAGAAGGTACAAGTGACTGAAAGAAGATTTGTCTTTCAGTCAAAGTAAATTTCGACCAGGAGTCTTGTCCATTGGCGAAGGGGAACAAGAGACATTTGAAAGGACTCTTTGTTGAATTATTTTTGACTTCTCCTGTGAGAGAGTATAATTTTTAAAGGGTTAATTTATTGTTTAAACCCTTTTTACAGTAAGTCTTTTCTTTCTGTTTTTTATAAACTTTTGTTTGTAGTATTTTTTTTTATTTGTGTTACCCGACCCCTAAATCTTTTGTTTGGTCGTGCATAGGGAAATATATACAAGTTTATTTGTTTTATAATTTTCTGTATTTCATTTTTGCCTCCTTTGTAGAGATTATTTGTATAATAAATTATTTTCTCCTCAAGCAAGACCGTTCCTAATTTCATTTTTCCCCCAACCGCCATTTTGTTTTTTCGTTCGGTATTTTTCTGAATGAGGAAAAATTCGTAATGACGAGGCAAACTTACCTAACTCGAAACGGTTCCGGTGCATGGCTTGCAAAGAAAGATGTAGCGAAGAAGAAAGGAATGTGGTCGGGGCGGTGTGTCGTGGTGTCCGGTCGGAGTGAGAAATGTCGAAAAGTTGGAAGGGGGGCAGAGAAGACACTTTTATTGGTATTGAAAGGCACTATGGGTAATGGCCCATGGTGCATTGCAACTCCTGTTTTCACTATAAAAGTGGCCCATTTTGGGCAGAGAGGGGTAGCGATTTTTGCATGCTTTTGTGACACGGCGTTCTGTTTGAAGAAGGAAAGAAAGAAAGAGGAAGGAAAGAAGGCATAGCAGCAGCAGTGGTAGTTGACAAGTGTTAAACAGACTCTGCGAGGAAGTGGCTATAGCGGCTGTTGTGTGTGAACTCAGACACTTTGACCACCTTGCAACTGCTATTCACACAGAATAGACATAAGCTATTTCGGCGAACTATGGACAAGGTGTTTGACTACAGACTAATCCCGGAGTTTGGTGGGTCTCCCTCCGACGATGAACCCGTCATCGAATGGATTCAGCGTGTGGAGATGATCTGCGAACTCTGCAAAAGGACAGATATCGAGCTGATCCTACCGTTGCGCCTGCGAGGTGGAGCTCTCGCTGTTTATAGACAATTGAGCAAAGGGGAGAAGACTGATTTTCAGCGAATAAAACAGGCTCTGATAAATGCCTACGCTCCTGACTCATTCGGTGCATATGATCGATTCGTGGCCCGGCGACTCCAGCCTGGTGAAACCGTGAACGAGTATTTGGCTGAATTACAACGACTAGACCAACTCGTTGGGGAGCGACGAATGATTTGTGCATTCATTTCTGGACTGCCGCAGGACGTGCGTCGATTGTTGCGCACGTCATCGCGCATGGATGACATGACAATGGGAGAGATAGTGGATCGGGTACGGGCCATTATGGCCGACACTGAACAGCCCGAAGAGATCGTTGCTGCTACTAAACCTGCCCCTGTGCCAGCCGAGGCCCGAAGGAACGAAGTTGTGTGCTACAAGTGCTCCGGTCCCAATCATCTGTCAAGGGACTGCTTGCAAGGACGCTCGGATGCAGCCTTTGAACAACCATCTCGGCGTCTCCGTACGATCCGATGTTTTCGGTGTAAGAAGACCGGCCATATTGCTTCGGAGTGTTCGGGAAACGGCATGGGGCAGAAGTAATCAGCGTCAGCTTGCTCCCCAGAGAAAAGAAGAATGAGGCGCTGCCAACACTTGATGTTCATGTCAACGGGAGAAAATGCACAGCCCTGGTAGACACTGGGTGTACATGGACGCTGGCCAGCAGATTTGTGTGTGACGCCGGGAGGCTCGGACAAGCTAGTGTGCTGACAGCAGATGGAAACATGTTTAAGTGCTGCGGGCGAAGCCGACTTCGGCTCACTGTAGGCAATGCTGAGCCGGTGCATCTTAATGCACTTGTTGTGAATCGGCGGCTGTTGGGGTTTGACCTCATACTGGGGAACGATGCCATCAGAGCTTTAGGTGGTATGACCATTACACCATCAGGAACTGTGAGCTTTGGTGGGTACGAAGCGAATATATGCGCTGCGATCCAAATTGATGAGCCGGATTTTCACGTGGATTTCGACGAAAGGAAGAACCGATGGATCGCTAAATGGAAATGGTCCGGAGGACGAGCTCCAGAGCTTCTGTGCAATAAGATACCGGAGTACCAAGTTCCAAAACATGCCAGAGAGAGCTACGAAACCGAGCTTCACAAGTGGATTGAAAATGGCTGGTTGTTGTCCTACCCCGAAGAGAGACTTGGCCCACCTAAGGGACTGGTTCCACTAATGGCCGTAATTCAGCACAATAAGCGTAAGGTGCGCCCTGTCATGGATTACAGAGAGCTGAATGAACATGTAGACGCATTTACGGCTAATGCTGACGTGTGCGCGGCCACGTTGAGGGAATGGCGCAAGAAGGGCGCGAATGTGTCATTGCTTGATCTGAAGCGAGCATATCTTCAGATCGGCATTGACGAGTCTTTGTGGCCTTATCAGACTGTGATATTTGGGGGCCAAAGGTATTGCCTCACCCGGCTGGGTTTTGGCCTCAATGTGGCGCCTCTCATCATGAAGTCTGTTGTTGAAGCCGTTATGTCTCGAGATCCAACTATCAAGAGCGCCACGTCGGCGAACATCGATGATATTTTCATTAATGAAGATCTCTTCTCAACAGCTCGGGTGAGGGCGCACCTGTCTGAGTATGGCCTGATTTGCAAGGATCCAGAGCGACTACAGGATGGTGCCAAAGTCCTTGGTCTGCAGGTCTGGGGGGAAAAAGGTGTCCTTCGTTGGAAGCGGGGGAGTGAAGTTCCCGATGTTCCCCAGGTCATTACTCGCCGAAACACATTTTCCCTGTGTGGGAGACTTGTGGGGCATTTTCCTGTTTGTGGCTGGCTTAGAGTGGCTGCTGGATTTATCAAACGTCGGGCGAGTGCGGTATCGGCTGGTTGGGACACTGAGCTTGCTGATCCTCTGCTGAAGAAGATGCTACAAGATACAGTCACCCGGGTTAAGCGGGGTGATCCGGTTAAGGGAGTGTGGTGTACCGCCGGCCTGGAGATGAATTTGTGGGTTGACGCCAACTCACTTGCTACGGGGGTGTTATTAGACGACAATGGAGCCGTGATTGAAGATGCGTGCTGGTTGCGCCCTGACAATGACTCCCATCACATTAATTTGGCCGAACTCGATGCGGTGGTGAAGGGTGTCAACCTTGCGCTTCAATGGCAGGCAAAAGTACTTCACATCAAAACGGATTCCCTGTGCACGTACCATTGGCTCAATAACAGTTTGAGTGGAAAGTCAAAGATACGCACCAAAGCGGCTGCGGAGATGTTGGTCAAGAGGAGGTTATACACCCTCTCACAATTGATCAAAGAGTACGAACTGACCGTAGACGTGACGCTGGTAAGGTCGGAGCATAACAGAGCCGACGAACTGACGAGAGTACCGCAACATTGGTTCAAGGCTATGAAAAAGGGGGAGGAATTGGCGCCGGATGTCTGTGCCACTGCTCTGAGTAAACATCAGATATTGAGGATTCACCGGCAGAGCGGGCACCCCGGAGTAAGACGGACAACCTATTTTGTGCGGCGAGTTGGCCCGTCAACAACAAAGGCAGACGTAAGATCTGTAGTGCGATCCTGTGTGGACTGTCAAACCATCGACCCAGCACCGGTATATTGGAGGAAGGGAAAATTAGACGTGGATACTAATTGGAGCCGGCTGGGAATGGATATTACCCACTATGGGGGTAGACACTACCTGAGCCTCATCGACTGCGGACCCTCTCGATTTGCTATTTGGCGTTCAATTCGGTGCCAGGATTCTGATACAGTGGCTCGTCACTTGGAGGCAATCTTTTGCGAGCGGGGTCCACCAGTCGAAATACTTACCGATAATGACACTGCCTTTACCAGCAGGAGATTTCGAACCTTTCTTGGGGAATGGGGAGTGCGATTGCGTCTCCGATGCGCGTACGTGCCGTCCGGAAACGGGATTGTTGAACGGTGTCATAGGACGATCAAGACAATCGCGGCCAGGAAGCAGTGTACCATCCAAGAAGCTGTATGCTGGTATAACGTGACACCCAAAGACGATGTTTCGTCGTCTTCAGCGCCGGCCAATCGTATACACCAGTACCATGTCAGGGTCAGGGGGATTGATGCCGCTCTCCCGCCCGAATTGCAACAGGAAAACGGAATGTACCAAGTAGGGGACTATGTTTGGGTCAAGGTTCCGAACGGCAGGTGCACTACACGATCAAAAATAGGTCGTGTGACCGGAGTCAACAGTCGGCAATCCGTGATGGTTGATGGAACTCCACGCCATGTCAGACATTTGCGCCTCTGTTCGAAACCTTGCTCTTTGGAAGATGAGAGTTCCTCTGAAGAAAGTATGAGGCTTATCCAGGTGGGATCCCCCTCATCAGAATCGTGTGCTGCCAGTGATTCCTCGGATGAATCCTCTTCAGATGAGCCGAGACTGGGACGTCAGTCCTATGCCAACGAGAGACAAGAGATTGGCACTGGGAAGCATTGTGATCAACAAGGAAGGCAAAACAGTGTCACTCGCTCGGGATATGTACAACAGCCACCCGACGTCGAAATGAGCTCAGACGACCCGGATTTGCCAAACCAACTCACTGTTGGAGCCCGTTGCGATCGGGAGGACGATCAACCAGGCCCTGTCCCTCTCCGGAGGAGTACACGTCGAAAACGTCCTGCTCACGGTTGTACTTTTTGTGATCCTGAGATCAGGGGGGAATGTAATGACGAGGCAAACTTACCTGACTCGAAACGGTTCCGGTGCATGGCTTGCAAAGAGAGATGTAGCGAAGAAGAAAGGAATGTGGTCGGGGCGGTGTGTCGTGGTGTCCGGTCGGAGTGAGAAATGTCGAAAAGTTGGAAGGAGGGCAGAGAAGACACTTTTATTGGTATTGAAAGGCACTATGGGTAATGGCCCATGGTGCATTGCAACTCCTGTTTTCACTATAAAAGTGGCCCATTTTGGGCAGAGAGGGGGTAGCGATTTTTGCGTGCTTTTGTGACACGGCGTTCTGTTTGAAGAAGGAAAGAAAGAAAGAGGAAGGAAAGAAGGCATAGCAGCAGCAGTGGTAGTTGACAAGTGTTAAACAGGCTCTGCGAGGAAGTGGCTATAGCGGCTGTTGTGTGTGAACTCAGACACTTTGACCACCTTGCAACTGCTATTCACACAGAATAGACATAAGTTTTTATACAGAGAGACGAGATGCTTCTCAGTAACCTAAGTTTGTTTTTCTTAGCGTAAAAAAATATTTTATTTAACTTTTTCGACTAATTAGAATAAAAAGTAAATATATTGATTATTTTATCAGTATTTCTCTCAGAAAAAATATTCAAATTTTCATTTCATTTTCGATTTTATAAATTAATACCAAAACCGAAGACATCTTTTTTTAAAATGTTAATTTCACTGTTAAATTTTAATATTTAATTTTTTCAAGTTTTTGTTCATTTTAGTAAATTTTTGTTCATTTTAGTAAATTTTTATTCATTTTAGTAAATATTAATATTAAAGTTTTTAAAGATTTTATTCATTTTAATGAAATATTTATTTCCGTTTTATTCATGATGGCCTAAACTGATCATGTGACCCAATTGGAGGTACCTAGTAATTATGGAAACTTTCGTGAAAATCTGACCATTAATTTATTTTTCATAGAATTAAATAAAAAACCTTTAGTTATAACTTGTTTTGGCTACATTAAATTTCAATTGATTTAACGGTGCAAAAATGTAAACATTGTTTTTCGTTTATAATTTTCATTATTTTTGTAAGCGGAAATTTTTTTTAAAAATCATTAGGAGTTTGTTTAATGTTTCTTCTTTCGAGTGAATAAAAAATTTCAAGATAATATTAACCTTTATGAAAGTTTTATTATGTTAAATATAATGGGGGGTAAATTTCACGGGGAAAATGGGTTTTACCCACGGAAAACTTTAATAATAACTACATTTACGCTTGTGAAAAAAAGTATGATATTCAGGAGTCTATAAGCATTCATTTGGCCGCTTTTTTTTCCCCACCCTTTTTTTTACAAATGAAAAGTCATCTTTTTCGCTTTGGGAAACCTACCTAATAATGTCCAAGCCGAATTTTATGGTAGGAAAACACGAGGAACTTGTTCTTTTTTACCAAAATGTTTTCAAAATAATATTAATTTTTATGCAAGTTTCATTGCGTTAAATATAGTTGTGGGGGGGGGGAGTAAATTTCATAGGGTAAATTGGTGGTACCTACTATACATTTAATTAACCATTGAAATTAATTATTGAACCCAACGGTAGACACATTAGTCTCAGTTGTTTGTGTTAGTAATGCAATGTATAATTTCAATTAAACTTGGTTTAAAAAAATATTTTTCAACATTAAATATAGTAATTTGGTTTTTTTATTGATTTTTTTTAAGCATTAAGGTTGTGTGCCTTGTACAAGGCACACAACCTTAATCCCCAAACCCCTAAACCGTAACCCAATTCGCAAAAAGTTCATTCATAGACTGTAGTTAAACTGTCATGAGGGACCTCCAAAAAACTTTCCGTTTTAATTTTTCGACCGTTGTGTAATTTCAGCCGAAATGAAACATAAAAATCAAAACACAACATACCGCTTTTTCCTGTTTTTTATTTTTAAATATAAAGGCATTCATTTTATTTCCATTTATTTTGTATATATAAGAATTTTAATCCGTATAGAATTTGTTTACTGGTCTGCAGACAAAGACAACGACAATGACAATTTATTAAGCTTGTTAAAGAGTATCTCTTGAAGAATCTTTGGCACCAACCATTTGAAAATTTAAAAGATTTGTTGACGCCATATTTTACATTATTATTATTCGACAGTTTTTTGGCTTTCAATTTCAGTTGCCGCGACGAGACATTAACTCCTTCTTTTCTCTGGTTTTTCACCCATTCAACTAAATCTTTCTCCAATTTATGATAGAACGAATTAGGCTACGGGTCCAAAGGTCAAAAAGGCTCTAGTTTTTTATTTAATTTGTAATTTTGATGGTGGGAAAAAAAAGCGGCCAAATGAATGCTTATAGACTCTTGAATATCATACTATTTTTTTGATGCGTAAATATTAAAGTTTTTGGTGGTTACCACCAATTTTCCCCGTGAAATTTACTCCGCTCCCCCTCTACTATATTTGACATAATAAAACTTGCATAAAGGTTAATATTATCTTAAATTTTTTTTATTCACTCGAAAGAAGAAGCATTAAACAAACTCCTAATGATTTAAAAAAAAAATTTTCGGCTTACAAAAATAATGCAAATTATAAACGAAAAACAATGTTTACATTTTTTCACCGTTAAATCAATTGAAATTTAACGTAGCCAAAAACAAGTTAAAATTAAAATACACATAAAACATTTATTTTCTGGTGTGTTTACATTATACACTTCTTCTTCGCTTGAAGCAGACATAAATCAATTGAAATTTAACGTAGCCAAAAACAAGTTATAACTAAGGTTTTTTTACAAATTAAAATACACATCAAACATTTATTTTCTGGTGTGTTTACATTATACACTTCTTCTTCTTCGCTTGAAGCAGACATGTTGAGTGATAACTCATGCTACGGTGATTGGTTAATTTATCAGCAGTCAATGAAACGATAGAACTGTAACTTGTGGGGGGAATTACCGCAACTTTCAAGTTCGGACACTGAATGAAAAGACAAGACAAGCATATTCAACAACAAATTTAATATGTATAAACAAAAAAAAGGGGAAAGATAGATTTAAGGATAGTTTTTGCAAATTTTGGTGTGATTTGCGGAGAACTTAACTCAGAGTCCGGTTAACAAAGTTCTTTGAAGTGAAGAATGACCCGCCAACCTATCGGCAGAGGCAGGTTGAAATTTCGTATGTTTTGTTGGTGATGAATTTTAGAGGTTGCTTTTAGGGAAGCTGTCTGAGTTGCAAACCCTAATAGAGTTGAGATGATTTCTGTAGTATAATTCTTTCAAGTTGAATTTGTCGAATTTCAAGGTTTGCTCCTGGAAGCGAGTGGCAACTTATTTACCAATTCAGTCTGAGGGAGTTAACTCATTCAGGTCCTTATAGGCCTAAGCCGAACCGACCACTGACTGTTTTCTCGTTAACAGTGGGGATCGATGACGTAGCAGAAGGGCACTGGAATCTGGCGCCTTAGAGTCCCAAGGCTTTCGGGTTAAGAAATGGGACATATTTTTAATAGACACGTCATCTTTAATCAAGTTTTTATTGTGATTTTTAAAGGAAATTTTCATATACATTTAAATTCGCGTTTTCTTTTTTTGACATATACTTTAGTCATTTTTGATTTGATTTTTTAAAGGAAATTTTCATAATCAAGGTCTTAACATCGCACCTGTAAAGTAGCCATGGGCCAAAGTAACAAAGGGAGATAATTATTTTTTTTATTTTAATTTCTTAATTTTAAAACAATTACAAAAATCAGAAAAATGTCCAATTTTAATGAAATTTTCACCACTTTATTCAATAACGACTTAATTTTATAATGAATTGCTTATTTCATTTTTAAAAATAAAATAAAAAAATGTTTATCAATTCAGAATGTACCTTTGGTTATTTGAAGAAAAAGTTTTTTTTGACTATGAAACAAACAAAAAAGTGATAGAAGCAATTTTTACTTACTAGGGATAATTTTTTATTAAAAATGTGCAAATTTATGCAACATATTTTCTGAAAATTTTACATATTTAAAAAATTATTACTAATGATTGTTCTTTTTCTCTATGGAAGCCTAAAGTGACATAGTTATTCTCCCTTTTTTACAAAATATTTGGATTTTTACTTAACTGTTCAGTGCGCGTATCCTTATTGTGTTATTTTTTTCTTGCGTGTTTTGGGGGGAGTGTAGCAGAAAAACCTCAGATATTGAACTTGCAACCTCCTGATCGTGAGTTATGTCTTCAAGTTAGACTACCTCGTTGGTGCATATGCAAATTTCTACATTGCGATGGCAGTGCTGGGCGCAATTGGCCCGGATGTGGGATCTTGGTCAGGGCAGTTAATGATTATTTAATACCTGCCTTCCCACACCAAGAGAATTGTGTTCATCTTGCTAATGAGTAAGCTTTGGCGGATTGATTGGGGACTGCTGTAAAATTGTTGCAGGTGGAAAAGGACTTTGTCAGGGGACTTTTGCAGTTGGTAGAACTTTTTGTTTAATGGAGAGATCTGGCTATCCAACCCAACGAATTTCTGTTCTCATTATAGATTTTGATTATATATGGATGATGTGAAAAGTTCCACATGACTGAACATGGCTAAATTGGACATTTAAGAAATACAAAAATCACTAAAGATCAATTTCTTAATTTTCTTTTAGAAGGAAAATTTTGGCAATAAGTGAAAATATAAATAAATGATTTTTATTGGCACTCAACAAACAAAGAACAAATTCGGATATGCAAAAATAAGAATACTAAGATCTGATTTATTTATTTTTAAATCCGAGAAAAGTAGAAAATGGACTTTTTTACTTGAATTGGGGCTAAAGTTTTTATGTGGGATTAGGCTTTTATGTGTGGTATAAGTTTTGGTTATTTGGAGTGTGTTCGCTGGTTGTTTCTTTTCTTTTAAACCCCATTATACATAGTTTTCTTTCTTATGAGCTGAAACAGAATTAAGGAAGGGAAAAAAAGAGACAAAGACAAAAGATACTTTTAGGTTCAGACTTTATTTCTAGGTTTAAGACTATTTCTTGGAGAGTAGATTTTCTCCTGAACCAGTCAATAGCATCTGTTCTCACTCAAGGTCTGTGTTGGAATTGTCAAGGGTTCTCTTTTTTTGTGCATGCCCAGAAGGTCCTTCCTGTCTGGTGCCTCCTAGGAGATTGTTATTTTTTATTCTAATTTTATTTTAATCGTCACAGGAAACAAAGTGTTGTATACTGTCACTGCACTTTGACAAACAATGAGGAACACATATATATAATAATATAACCTATTTTTATTCTTTGATACTGATGCTTGTGTGGATCAGGAGAATCGTTGGAGAGAGTTCATACATACAAAGGAGCTGTTGGGAGTTTGAAAAGCGAGTGAAAACTGAACCTCAGGCAAAATTCTAGACCTTATATAGTCTTAAAATTCTCATGCGACCCACATGGCCATGTGTCCTCAACTGTGGTACTTGTGGCTGTCACTGTTTTAGGCTGATTCCAGCAGTAATCTAAATTTTTGTCTTGTCATGAGCATGTCCGGTTTTAGGCCTCCCCTTCCCACTTCCTCCTCTGACCCCAAATAAAGTACCCTATGACCCTTGTCATCCTCCTGGTAAAAATGGTTACCTTATAAGAAATAGTTATTGGGTTTTTAATAACCCCAAATATATGTGTAAGTGCATTTTTGAGATTGTTTGGAGTGCTTATTTTGCCTTTGTGTTATATGATAAATAACTCACTGCTGTTTGTGCAGTGAAATAGAAAAGGGTTTAAATAAAAGATAAAGTCTTGGACTGAGTAGTAATTTTGCTATTGTCAGGTCTAAAGGTGTCCTGGCAAGGAGCTTTCTTTCCGTTGAGATGCATACTTGAGCAAGTCAAGTTTTTGGAGGCTCCGATTGTGAGCAACTTTTGGCGGTATTTTTGGAACCGAAATTCTTAGTATAAGAACCACTAAGATATTGGTCTATTTTTAATGTGAAAGTCCCTACGTGTCAGCAAAGGTATTTAGGTTCTCCATTCTCTTCTCTGAAACTGCATTTATTTACATGTTGTTATTTTGTGGTTTAATTTGTAATTTCTCAAAATGAGAAATATTCCTTTTCCCCTGTTAAAATATTGTTTGTGCCTTCTTGTGACATTTGAGTTTTAAATACCCCAAACCCCCCTTCATATGTTTAATTTGTAATTCATAGTTTTAGCTTTGAATGTTTTTATAGTTGGAACTTTCCGTAAATTACATGACGTAAACCTTTCTTGGTAATTGTGTTTTTATCCTTTTTGTGTAATATTTGTCTATTTTATTGTATTTGTATTTTATTGTATTTTTGTGTGATATTGTGACTTATTTGAATTTTCGTTTAATTCACAGTTTTCACGGCATGCGCCGTATGAAAAATAAAGAACTAGTTTGAACTACGGTGTTTCTCTGTACGTCCTTGAGCGCACGGTGCGAAACAACTTCTTTGTAAAAGACCCGGGAAGCCAAATTTGTTGTCAGCAAAATTGTGGGACTGTCATTAACAGTACTCATGCAGTTTTTTGGCAGACACAGACCCTTCGCCCATATAGCTTGTTTTCCATTGGCTATAGCTTACACCCAAGCATTTCTTGTGTTTATAGCTAGGGTATAACACCCAAGCACTTCATGTCTTCCGGTAGCCTCTTTGTTGATTTTATCAATAACTGGATGTATCTGTCAACTACATGATATATAATGAGATATCTCTAAAAGCGTATGGTTTGCAAAAGAAAAAAATGTACAAGAAGGTTTGGATTAATATCGTTTATTTAAAATAAACAAAAACTGGAATCGTTGGTATTGTCGTTAGTAGTAATTCTTTTTCGCTGCTTGGTGAAATGAGGGTAGGCGTGGGGTTGAAAGTCAGTTCTGGCTCTGCGGGATGCGAGGTGCGGTGGAGTGTGGATATAATATGGCGTGGGTAATAAGTCAGGAAAGGCTCTGTGGCCGAGTCAGTTGTAGTGGATAGTGATGTGGGCAGATGAACCAGTGATTGTGGTTGTAGTATCGTGTTGGCAGGGTCCAATGTAGTTTGGTAAAGGTTGTCTGTGGGTATGGTGATTTGAGTTGATAGGCGTTAATTTGCTAAAATTGATGATGGTCGCAGTCCCTTTAAAATTCGCCTGGTGTGGTCAGGTCATGGAGGGTAAAGGGTATTGGGCCGGCCATAGGCTGTGGCGTAAGGTTTAAGCAAAGTTGGGTGTTGGGCAGTGAGACGCGGGTGTGTGTTGTGGTAGATTCGACGATCCCTTTTATCTTGCCTGCCGGCTGGCGATACTCATAACTTAAGAGCCCTCGGTCAACAGCCGTTAGCTTTAAGTCGGCTCGTTTATATAGTAAAGGGATAGGCTCCAGAAAGGCCTTTCATGATTTTGAGGGGAAGGTTTTTTATTGGTCGAAAATCCGGATTCTGTTTATAATATTATTTTGTATTGTTTAGGAATTCCTTTCAAGCAGAAGCTCAGCCCGAGCCTATGCGCAGATCTGTGTTAATTTGGTCACTTCGTTTTAGGGTCCGTTGAGTTAACTTCCGCTTAGCGTCCGCGACTTGTGTTTTGTTATGTTTTTAAATTTGTTTTGTTGGTGAGTGGATGTATTGTGTTAGTAAGGTTTGTGAATCATAAGAAATATCTATTTCTGTTATAACATACATCCGCATGGTTCTCTGCTAGTCAAGGCAATATATTATACAAAGTTTCAGACATCAAGGAATGTTCTTAAATGTGTATAAAATCAAATCACCATCCATTGGACTACATGTCACTGAAATAGTAATAATAATGGAAGTTGCACATAAAAAGACCTGGACATGGTTAAGAAGAGGAAACCTCAAGAGAGAAACTGAGTCACTCATAATTGCTGCTCAAAATAAGGCCATAAGAACAAATTATATCAAAGCAAAAATTGATAAGACACATCAGAACAGCAAATGTAGGGTGTGTGGTGACAAAGATGAAATAATCAACCATGTATTAATTGAATGCAGCAAACTAGCACAACGAGAATACAAGCCTAGCCTAGTCTAGAGTTATTTCATGCTTAGTGGTTAGGGAAATGCATACATGGTATATTTGTACTAGCTTTATCAGTACATATACTAAAATTGGAATGATACAGAGAAAATTAGAGTGGCTACTATGCAAGAATGAAACGCAAATTCATGAAGCGTTCCATATTTTCTTTTTTTTTAAGGTGTCCCATTATGATTAGCAAACTAATCCCATGTACATCCGTGTGGAACATATTGGATTTTGTATATGGTTATATGATATCAAGTATTCCTATCTAATACAAATAATTTGCAAACAGATCTATTTGACTCATAGATAGGACCCTAACAGGCAAGAGGGGAGCTGGGAGCAATGGCAATGAAAAGGT
Organism: Doryteuthis pealeii; assembly: GCA_023376005.1. NCBI lineage: Eukaryota > Metazoa > Mollusca > Cephalopoda > Myopsida > Loliginidae > Doryteuthis > Doryteuthis pealeii. The sequence goes on along the minus strand of CM042145.1, from coordinate 52,054,377 downwards.
ACTTTATACTCACCAGAGCTCCAGAACTGGGGCCTCACCATCTCACCACTGTACTCAGGACACCTACTTTTTTTTTGGGGGGGGGGTCCTAGAAGGTCAAGGTTGATACCAATTCTCTAGCAACCAAGAATAATTAAGTAAATAGCAGGACCTGTGGATATACCACAGTATGATAATTTAATTATTACAACGTTTGATATGTTTACTTAAGAGCTATATATCGCTATTATATCATATTAACAGGGCCTGTGGATATACCACAGTATGATAATTTAATTATTACAAAGTTTGATATGTTTACTTAAGAGCTATATATTGCTATTATATCATATTAACAAGACCTGTGGATATACCACAGTATGATAATTTATTACAATGTTTGATATATTTACTTAAGAGCTATCTATTGCTATTATATCATATTAGCAAGACCTGTGGATATACCACAGTATGATAATTTATTACAATATTTGATATGTTTACTTAAGAGCTATATATTGCTTTTATATCATATTAGCAGGACCTGTGGATATACCACAGTATGATAATTTACTTATTATAACGTTTAATATGTTTACTTAAGAGCTATTGCTAAATAGTTCAATATGTATAAAGTATAATAATCTTGATTTAACTCTCTCTCACTCTTTTTTCTTTCTTTCCTTCTTTTCATCTTTTCATTATGTTTAATTGAAACAGATTAGCATTATTGCTTCCGCATTCTCAGCCCCTCTCTCTATCTTTCCCCTATTCTCTTTCTTTCTTTCTTATTATATTTTTCTGTGTAGCAGGTGTTTTTTCTTCCCTTTCTTTCTTTCAAATAAAAATGGAATGGTCCATTATTTAGCTGAGGTGATGACACTCATAAGATATAAGAATTTGGCAGATAAGCAACATCAGATAATCAGAATCTATATTTTTGCATTTCATCTTGGATGATTTATACTTTTTGATTTTTAACCAGAGGGTGTTACAAGATTGTTAAGTGTTATCTTTCCCCTACTCTCTTTCTTTCTTTCTTATTATATTTTTTCTCTGTAGCAGGAAATCATGTCATCAGTGGTGACAGACAGTTGCATAATCTCCATAAAATAATAAGTCCTTCTGCTCAATTATAATGAACATCAGTTTTTGTACTTTGCTTGGCAGTGGTGGTAGAGCTGCTGTAAGCAGTTTAAAGTAGGCAAAGAATAAAAAATAAATGGTCCAATTACACTGACCACTGATAATCCATATCATACTGGTAAGTTTACATCATGTTTAGCCATAACATTTGGGTTCTGAGGTGCCCAGAACTTGTAGTTGTGACATTTAACTTTATAGCACAATCAATGAGGTGAGAGCAGAAATTGAAACCCAAATGCACCAACTGAAATGATTTGTGAAGTTTATAATTCTATCTGTTTGTATTATCAACAATACCTGGATCAAAACAATCATCAGATCAAACACCTGTGATACCTCACAATTTTCTATATTTATTGTGGAAATCAATTGATTTTCTTGATTTTTTTTTTCAGAAAAAAATCTCAAGAAATAAAAATGTATGCAACAAAAAATATTGAGTCTCTATGTATCAGATTTTAAAAGAACTAACATTACCCCAAATTCTAGCCCAACCCCACTCCTTCCCTTGGTTACCTACCGGTAAAAAAAAATCTAGCCAACTATAAATGCCAGTCAAATTCTAAACTTTGAAGATGATAGCTGACTTGTGGACTTATGCTAAGTTAAAACTTAGATATCTAACAAGCAACTAAACTGGTACTCTCAACTAGTACGTCTCAGTTGTTTGGTAAGGAGGGTGAGTAAACATCATCATCTAAAAAAACAAAAAACAAAACAGGAGCTGGAAAAGAACGGGAGCCAACGACTATCCATAGTAGTAAGATTGGCGTACTTACTACACACATAAACCCTTGAATTGGCCTTGGTCCACAACACATCTAGGACCAGGAAGAGTCTGTTATAAACTATCGCGGCTCACATGATCCCAAGGAAGGGCAAGGGAGTAAACCCCAAAAACAAATCCCTAAGAGGAAGTAATGCTACACAGCAACTCCTACAACACTGCCATTGACAAACTACATAAGTTTCTTACCTTTCCTTTGGACCAACAGCACATCCTCTATATCAACCCGCCCAGGCTATGTAGTTAAAAGAAAAAAAAAATTGGATAATATGCCATCGTCTTCTGCAGACAGAAGTATGCCAACTAACAAAGAGGGAAGCAGAGAGGTTCAACACCTGAGACAATGAAAAAAAAAGTCCAGATGATGTTCTCAACACGGGCAGTAGAGAAGATAACAAAATAGAAGATAGAAGAGCATGGCAGAAAGTAATAAAAGACTATTTAACTTTTACATAATTTAAATTTATTAAGAGCCAATGTGTTGAAAAGCTACTGGCTGTCTGCTTAACATACAAAAACGTTTTACACTCTCCAATCTTTCTCTCTACACTCACTAAAAAACTAACATATAAAACAAGGAGGTAATCAAGATGTACATAGAGTGGGGGAAAGTGACAGGCAGAAAGTAAGGTAAGAGACGGGTAAGTTTTTGACTTAATTGCAAATTACAACTAATTAGAACCAATTAAAATGGATTTTTTTCAAACCTAACTCAATCCTAAAACTAAGGAATATTTTGATATGAATTTTGTGACATTAAACTAAATGGGAAAAAGGCCTTTAGAAAACAATCATTGATTCACTCAACTTTAGTATAATAATAATAATAATAATAATAATAATAATAATAATAATATATATATATATATATATATATATATATAATATATATATATATATATCATGCTTCAGATTTTCTAGTATAAATGATGTGCTTTCATCATAAGGTTGGTTGGTTAGTTGGGTGTATTTTACAGCATGTCAACCCTTGATGGGGGTTTTTATGCTGAAGATGTTTAGTTTGATTCATTCATGATGAGTACTTAATTTTTTTAAAACTCAACTTTTTTTAAACACATCATTTTTCTATTTAACCCATGGATGGGACCCTAACAGGTACCACTACTTTGGGTCAGCGGACCTGGAAGCAATGGTGATGAAGGGGCATTCAAAATCCCCAGAGCTCCAGAATTGGAACTTTGCCAGATAGAGTTTAACCTTATACCTAGGACATTAAGACCCTCCGACCACCTATCTAGCCCAAATAAGAGCCAAAGTGGAGTATTGCATGTCATGAACTGCTCAGCCACCAGGGTTCCATCCTTAAGCATCACGGATTGCCACCCTTTCAGCAGCATCTCCCTATATTTCTCAGGTCATATATTTTTGAACTGCTGCACACCCTAATAATAGACTGACTAACGTTTTTCTAAGAATTGTGCTACATGTAAATTTAAAAAGCTTTTCATCAATTTTTAGAAAGGTGCTATTTTTTCATGTTGTGTACAAGTTTTCTGTGTTCCATTGATTGATACTTAAGATGATACTGAGAATTTAGGGAGATGCTGTTGAAGGGATAAGAGAGGGGTAAGGGAGAGTGAGGAAAGTATTTTTTGGATATTAATCATGGTATTAATCTGGTTTGTTGATAGCAAGATGTTAAAGGTGAAGGAACTATAACTGTATTGGCTACAAGGCCTTTTTTGCCTTCCTGTTCAGGTTCAGTAGCCAACACAGTTAGAGTCCCTTCACCACTAACCTCAAGATCTATTAGGTAGACAGAAATGTCAAGAACTCTTCAAATTATGATATTATTTTTTTTTTAATTATTTTTTATTGCATTCTAACAATTATTTTGCTTCATATAGACCTTATTCAATGGCTGACATGTGTGACAATTTTTCTTTTTTCTGGATAATTTGTCATGGAATTACCCATTACTAAAATTCTCATTGTGTTTGTATAAATATAAGATGTCATCAATACTGTATTTTAAACCTCTGTAAATACTTTTAGTAGATAAACATATGTTTTATTTGTATATTGTTATCATTTCCAATATCAATTTCATTATGAAATGTGGTACTGATATTGAACTTTGTATATTGTCAGAATTTTGTAGGCAATATAATTGATACATGGGAAATATATTGTTTCTATATATTTCAAATATATCAAACCACCAACATAATCCTGATCATTTCTATTACACTCTGACAGTTATTTTACTCCAAAAACCAAACTATCTTTTTGGTACAAATAATGTTCAATATATGTAAAATAATAATAATAATAAAATTTTGTCATTGATGCAGTACCACATTGGGATTTTCTAAACTATTTATTTATCTTGCTATGAAAAAATTAGAAACCATTAATAACTTAAAATTGGTTAATTTTAAGACATTGATAGCATTTTGTATAATATAATAATAATAATGTAATTTATTGTGTACAGTGCTCAGGTGCACCACAACTCATCAAAGTCTCATGTCAGGTACACAGAATAATGTTGTGTTAGGAACATGAACAGTTCACAGTAGTAATATATTTTTGGATTCCTTGTGTAAAAAAGATTTTATAAACCAATTTTTAGGAGTAGGGAAGCTCTATAACTCATTTTACAGACAAAAAAAGATTACAAAAAGTTGCCATTTTTTTTTGCATACTCTCCCGAATTTGGAGAACTAAAATGACATAACTCTGCAAATTTTTGGAATTGGAAGCTCAAATTTTGGGGATCATCTTACTTTGACATAGTCCACACATGGACAAAATTTCAAAAGAATTGAAGTGGGTGGGTGATTTGACATGGAATTACCCAATGGTCTGCGAGACTAACTCAACCATTACACAATAAAAAGCTGCCCTGTCAGCTGGGGCTGTAGAATACACCAACTGCACCTATGCAGAAGGGTAAAATCCCCCCCAATGGGGCCACCTGCTGGTCATGGGTGGTCTCGTGATGCTTAAGGATGGAATTCTGGTGTCTGACCTGTTCATGCAACAATCCACTTTGGCCTTTACTTAGGCTAGATGGGCGGTCAGAGAGAGGCACCCTCCAATCAATTAGCTAGTCACGCCAAGACCTAGCACCTATATGATTGTCCCAACCCTACGGCTCTTATGGCAAACCCCCAACATTTGTTTATCATATATGAGCTAGAAAGTGGTGGCTGAGGGTCTTAATGTCCTGGGTATCTAATGGTGAAGTTCCAATTCTGAAGTTCTGGGGAGTGTAGTGTATCCCTTCATCGCCATTACCCCCAAGTCCACTTTGACTCGGAGTGGTCGTACCTGTTAGGGTCCTATATGGGCTAAATAGAAAAAATGAGTTTAAAAAAATTGAGTTTAAATAAAAAAATTTGAATACCCATCAAGAATGAATAAAACAAAATGTCTTAGGCATAAAATAACCCAACAAGGGTTGACATGCCGTAAAATCCAACCATAATAAAAGGTATCCATTTTGACAGAAGTAGGTAAGAAATCTTTCTACTGAAATTTGATTGTATGTTTTTGTAAATGTAAGTTTTAAGATGCATACCTTTGTGACCAAACTGTTGGTTGGGGCTATAAAATTTAAGCATACAATAACACTGATACAACTTGGAAGAATTGCTGCTTTAGCTTGTCAGTGAGATTGGAACCATCAGAAAATCATACATTTTCCGTTGAATACTAATCACACACACACACACACACACACATATATTTGATATAGGTAAGATGGTGTGTAGTGTATAATTATGATCTTAGGAAATGGAATCGGCAACCAGAGTTCAAATCCAAGTCGAGGCTGCTTGCATTTCACTTGATGCTAATACTCTTAGGAAAAGTATGAATACATCTGTTCTCCCCCTAGCTATGGGTAAATAGTAGGTCAGATTGGGTTCTTTAGCCTTGCTAAGGCAACCAGTCTAGGAGAAGGAAAACTATTAATTCAAACCAATTAAACTCTGCTTAAGAAATTGACCATGTCACATCTTCACTGAGTATGATGTTAAACTCTATCTAATGGCGAAGTTCCAGTTCTGGAGCTCTGGGGAAAGTGGAGTACCCCTTCATCATCATTACTCCTAGGTTCACTCTGACGCGGTGTGGTAGTACCTGTTAGGGTCCCATCTATGGGTTAAATAGAAAAAAACATGCTACAAAAATTATTTTTGAGTTTTAATAAAATAACTTTTGTTATATCTTAGGTATCCTTAAAAGCGTATGGTTTGCAAAGAAGAATAATGGACAAGATGAATTGGATAAAAATCGTTTATTGAAATAACGAGTGTGAAAACGTTGTTGTTGTCGCCGTAGATAATGGTAGTAGTTCTCTGGAGTGGCCGAGGGGCCGTAAGTCAGGAATGGCCCAGTGGAATAGTGATGGTCAGGGAAGGTAGTAGTGGCCGAGGGAGTTGAGTTCGTGCCGGTAGGATACCGTTGTAAGTGGATACGGTCACTTGGTGCGGGAAATAAGTCAGGAATATCTCAGTGAGTTGTAGTGGGTAGCGTATGATACTACGTCAGTTCTCTCTTGGCCTGGTGCGAGGCGTGAGGTAGTAGAAGTTGAGTTGATACGGTCACTTGGTGTAGGGACCAAGTCAGGAACCCAGTGGAATAGTGATGTAGAGGGAAGGTAAGGGTGTCGGCCGGCCGTGGTGATGAGTTGAAGTAAGTGTCGGGTAGGTGCGGGCGCTTGTTGCCTCCGACTTGAGTTTTGATGTTTTATGCTAGCGAGGTGTATTTTGTGAGTAAGAATTGTGAATCATAAGAGATATCTTCTCTCTGATATAACAAAGCTCCCTTAAGATATCGATTTTGATTTTTTATGTGTTTGTATTTGATCTTTCTAGAAATGTAAAAATTAGTGAGTGGAAATTTTACATGATAAAAACTTGTTTTCTTTTTAAGATTTTTAAAATACGATTAAGTCATTAATTTTTAAAATACGATTAAGTCATTAATTAATGATTTGGTAAATATTTCATTAAAATTTTCACAATTCCCTGACTTTTGGTAATTGTTTTAAAATAAAGAAATTAAAAAAAAATTATCTCCCTTTGTTACTGTTTTCCATGGCAAATAATTAGTTAATAGTTTTTAGATTTAATCAAACTTTAAAGTTTGATTAAATCTAAAAACTAATTAATAATAATTATAATTAATTAATAATTATAATTGTTAAAACAATTATAATGTTAAAAAAGTTGGTAAAGGGAAATAACTTGTTGAATTTAAGAAGCGTTTGTCGGTACTTAGTGATAGAAGGTTTTTATTTAAAAACCACAATTACTAATGTTGAGGTTGGATATTCAGCAGAGTGTTGCATAATGGAAATAATGCGTGAAATAACAGAATTTACAATAGGTAAAAAAATGAGGTGAGGAGATGGACACACACGAGGTGGATTCAACAATGATTTATTACAAACTGATTTAATTTTTACAAGGGTTAAAAAAGCTGGAAATAGCTTGGGTGGAAGTGGGCAGAGTCTGAGCTTCTGCTGATGACACATCAAATATATTTATTAATAGAAATATGAACTTAAAATCTCAACACTCCCCTTCATAAGGTCATATTTCTTTATGAGGTCAAAAAATATTTGCAGTTAAAGGTTGGCAACTCTTGTTAAATTTAATTAAAAATAGGTTTTACAAATTCTCTTAATTTTATTTTGCTCACAGGTTTTGTAAACATATCTGCAATATTATCTTTTGATGGTATATAATTTAAATTTACATTATTGTTCTGTATTTCTGATCTTATGTAATGGTATTTTACATCTATGTGTTTCGATCTTTGATGATTAATAGGATTTTTAGCTAATTTGTTAGCACTCTGATTGTCTGCATATATGTCAATTTCAAGCTTATCACTATTCATGTCCTTATATAATTGTTTTTATAAATGTTGCTTCTTGCACTGCATTACATAGAGCTATATATTCTGCTTCACAAGTTGAGAGAGCTATTGTAGATTGTTTTCTGGATCTCCATGAAACCAATGGTCCATCCCTGTTCAACTGGAAGCAGTATCCAAAAATACTTTTCCTATCTTCAGAATTTGCCCAATCTGAGTCACAATGACCAATTAGGCTTAAATTGTTTTTAGATTTTTTGAAAACTAAGCTATAATCAAGTGATCCCTTGATATATTTCAAGACAAACTTACTACGATTCAAGTGTTCATTTGTAGGTCTTGACAAGTGTTGGGACAATTTGCCTACAACATAACACAAGTCAGGCCTAGTACATACCATCGCATAGATCAGGCTACCTATAATTTCTCTGTATATCATTGACTAATTCTTTTGAGTTACAAGATTTATTTTTAATAATATATCTAAATTACAGGGTATAGCTTTTGAATTGCAATCAGCAGTCCCAAATCTATTCAAAACTCCTTGTAGATATTTTGTCTGACTCATTTTAATGGTATTATTATCTATTTGAAATTCTATTCCCAAAAAGTAAGATAATTGACCTAAGTCTTTCATTTTAAAATTTTGAGATAGATTACTTTTTAAGTCATTTAAGCTTTCTAAGTCAGGAGTTGCAATAATAATATCATCTACCCAAGTTATTACAATTATTTTTGAATTTTTGTAATTTTTTGTATAGACACAATAATCATTTAATGATTGTTCAAAACTTTGATTAGTTAAAAAAGTGTGTAACAAATTGTTCCAATTTCTTCCACTTTGTTTCAGTCCATACAAGGACTTTTTTAGTTTGCAAACAAGTCTCTCACCATCCTTACCCGTTTGCACAAAACCTTTTGATTGTTCTACATAAATATCACAGTCGATATTTGCATTAAGATATGCTGTTTTAAAATCCATCTGATGTATAATAAGATTGTTTTGTACTGCGATCTGCATTAACAACCTAATTGATGTCATTTTTGCTGTCGGTGCAAAAGTTTCCCGATAATCAACATTTTCTACCTGTAAAAATCCTTTGGCTACATATCTAGCCTTAAATTGTTCTTCATTGTTTGGTCCTAATTTTACAGCATATACCCATCTACCTCCAATAACTTTCTTGTTTTGAGGTACACGGGTAAGTTCATAAGTCCCATTTTCTTTAAGAGCATTTACTTCATCATTCATTGCTTTTTCCCTTTTTAATTTTTCAGTAGATATGATGGCTTCTTCAAAACTTTGTGGAATGTTACTTACTCTATAACAATAATCAATAGAACAGTTTGTTGTGTCTGAATTGTCTGAATCATTTAATATGTAGTCATCCAGATATTTGGGTTTATTAATTTTTCGTTTAGAAAGTTTTTCTTCATTATCATTTATTCAGTGTTTTTATTTTCCAGTTCTTTATCATTATCATTTTTTAATTCAGGGTTTTTATTTATGGGGTAGTCAAAATAACTGTTTTCTTCTTCATCAAATTATTGAGTTTCATGAAAAGATACACATCTTATTCTTTTAATTTCTTTTCTGTCTGGAAAGTAAATGAGATAAGCTGGACTTGTTGGATCATATCCAACAAAAATTCCTTTTGACTCTTTGGGTCCAATTTTGTTTTATTTTGGATATAGGCAAAGCATGTACTACCAAATGTATGCATATTGTTTGTCAGGTTTGTGAGATGTAAACATTTCATAGGAAGTTTTTCCGGTTCTTCTATTGAAGCATCTATTTCTTATATAAGCTGATGTTCTAAGTGCATAATTCCACAAGTTTTTTGGTAATTTAGATTATATCAATAAACATCTTGCCATTTCAAAGAGTGATCGCCATGATCTTTCAGCCGTGCCATTCTGGTGTGGTGAGTAAGGAGCTGAGAATTCTTGTTTAATTTTATTTTTTACAAGAATATTTTAAAATTTTGTAGAAATAAATTCAAGAGCATTGTCTGTTCTTAATCTTTTAATAGATCCATAAGGTGACTATTGAAATTTTATATTACTACTACGGACTTATGCCAGCGCCTTCTAAGATATCTTAGAGGGCCTTGCTCATGCCCCTAGGGGACTGTCTCAGTAGCAGCAGCAGCCATCATCATCACCGTCAGGGGTGATCTCTATAAATAGCCCTGACCATTAGTAATTCTTCCTCTTTCTAGTTGTAACCCTTCTGAGGGTCAGTTCGGGGACCGGCACTCACGCGTCCCTCTCTCTCCCCTTGGCGAATCCTTCTGACTACTACAGGTAAGAGCTTTGCTCTATCTCTCCCTACGAATTAGGTTTACTGATAGAGAAACCCACGACGGACTTACTACCATGTTACTAAAACCGGCTTCTAAAGAGAGATTGCTGTCTTTTGGGACCCATGACGGCTGACAGCCAATTACCAATATCACCAGGATAACAACTGAAGGAGCCGACGAGATAATTTGCAACAACGGACAAGCTTCACACTTTGATAGCTTTGCAGTCAATAGGCTGCTAGCAGAATAAACTTTTGCAACCCCTTAAACTACCTTAAACACCTTAAAATACCCTAAACAAACCCACAATAACACTACGGCTTATACCTAAACGAGGAGGTGCCGCTAGCTTCTAATAGAAGTTATTAAACCTCGCGAAGCTTGTCTAAACTAAACCAAAACTTTCTTATTCTCTTGTACCTTTTTATGTACCTTTTATATATTAAACCTGTTGCATTTTGATTTCGTTGTACTCTCGTTCCTTAATGTCATTCCGCCTCTTCTCTTCTCCTCACCCATGTCGTTACTTAATTTTTATACTTTGCAAAAGTTTATTGCTTGAGAATTGCGTTATGACCGCTTAAGGACGAGTGCAAAATATATAAAAACCTTCCACGCTTCACAACTACCACAAAATGGAAAACTTTACGAAAATAAACGGGGTGAACCTCATATTAGCCCGCAGAGCCCTGTACAAGAGAAGAATTAATCGTCTCTGTAATTACTTACAGAGCGAGCAAATGTCTGAATCTCTTTTTGTCGTTGAGAGGAACAGGATAGCCGACTGGTTCCAAGAAATTAAAAAAATCAATGAACAGTTGCTTGACGCTTGTGTGTGCGCGGAAATGCAACTAGAAAATTGTGGCTTTCTCGCCGATATGGAAATTGAAAATAGTTTCTGTTATGACATTACAAAAAACTTGAGTGAACTAGAGGCATCCTACACTCGGGGCGTATTCCCCTCTAAAAATAAATTTACGGAACAGAAAAAAATAATTCTGTTTCCGAGGCAAGAAAAACCAGAAAAATTGCCAGAATCTACCGGCCACGTGGAGGCCCCAAATGGAAAAAAATGCATTCCTCCGGAAAACGAAAATATCCTGTCAGAGTTACTAGCACCTGCAGACCTACATGCTGGAAAATTAAACGAAGAAAATGTACCAGCTTTGAACTCCAAAAATAATTCTTCCAAGGGTGAAATAAAAAATCCACAGGAAAAAATGGTAAACATACCAGTACTTGTCGCCCACGAGGACAAAAACACTGAAAAACTAAACCGGGAAGTCGAGGAGAACACTTCACCTCTACACCTGTGCGAAAAGCATAAACAAATAATCTCCGAAGAAGGAATAATTCAATCTAAAGAAAGCGAACTTCCCCAACGTCAGAATACGGCGCCGCGCTGGGAAAATGAACAAAATGAACTGTCTTCATCTGTCATTCTACAGATATGCACAGAACTAAAACCCTATATTTTGAAAATACCGATATGGAAAGCAAAAAAATCATTGACATTTCAGGGCACGGGAATACTCAGAGATGATAACTGTAAAATATTTATTCCCAAAATATAAGAAAAAAATAAGACCAGCAGACTTCTCCAACGTTGGAACAAGTTACCGCATTGGAAAGGAAATAAAAAAATGGAAATTATCGGAGAATTAATTACTCCCGAAATAAATATAGTACCAAATTGGAAAACCAAAAAAAAAAATAGAGAAAAAAGGTTCACACACACACTCACACACATTCTCTTTGAGACCAAAAAGAAATAAACATACACTTCAATTTACAAAAAATATTGTACTCTTGTCTCCTAAAGGAGGGAAAAATTGGCCTGCTCAGGCAATATAAGATGACTACCATTTAAAAATGGATAAAAAAAAAGTAATTATCTTTCTGACATCTTAGTCAGTGGGATGGAAAAAAACTAGAAGTATGAAAAAATATGCTTAAAAACGAGCACAAAATTTCGAAGATACATTTTCACACTTAAAGAAACTTATTACTTGGGGAATTAAAGTAAATTCTACGAAATTGAACAATAAGGACATTTGTAGCGAAGCTACCTTATTGTATCGCTAAATATTTCCAAATTGGGAATTAAAAAATAAATTAATTGTCGGCGTGCACAATTCTGCCCGTTAGACTTACCAAATAAATAATTACATTTTATTCCAATTACAAAACAAATATATTGTTGTATCTTCTCCGAACTCTAAATAACTCTAGCTAAAAAAAAAAACAAAACAAAAAAACAACAAATTTGCTTGAAAATTGACATAATTTTGAACTTTGTCTCTTTGACTGAAATTTAAAAAAAAAAAAAAATTTGAAATTGCGATTTTTTTCTGTGAAAACAAACATGGCGACTTCTTCCTGATTTCAACATACCGCCTAAGCCTTGGATTGGCTCAAGATATCAACTGACGTCATCGCCTAACCTCTGGCTCCTCCCACTCCTGCTACTACGACTACTACTACTACAAATAACTACAGCTAGAGTCTACGAAATAACTTTGGATTTTCCACCGGACAATTTCTACCATTGAAAAAAAAACAGAAAAAAAAAAAACAATTGCAAGTCAACATTTTATTCTATCTTGTATTAAATATTTCCCACATTTTCTTCTCGTTGTTGTGGGAAGGTATTGAAATTTTATATTACTACTACGGACTTATGCCAGCGCCTTCTAAGATATCTTAGAGGGCCTTGCTCATGCCCCTAGGGGACTGTCTCAGTAGCAGCAGCAGCCATCATCATCACCGTCAGGGGTGATCTCTATAAATAGCCCTGACCATTAGTAATTATTCCTCTTTCTAGTTGTAACCCTTCTGAGGGTCAGTTCGGGGACCGGCACTCACGCGTCCCTCTCTCTCCCCTTGGCGAATCCTTCTGACTACTACAGGTAAGAGCTTTGCTCTATCTCTCCCTACGAATTAGGTTTACTGATAGAGAAACCCACGACGGACTTACTACCATGTTACTAAAACCGGCTTCTAAAGAGAGATTGCTGTCTTTTGGGACCCATGACGGCTGACAGCCAATTACCAATATCACCAGGATAACAACTGAAGGAGCCGACGAGATAATTTGCAACAACGGATAAGCTTCACACTTTGATAGCTTTGCAGTCAATAGGCTGCTAGCAGAATAAACTTTTACCCTTAAACTACCTTAAACACCTTAAAATACCCTAAACAAACCCACAATAACACTACGGCTTATACCTAAACGAGGAGGTGCCGCTAGCTTCTAATAGAAGTTATTAAACCTCGCGAAGCTTGTCTAAACTAAACCAAAACTTTCTTCTTCTCTTGTACCTTTTTATGTACCTTTTATATATTAAACCTGTTGCATTTTGATTTCGTTGTACTCTCGTTCCTTAATGTCATTCCGCCTCTTCTCTTCTGCTTCCCTTGTTATCACTTAATTTTTATATGACATATCAGCTAAAAATCTTTCTGTTGCATCTGCTGCTTCTGATTTATTTTTAAGAAAATAAACTACTATTAATCCAGAGTAGTCATCAACAAAAGTTATTGCATATCTTGAATCATTTATTAAAATTGGTTCAATAGGACCTGCCAAATCACAATGAATCAAATTAAGTATTTTATTTGCCTTTAAATCGGCTTTTTTTATTTCTGTATTGGCACATTTTTCCTTGAGTAAAATAAATAAATTTGACTGCAAAACTTGTTTTGCAGTCAAATTTATTTTTATTACTTATTTTCATGCCTTTTACAGCTTGCTCTAATTTTAAAACATCTTCCTTATTACAATGTCCAAGAATACTATGCCATTCTTTTAAAGTATGAGTTCGTATAGTTTTTATGTTGTTTAGGAAATATAACTTTCCTTGTTTTTTAATATTGCATACACATCCATTAGGTGTCTTGAGTTTCGCGCTGTTGTGTTAGTATAATACTCAATTCTAAGACTAACAACAACAAGAATAGAATTAATATTTCTTTTAATTCAAACAATATATTTGCCAGACATAAAACACAAACAACAATATAAAGTCCTTCCTGTATATAAAGTTGAGTTTAAGGGACTTACCGGCGCGTTGGAGAAGAGTTATTAGGGTGGTTTCCTGGAGCCCCTGAATTCGTTGCCTCGTGGCACCGCTGGCGGATTCTGTCTGTCTCTTTTTGGATATTGCGCCAAAACTCTCTGGGCTATCACGTGATTGGTAAATCCAATCACAGAGCCTCTCCCTCATTCACTCTATATACAGGAATAACCATTTTACTGACCCAACAGATACTCCCCCCCAAGATGTGGAGCATGTTTAGAGGAAAAATACATCAAATATACATGGAAACTGACAGTGGCAAAGAGTATTTAGATTTTTTTTTTTTTTTAACAATATAAATGTCTGGGATACCGAACATGTCGGCTTAAAAAAATGTGCCTCAATATGGGATTATCTTTGCTAGTCCCTGCTAATTCTTTTAGCCTCCTTAGGAATTGTGAAGGCTTTTATCACCCAGTCTTTCCTCAGATAAAAGATGGGCTATTTTAGTTTCGTCAGACGCCGCAGTTCTATTTAATATTTCCCTTTTTAATTCCTGAAAAGGGTTCGTGGATGGTGGGTTTATAATAATATCCCTGACCGGTTTGGATATTTCTGCCGGTAATAATGGGACTGCATGCGAAAATTTTTCTTTCTGCGACGTAATGCCTTTTGCCTCCAGTGAACATTCCAACTGAGCCAAGAACAATTCTGGGTCGAGGGAAATAGAAGAGAAATCCATCTTATCTATTTATTTCGGGGTAGCAATGTCCGGTACTGTAACGACTTAGTAGTAAACTAAGTGGGTACGGGCAGGCCCTAAAATGTTGCAGACACGAAATCTATTTTTTTTTTTTTTTAGGAGGCGAGGGAGCACGCGGTGCGTTTGAGTTTTTCTTTTTTTTTTTTTTTATATCAAAGAATCTTCTGAAAGAATTTTTTTGAGGCAACGAAAGAATATATGTACTAGCCTAGTATCTATGAAAATTTACCAAAGAAATTCTTTGTTCAGTCGGGAGTCACCAATTGTTGTGTTAGTATAATACTCAATTCTAAGACTAACAACAACAAGAATAGAATTAATATTTCTTTTAATTCAAACAATATATTTGCCAGACATAAAACACAAACAACAATATAAAGTCCTTCCTGTATATAAAGTTGAGTTTAAGGGACTTACCGGCGCGTTGGAGAAGAGTTATTAGGGTGGTTTCCTGGAGCCCCTGAATTCGTTGCCTCGTGGCACCGCTGGCGGATTCTGTCTGTCTCTTTTTGGATATTGCGCCAAAACTCTCTGGGCTATCACGTGATTGGTAAATCCAATCACAGAGCCTCTCCCTCATTCACTCTATATACAGGAATAACCATTTTACTGACCCAACAGCGCCATTTTTATAAAAATTGAGGGAAGAACCGTTTTGGGTCGCTGACTGTACCGAAAAAATATTTTGTTTATAGGATGGAATATATAATGCATCTTTTAATGTTGTTTCATGAGTAATGACTTTATTGTCTTTTATAAAAAATTTGGCATCGCCTTTTCCATGTACCAAACCTGTGGTTCTGGTACCATCTGCAAGTTCAATGGTATGTTGCGATGCATTAAAATTTTCATTGAAACGAACAAATTTCGTTTTATCTGTAATTATATGGGCGGTGGCCCCACAATCAACTAGTAAATTAAATGGATCAGCAAAGGATTTTTTTAAGGTACTTACAGTGAAAAGAAATGACTTTTTTTCATCTGTGTCTTTCAGTGAATTTACTGAATTTTATTTTATTTTATTTCGGCAATACTTTGTGGCGTGAGTATTTTTTCTGCAATGTTCACACTATCTTTTTTTAAAAGTTTTGGCGGGTTTTGCATTCGAAATTCCGGTGCCCAAACCTCAGGCAATTGAAACATCTCATGTTTTTATAATTTTGTTGAAAGTTTATTTTCATAGAATAATCTTCTTGTGGTCCATTTCTGCATTTTTCAGTTTCTTCGTAGCTTTGGAGAGCTGATTTGAATTCGTTGAATTTTAATTCGTCCTTTCTCTGTGTTATCACAGTCGAAAAGGGTTTAAAATCACTAGGTAGTCCCTTTAATATCATAGCTATTAATAAGCTTTCAGATATGATTTCGCCAATTGAGTTTAACGACGAAGCGGCATTTTCTCCTCTTAAAAGATAATCCGTAACACTTTCGTGTTCTGACATTTTTAATGATGTCAATTCCGTAATAGAGAAATTATCCTGTGTTTGCTGCTTCCAACATAATGTTCTCTCAATATTTGCATTGCCAACCTTTCATTATTTTCTGGCATCTCTAATAATTAGTGTAAGACTTCTATCATCGAGTAATTGAGTCATCAGAGCAAAAACTTTAGTGTTTTTGTCAGGGTCGATATCGTCAGTCTCGGATTCTATAATATGTGCCAGCTTCTGGAGTCGCAAGTAGGAAACAAATTTAATTTCCCATAATTGAAATTGTTCAGGATTCCCATTTAAGCAAATTCTATTATTATGACTGGGAGCATAACCTGTTGAGGTTGAATATTCAGCAGAGTGTTGCATAATGGAAATAATGCGTGAAATAACAGAATTTACAATGGGTAAAAAAAATAAGGTGAGGAGATGGACACACACGAGGTGGATTCAACAATGATTTATTACAAACTGATTTAATTATTACAAGCGTTAAAAAAGCGGGAAATAGCTTGGGTGGAAGTGGGCGGAGTCTGAGCTCCTGCTGATGTCACATCAAATATATTTATTAATAGAAATATGAACTTAAAATCTCAACAACTAAGACTAAGGATTGGCCAAAATTTCCAATTATTTCTTGAAACACCTGAGTTGCTCTGGGTAGTTTAAGAGGTTGTTCACTTCTCTCTTTTGAGGCTTACTGACATAGAAGTTCGGGTAATGTGTTTATAAAAGCACCCTCCTTTTTTTCACGAGAAGGGTGTTGAAAATCTTTCTACCAGACCAAGAAGTGAAGAGTACAGAAGTCACAAGAAAAAAAAAGGTATTTTTTTCGGTAAATTCTTTACGTCTCACCCAATTTAAAAAAAAACAACATATTTCTCTACAAAACTTAATCCTAACCATAAATTAACTGTGCCGTTTTTCCTAGTTACAATGATGACTTTTTTTATCGGCAACAGAAGGGAATTATCTCAAAAGCCATGAAACGTACATTCATCAGCAGTTCAGCATACTTGGCACATCATTTTTTTAAATGTTTGTTTGTACTGATGCAGAATACCGCGCAAGAGATAGTATCATTAGATTACGTATAAAAAGCATTACATTTCACGGAAATACCCGAAACCTTTGACTTTGAGACACTCGTGTTAGGGTTAGCTTTAGACTACTTCGGGAGTTTTCATAATCTAATGCTATTTATACGTAAATGCTATTTTAATCTCTTGTGCACTATTCTGCATTTATACCCTTAATCTTTTTTTTTTTTTTTTTTCACTGTTTCAAAAAATTTATAAAGATTTCAAAAAAAGGGTAATTCACTTCTTGGTTGGGCCAAAAGCTTTTCAGCTTTCGTAAAAACATTTGGTACTAATACAGAATATCATATTACGTATAAATAGCATTAGTTGTCAGAAATTCTTGAAATAACCTAACCCTAACCCTAATCCTAGCATCTCAAAGGTTTCGGGTATTTCCGTGAAATGTAATGCTTTTTATACGTAATCTAATCATATTATCTCTTGCGCACTATTCTGCATCAGTACCAGACATTTTAAAAATGTTTAATGTTTAATTCTGTTATGCCAATAAAGTTCTATTTGATTCCCACTCAGCACAATTGAATAAAACCAGAAAGAAACATATCTTGTCGCTTAGGCCATGTATTTTTTTTAAGTGAATGGAAATATTTGCAACAAAGAACTTTTCTTTTTCAAGAGGAAAACAGGTCATTTATACTTCAATGTATTCAATGTAAGATGATTAACAAAAAAAAAGAAAGTTTCAAATATAATTCCTGAATTCTTTGACGATACCGTAAAATCATCTCGGAAATTTCAAAAATATTTTGAGGAATCTGAAATGTTTCGAATAACTGCTTCATTCTTCATGGTCTTAAGTTGCTGGTCGATTGTTTTAATTAGAAAAGATTTCCCATATGAAGACTGTGCTTATCTGCGCCCCCTCCCCCCAAAAAAAAACAACTTGAAAAAAAAAAAAAAAAAAATTCAGAATGTGTGTGTTTTGAAGAAAAAAAATTCCGCTCCCTAATTTTTACATTTTCTAGAAAGATCAAATCCTGAAGAACATATTAAAAAAATAAAAATTCAAAACCCGAAAAAAGTGATTTGAAAATTTAAAAGTTACTTTCTTAAAATTCAAAAAATAATTTATGTAGTATGTTTTTTCCCCGTAGTTTTAAAAACAATATTTTCCTTTGAATTGATGCAAAATAAAGTATTTTTTGTAATTCAATTGGGATTGGCTTATTTTTATTCACTTAAAAATTTAATAGTGAATATTAAACGTCTGGAAGCGCCTATTTTCAAGTCAATATTTTCACCAGAGATAAAGCTCTAATCTATCCAAAAATGTAAGTTTAAAATGTGCAATTTTGTGCAACATATTTTCCAAGGTTTTTATATATCTGAAAAATTATTACAAACGATAGTTCTTTTTCTTTACGGAAAACTAAATGGGGAAAAGTTATTTCCTTTTCTTTTGCTTTTTTTTCTCAAAATATCGGGATTTTTAGTCTGGTGTTTGAACCAACTGTTTAGTGCGTGTGTCGCGTCCACTACTACGCTCCAAATTACTCGATTCCTTACTCGCCTCCTTCCTCTCTCAGACTTCCAACTTAACTGGGTCACGCTCGCGGTCAGCAGCCAGCTAAATTTCAAAGCAAGGTCAAGTTCGCCTCACAGACTTTGGCCTCCCACTTCCGTCGCTAAACTGACCAAAATACCCACATTCTTGCATGAATGTGAGCTTTTTGTGCATTACGACCTGCACCAGGCTGTAACGACCTCAACTCAAAAGGTTATAGATGGTCACGACTTTCTGCCTTGCGAAAGTCCGGTTCTGACCGCTTGCGTATAATTAATTCTGCCGGCAAACGCATTTCCACCACGAAACTCGGCGTGTTAGCGTCGAGAATTTCCAGTTAAGAAATGGATTTCAGGGCAACGACAGCGACCCTACGGGGTCGGGCTGACCGGATTCTGTCCGGCTTCCCTGCGCTGGGCATGCGCACTTGGACTCGCTGCAGCGGTCGTCACCTCGGTGACTCGATCAAACCGACCCAAGTTGCCTCCAGTTGCTAAAGAGCAAGTCCAGTTTGGTGAGCCTTAGGGCAAGATTCCATTCCTGGCAAAACACTCTCTCCCTTCTCCTTTCGGCCATTTCTCGGCCTCGGCTTGGCTCGCATACACATCTCGGCTCCCGGTTCTCGCCTCCAGTCTCCTGCCTCCAGCTAGCTGTCACTACTCCGTTCCTGCCCGACGACGTTCCAGTCCCGACGACCTATGCCTGCCCTTCCAGTGCGACCCCGCTCGACCAGCTCCATGCGCCAGCCTCTCCTTCCTCAACGGCCCTTTTCAGGACCAACTTAGTCGTTTCACTTCTCTTCTCCTCTGGCCTCTTCTGGCCATCTTCGGCTCCGGTTCGATCCTGTACCTAGGCCCTGCCTAGGTCTCTCGGTACCCGATCGTAGCTACCTCGGTCTCGGCCCTTTCGTTCGGTTTCGTCTCGGTCCACGCTCCCCACCGACCTCACACGGTATCACCTACCCGCTGGTGAACCGCACACACGTGCCTACGGTATCCCAACATACCGGCAAACCGTACACGTTCCGACTGACCACCGACCAGTCCGCTGCCATCGCTCGACTACGCCTTGGCTCCGATTTCCGACCCTCTCCGCCGACGATTCCCGCATTATCGAGTTTACCGACCTACCTCGACCCGGCTGCGCCTTGGTACCCCGTTCCTCGACCCTCGCTGCCGACGCATCCTGCAGTATCCCACGCATTGGCAAACTGCACACGTCCCAGCTAACCGACGACCAGACCTGCCTCGACTCGGCCCCGCCAGGTTTCTACTTCTCGCTACCGACGACCCTGACTACCGCCGATCCAGCTTCGAACCAGCCTTCTCATTCGACTCTTCCTTCAGCGACCAGCTACTACCTTCGTCTACCAGCATTACTTCACATTGGTTCATCGACGCATCTCCAGCCTCCGGAAGACCCATCACGTTCAGCTCTGATCTACATCGACCTTCGACCCGCAGTGCCCATCGCGCACATTTCCGATCGTCTACGCAACCGACCATCTGACGCAACCGACCTCTTCCCGGACTAAGATACCAACGACCCGACCAATATCCTTCGACTTTCAACCTTCATCTTTGTGTACTTCGGTAATAAAGATTTCTGTTTCTTGTTAGCCAAATCTCCTCGTTTGTCCTCCTTTACCTGGTTTGTGTCAGTCAATCGCTTTTAAACAAAAGTCCGCGGAGTCGATTCCCGTAATCGACCTCCGCGACACGTGTATCCTTGTTGTGTTGTTAATTTTTCTTACGTGCTTTGGCTATGCATTGTAACTTTTTGGTAGGAAATTTTTACACATAAAGGCTTCCATAACTTTGCTAAATTGTAGATTAATATTTATTGAAAAAAGGGGGATACCTCGATCTTCAGTTACCTCCCTTTTGTGCATCCTTGTCTGTAAGAAATGGCCCTTGGAACTAAGCGAAAACACCATACATTAATACAACAAATTTAGGTCCTTGTTTAAAATAGCCCACCCATGAAAGTTGATATAAATTTTGTTTTAATGAACAAAAAATAAAAATAAAAAAGGCAATACTTTTAATACATCCTCCATCCTCACAAGACTAATTTTTGCTTATTTTTAATCTTTTTAATCTTTTTTTTACGGAAGTTCCAAAATTGTTTTCAACAATAAGTAGGGATGTGCAAATAATCGCAGGCTCTATAAAAGGGTGATCACAGGAAATTCTTCTAAAAATCATATAAAATAAACTAACTATCCGATTTTAATAAAAGTTTCAGTATAAGAAGTAATAAAAGACAAACTTTGATTGTAAATAAATGTTTACTAAATTGAAAAGGCTAATAATTTTTTCCGTTAGTTTTTGTTTCGCGCATTGATCTCCCGTACAAAGATCTTTTTTTTTTATACATAAATAAATTTTACATTTTTAGAAAGACAATTTACTGACGGAACATAATGTAAAAAAAGATAATTCGCTACTAAATCGGTTTTGGAAATAGGGCATCTTAAACAT
The DNA here is from genome assembly GCA_023376005.1 of Doryteuthis pealeii. Classification (NCBI taxonomy): domain Eukaryota; kingdom Metazoa; phylum Mollusca; class Cephalopoda; order Myopsida; family Loliginidae; genus Doryteuthis; species Doryteuthis pealeii. The sequence goes on along the minus strand of CM042145.1, from coordinate 52,033,004 downwards.
TGAAAGTTAAATCTCGTAAATAAGAAAAAATATGTATCTTTTTTTTTTTTTCTAAATTGTTAGATTATTTTCAAAATAATTTTATATTAAAAGTTCCTATTGTCTACATTTTTATTTATTTTTCAGGGATTTTTAAAAATTTATAAAATGTAAAATAAATATTATCTGCGTTATTCGGACTATTGTCCCCATCTTCATTGTTATTTGTACAACGTTTCAGCCGATATGCCCTCCGGCCTTCTTCAGGTATTTCTCGTCGGACTCGGGAGTCTTCTCGATAATACTAATCTTCAAGCCTCATCTCAAACATTCAGAGAAATAGTAAAATAAATACTTTTGTTTAATGTACAGCAAAATCGTATTTATTTAATCAAAGAAAATATTGTATAAAAAATATCTCGCTAAAAATAATGACATAATATAAGTCGGTTTTTATTTTATAAATTTTTGAAAATAATGTTTGAATTAAAAATTGTCGTCATTCCTATTACGGATGGATCTAAGAGAAATAAAAACTGGGTTTGGGGGAAAACTTTTGTTGTTTTCATTGTGTTCTGGGTACATAAGTTAATAGGTTCAAATCTGTGACGCGTGTATAATTATACTCTGTAAAAGAAAACTCAAACAGTGTTTGAAGAAATTTATTATTTTATTCGGAAACAAATAATTTTCCCGTTTATATCCAGAAAGCAGATATTACCGTTCAGTTAAAATTCTGAAGGTAACTTAACTTTGATAAAATTTTATTATAAATAATTTCTAACCTTCTAATTTTGATTTTCCCAACTCTCTTTTTCAATAATATTAAGAGTTAAATCGTGAGGCATCAAGGAAATGCTAAATTAGTAATTTGTTTTTGCTTCAGAAAATAATTTTTTATACGTATAATCCTCCATACTAAGAAAAGGTGCACACGTCAAGATGCAATAACTGTCAACAAAGATTGGGAATTTACGGCAATTTACTTTAAAATGCAAAAAATTAGGTTTTATGTAAGAGAAATTTCTTTTTTCTTTTTTATAACACATAAACTTGGAATTATTCTTTATATTAAACGTAAAAGAAAACATCAAAAAGTTAATTTTCCATTTTTTATTGACGTTTTAAAATATCTTTCAACAATCTTCGCGCATATTAAAAGACCGTGTTTTGCACATCTCTAACAATAAGGTGTCGAGTTATGGCCGATAGCCGTTTTTGTTACTTAAAACTGTAACTATTCAGTAAAAAAAGGCAAACAAACAAAAAAACAACACAAAACAAATAATTAAAAAAAACGCAAATTATTATTCTTTTTGTTGTTCAGAATTTTTTTCCAACGAAGGTTAAATACAATTCGGAGTCCTGTACAAGTAGGTACCACCAAAATACATCACGTGATCAGTTTAGGCCATATTGAAGGAAGAAACGTAAATATTTTTGAACTTAAAAAGAAATATCGAAAAAAACCCAAAAAAAAAACGAACATAAAGAGTTGTTACAAAGAAAAACAGTTGATTCAAAGATCAAATTATCCAATTGGGGAAAAATTACTCACCGTTATCTTGAAAAATAATTAAAACAGTCCGTTTTTTTACAACTGGTTCAGTTTCTTGATTGATATTTTTTTTAGCAGAATTGTGTCTTCATGGTTCTTTTACTAAAAAAAAATCCCGTATAGAAACTTATAAAAATCTTTTGATATAATTATTCAGACTCCTATCTTTAGAAAGAAAAAAAATCGTTTTTTGTGGGTTCATTTTTTTTCATATTCCCTAAAATAGGGAGTGGGGTAGACCTCGTAAAAAATATTTCCCCTAATATATTTTTAGGAAAAACCTCTTTCAAACATATTTTCATCATAAGGTAAGTAATTATGGAAATTTTCATGAAAATCGGACCATTAATTTTTGATTTTTCATAGAATTTTTAAAAAAGCCTCTAGTTGTAACTTGTTTTTGGCTACGTTAAATTTCAATTGATTTAACGATGCAAAAATATAAACATTGTTTTCGTTCATAATTTTCATTATTTCCGTAAGCTGAAAATTTTAAAAAATCATCAGGAGTTTAAAAAAAAATCTTTCTTCTTTTGAATGGACAAAAAAAAAAATCAAGATACAATTAACCTTTATGCAAGTTGCATTGTGTTAAATATAGGGGGGGGGGTAAGTTCACAGGGCAAATTGGTGGTACCTACTGTACAGAATAGCCCACATATGAAAATTAACGTTAATTTCATTTTAATGTAGAAAAAATAGAAAGAAATGTAATACTTTAATATTATTCACCACCTAGGAAAGACTAATTTTTAGTCATTTGCTTATTTTCATTTATCTTTTTTTACTGAACAGTTAAGTTCCAAAATTGTTTTCAACAATTCCCCGCACCTAGTAAGGTGTCGAGTTATGGCCCGATGGCCATTTTAAAGACTTAACTGTAAATGTTTTTTTAAAAAAAAAAGCAAATTCATGGGTGGTACCGTCCCCATCTTGTGCATGTAACATTTTACAAGTTTTGAGGCTTATTTTAATTACTGCTATTTTCATTTTCTTGTTTTGACCAGTCAGTTTTCCGACTATCATTAAGTGGCTAATTAAAATTGATTGCATAGGTTTGCGTTCTAGGCGTCCTGTAAATACAGGATGTTACACGACACCTTCAATGTCCTGTAAGTGTTTTTCTTTCTTGATTTTCTTTTTGAAATTGTAAAATTCAAATTTTAGAGTACCAATATTTTTTTACTAAGTTTCACCTGTAGTAATATTTCCTCTCTTCAATTTATGTGGATTGGAAATTATTTTAATTTCAAATTTACAAATCAAAATTATCATTAGAACTGAATAAGTTGACCAAAAATTCTTTATTGTTTTTCAGTTTAGACATCGAACATTTCCCAGTTCTTTTTCTTTCTGTTCCCTGGGTAGAGAAATGGAAACAAATTAAAGCTCCATCGTTTTGATTGTGGATTACAATTGTAGTTGTCTCAAATTTAAAATAAAAAAGGGAAAGAAAATAAAAAACAAAGAACGAAACCCCCTGTATTTGGACAATGGACAAAGAGTGATGAGTACCCTATTCACACCTTAAATTAAACCCTACTTAAAACTCTCAGATTACAATAGTTAGAGTTAAATGACTTCATATTTTCTTCTTCTGAGAAATATCTAATATCGAAGACTCAGTAATTTAAATTGAAGATAATTTTTTTAAATAAAAAAATTGTTCCGTTAAATTAATTAAAATGAATGATTTATTTAAAATGTGAAATGAATTACCTTTTAAAATAGGAAATTTTATAGAAAAAATAGTTTTAAAACTTAATTTATGGCTAAAAGTTAATTTATACAAATAAATAAATTACATTTTTTTGTGAATTTTATTTTAAATTATAAACAAAACAACACAGAAAAGGTGTAAATTGTATTTTTAGGGTAGCCAACGTTAAGGTAACGTTTTTTTTCTTCTGCGGGTAATTCGATCTGGTTTTGACTTTTTAAATGAACACATTTAATTTTAGTCATTTTTTATTTTTTTGTAAATAAATCTGAAAGATAAAATTCATAGTCTACAAAATAAATAAAAAACAAAAACAATAATAACATACATTCAAATTAAACAATAACATTTTTAAATTCGGGGGGCAAATAACGAAAAAATATGACAAAGGACTCAGTAGCTATTCAAATGAAACCCAACGAATTTATTTTAAATTTCTACGACCTCGTTTTACAAATTCTGATATTAACGAATAAAAACGAACGTATTTAGAGCAAAATATCTTTAATAAATAATAGAAAAATTAGACGATTATCTGGAACAGCGAAAAAAGAAAAACCAAAACATCTCAGATTGACAAGCTAACGATTCGGTCTCTTCCGGTTCATCCGCCATAGTGATAACGAGGTTGACGGACAAAAACGACAAATCGGAAATAATAGATAGTTTTATTTTTAAAATTTTCGAGTGGATTTTAGGATAAATTTAAAAATTATCGTGAGATTTGCGTTTATAAATGTTTTTTAATTTTTTTTAAATTGTAACATATTGCCCCATGCAGACGACAGATATGCCTAAGCAGCGATCTGATTGGTCTGTGTGGAGAGACGTTATTTTTCTAAATCCGACCGATTGCGGGGCTGTTGTCTGTCGTGGTTTTATCTGGCACTTTTGCATACTAATTTACGCCCTAACCGGTTAATAACCGATCCAACTACCGCTTATAAGGCTGGTTTATTTATACGAAAAGGTAAGGAAGCAAGAAACTTCGTGTAAAATGTCCGAAAAGGGCTTAGTTATACATAACTGGTTCGATAAAGATCGGGTGGCCGGAAAGTAGGGGATCACTTTTTCGTGTATGATTAATATGAAATAAATCCCCCACTTTATTTCAGTTCTGTCCAATTCCTTTCTCTGTTGTTGTTGAGAAATAAGTCACAATATATACCAGGCCTTTCGAAAACATTGATCGTTTTAAGTAGGCTTTTGACAGTCTTTTGTTGTCTTTAGCTTGTAAAAAGGCCCCCTTGTATTGTTGTGTGGTTTTCAGCATGGGAATTAGGATTTTGGTTAGATTTTAAAATTCGATATAGGAAAGATTTTTGGTTATATTTGAAAAAGGAAGAAAGCTCTCATCATGGCTGTCGTCCAGTGACAATGTCGACTCTACACTTTCTTAGCTTTTTCCCACGACAAAATATCACCTTCTAGTAATTTCTACAACATTCCATTAACTTCTATTGAAGCTATAAGAAACTCAGAATTTTTTTCGAATCGGCAACTGAATTGTTGAAGGCATTTTTTTCTACAAATAAGGAAAGAAAATAAACAGTTTTAAACCTTCGTGTGTGGTTTTAAAATGGGGGTTCATTTCATAATTTATTTTTATTACAGATTGATCCCCCCAAAGCAGTGGCCTAAAAATGGGGGTTATATTTAGTTTAAAATCTTAATTGGATATTGATCCTTCATTTTATGGCCAACTGGAATGCATGCTTGTATTTTTTCCCCTGGTTATTTTATTTTTTTGTTTAATATTTTTTTTCTTTATTATGAAACTAGATAATTATATATTATTGAATTAATTTAATTGTCTGATTTTAATGGTTTTTTTTTTTAAATATTTGCTGATAATGTGAACGGATTATTGTTACTGGATCAAGAATTACAATTTCAAAATCTAACCAAAACGGTTTTTGTTTTCAAATTTGAAGTAAAGTTAAGTATTCAAAATTGAATTAGTTTTGTGAAATTTATCGTTTTCGTTTACAAAAAAATCTATAATTCTACAATTACAGAAAAAAAGCATTTTTCTTTGTTCAATATCTTAAAATTAAAATAGGTTAATTTTTATCACTTTTTATTTATTATTTTAAGTTCCTTAAAAAAGGTTCATGAGTTTGATTAGATATTAGGTATTTTAATGTTTTTTCTTAGATTTAAAATGTTCTTGGGTTTTTCCTTTAAAATTTTGCTTAATTTTTATTGTTTACTAAACAAACTGTAATTTTATGTTAGAATTATCGTATTCACTTCACTGAAACAATAACATTATTATTTTTTTTTTTTAGCAAAATGATTCATCAATAATCCAAATTTTAGAATTAACAAAAAGAGTTTTTATTTTTTAAGCGGATTTATCAGCTGTTTTAATTTGATTCTTTCAAAATGTCCGTTGATAAAAAAATAAATAAATAACATAATATTTAATATTACTGATGATGATGATGATGAAAGAAATCCTTTTTTTTTTTTTTTAATAAAAAGTCCGTTATTTAAATCCCCTCGCATACAACGACAATATAAACATGAAAAAATGAATTTGCAACAAATTAATGGTGGTTTTAAAATGATCACCCTTTTTTTTCTAAACTTTAAAAAATAAACATTGAACAAAACATGACATATACTTTCTTGTATAATAATGAGTAATTATTTTCCTACGTATTAGATATTTAAATTCCTAATGAAATCCTGAAAAGCTAATTCTTTAATTTTATTGGTGCCCCTTTTATTACCTCATCTTGTTGAATGTTATTGTTTTGGGGAAGGTTGTTGAAGAAGAGAAAATAAAACGGTAAAAATATGAAGCATACAAATTATTTTTAAAAAATCCTACAATAAAACTTATTCTTTATTTTTAAAAAGAAAACAACGTGAAAAAAAATCTTATTAACTGTTGGTTGGATGCTGTTCAATTGAAATGCTTTCTTTGTTTATTTTAACTTCCTGTTTAAAAAAAAAACCAAACAACATAAACAACCTTTTCAAACTAGAACGATATTGCCAACTAAAAATCCTTTGAGTAAACAAACATGTTCACATCTTAAAATTCTTGATAAATGTAAGTTTCTTAACAGTTTCTTCCATAAATATCCCGGTTGTCCCCATTACTATAAAATCTCAAATTTGTTATCCTATCTAAACTGTAAACATCTAAATTACCTTGCTTCCTGTTGATCAATTAATTATATTTTTGATGACACCACGTACATTAAATTGACTGTAGTAGAAAGCTTCTCATTAAAAAGGTAAACGACGAAAAATGAACACACACACTCTGAATTATGTTCTTCAGAAAATCTTAAATTTAGCCTTTTATTGCATATTGTATAATTTTTCAAAACAATTTTTGAATAGATATTTTAAAATCTTTTTATCAAATCTTTGCGAATATTCAATTCAACACTTTCATTTTTTAATATTTACATACTAATCATGTTAGGTTACTATTTTGTGTATTATGAGATAAAATATTATTTTCTAATTTCATTTGATGTTTACCTAATTATTCTTTAGTTTTATTGTTGTAGTATTTATAACAAAACCATACACATACACACACAACCTAAATTTCTTAAAAAATTTTTTTTGCATATACTTGAATTTGAATCATAAAATTAATATTTGTTTTAAAACAAAATTTTTTCAAAGAATAATTAGTTTTGTCTCCTTAATTTCTACCTTTTATGTAAAATCTTAACCTATTAAGATATTTCTTTTTTTTTTCTTATACGCCTTTAAAATAATTGTTGTCGTCATTGTTTATCGTTGGACTACTACTAAACTCCCTTAATAATCTATTGATGATTGAAATTGATCCTTATTTTCTTTTCAGGGGTAAATATGATTTGATTTTAAGTTCTTCTGTTGCTTACTAGGCAAATAGTCAAATTGTTTGTCACATACACAATTGTCCAATTTGTTTTAATTTAGCCATTATTATTTCTCATTTTAAATATTTGTTGTTTTTGTGTTTTTTAGATTTGCCTTCTCTAATTAGAATATCTCACTAGAGATATTGTCTCAATAAACTCAGTATACCTGCACTAGATTTCAACTATTTTGATTCGGTTATTTTTGGGAAATTATAAATTTCCATTTTTATAATTCTCTTTGGTATGATAAACTATTTTATTCATGATTAAATCCACAAGCAAGTTTGATAAGTTGGTTGGATTTTATGGCATGTCAACCCTGTTGGGTTATTTTATGCCAAATACATTTTGTTTTATTCATTCTTGTTGGGTACTCAATTTTTTGAAAACATTTTTTAAATACTCATTTTTTATCTATTTAACCCATAGATGCGACCCTAACAGGTACTATCACTTAGGTAGACCTGAAAGCAATGGCAACAAAGAGGTACTCCACATTCCCCAGAGTTCTAGAACTGGAACTTCACCACTAGATACAGTCTAATGTCATATCCAGGACACAAGCTTGATAAAAAATGGAAAAAAGAGAATAAGTACATTAATATTAGGGAAGAGAGTTTTAATGTTATTTGCAGATTTAAAAAAAAAATTGTTTTTTACTTCTAATTGTTTGAAAAAAGAAACCATTTCCTAAAAGACTTTTCATAAAAATCTTATTAAATATGAAACTATGAAACTAAGTCAATTTCAGAGATGAGTTAAATTCTTAAAAGTATTTCTTAAAAAAATGGTTCTTATGTATTTGGCACTGAATTCAACTTTTGTATTCTGGATGTAAAATCTATCTCAAACAATTTAAAGAATTCTTTAGATTGAAGAAGCAACAAAACAAACAAACAATCTATATCAATTATACTGGGCATTATGTAAATTTTTATTTTTTTTCTATTTCAAGCAAACTATTGAAATGTTGCTGACAAAATGATTAGGTAAAAGAGTGATTCATCTTTTGATTGGATAGAAATGTTTGTCAACATTTTTATTTGACATTTTGCTTATAGTGATAAGCATCAATCACCTAGAATCTTTTCTAATTTTAACTTTTTGATCAAACATTGAACCATAATTATTTTATCTTTTGGTCTACATAAGTAGGTAAATAAATTCTAATATTATCTTATGCCATAAGATTTAATGTCTTTGGCTTATTTGTAGTTGTACATGTTAGGGTCACATTTATAGGTCAAATAGATCTGTTGAAAAATTAGTTGTATTTGTTTGCAAAAAACCCCCTTAAGAAACAACTACACAACAAATGTAAATAATAACATACACCAAACATGATTCCCTAACCTAAAGGCATAAAATAACCCTATATGAGTTGATATGCCATGAAAAAAATAAAAATCAATCTATACAATAAAGCAGATAAAAAATGGCTATGGTAGGTGGGTGTAATACTACCTGGATCCTAACATGGTGCATGCAAAATAGATATTCACATTGATTTCAACTTATGTAAATGTGCAAGATTTGATTGTTGTATCAGATTAAAATTGGTACTCTTATCTATCTATCTATCTATCTATCTATCTATCTATCTATAAATATATAAAGGACAGTTGGTGTGTGTGTATGTCCGGGTGAAACTGAAAATAAAAGAATTAATGACTAAGTAAATATATATACATGTTAAATATCACAAGTTCTGGCTTTTTGCACAAAAATTATGAAGATTGGATTTATATTCAAAGATGATTAAAGATTAAAATATACATAGAAATAGCATTGAAATTCTACTTAAAAATATCCAGCATTTGTAAATCTCAAAAGTAAACAAATCAATACACCAGTTTTTTGTCCCCTCCCAGTTGACACTGGGTAGCCACTTCTAGTAAATTATACATAAATTAATAACTAGATAATGTAGATAATATCAAGGAATGAGCCAAGGGGTGGCTTCTTTGGTTTGAAGACTGATCACTTTATTGTAATAAGACTGATCACTTAATCAGAATACAATCCAATATTTTCAAATTACTAATGTAGTTGACTTAGTTGATAATCTCTCCAAAAACCTAAAGAAAAAGATATAGAACAAAAGATTCTGATGCAGCTTATTGCTTTCAAAATAAACAATATGATAAAGAATCAACATCTATTTATTTACTAAGCTTAGCTTAGATATGGCACAAGGCCAGAAGTAGGGGGTACCCAGTGAGAATCAAACTCTCTATCGATAGTCTAATCTTGATTGTTAACCATTGTGGTGCCCTAAAGATACCACATCTAACACTTTACGTTCCTTAAAGATTAGGAAATATGTTAAAAAAGATTGCTAGGTTAGACCACTCTTCCCCACTGAACACAAAGCTGATGAGAAATAAAAAAAAAGAATCCTTCAATTATTGAATTTTAATTTATAATTATATCTGTGTTAAAACTTTCTCTTTTTTTAGATTAAAAAAATTCAAATTCCAGGACCAAGAGTGCCTATTGTAGTTATGATAGTTAGAAATCACATTATGACCTTGTGCCAGACTAAGCTGTGCTTATTACTGATCCCTTTCAGGATTAAAACTTTTATAGTTAAATAATAATGATGCTGAATAATTATATATATCATGTATAGTCACCATCCTTAGATATCTGCAGGGGACTGGTTCCTAGATACCTGTTGATACTAAAATCTACTAATGCTACACAAGTCTTGTATGATATTTTGCATGAAACCTAAAAAAAATTCAATGGCAATTTAACGGAAAGCAAAGTTGTATAAAAGTAAATTTGATCAAAATCATTGTTTCATTCATAAGAACAACTGGAGTAAATTGATATAAAATGTGTGTCCATTCTATAACTTGGGTATCAAACTTGTTTGGCTTTGTGGGTTGGATTGAAGTATAAACTAGACCTCATGGACTGGATAAGGACATTTATTCCTAAAAAAAAGAAAAATCTTATTATATAGGCCAAAATAAATGGGTAAAAAGAGGTCAAAATAATAATAGAAAGTTTTTACTACAATTGAGCCCGGACCAGACTAAATATGTTGGACACTCCTCATCTATAGAACCAAAGAAACTTGTGAAAAGTGATAGTATGAATTTTTAAATTTATTTTGAAAAAAACAACAACAATAATTTGGATTGGAAAAATTTTAGATGAAAAAGCCTTTTCAATTTGAAAAATCTTAACAAAAATGAATCGATTATTAGATTTTGATAAAACTTTTGGTATTTATTTAGTAAGAGGAAAAGAAAATTCTAGTACAGATTTAATAAAAAAACAAAGGATGCACATAGCATAAGTAGTGAATGAGTTAAACATAAGATAAACAATGCTCAAATGACAAAAAAGTGAGAAACTAACTAAAGATCTGTGAAATAGATGGAAGTTACAGAGAATTTGCCTACACATCACTTCATTTGTATGGATTCAGTGTAGTGATTGGCGAAATTTAAGTTTTATCTATTATTTCATTCCTTGTGAGTTTTTCAAAGTAGCGTTAGCTGATGGTCATTCACTGGAGTCTGAGTAACAATACATCTCCGGTCACCAGGACTCTCCTGAGTATTCTAGCTGATTTCAACAATGCTGTTGTCTGGATGGCCTCAATTCTTCCTTTGATTTCCAGTCTCTTTCCTAAGTTTTTGGGGACCATTCCAAGTGCACCAATTACAATTGGTATCCCTTTTCCTCTCATATTCCGCAGCTTTTTCAATTCTCTAGTAAATTCCAGAAATTTGTCTATTATTATTATTATTATTATTATTATCTGTATATTAATACTCATGTTCCTTAATCTGTTATCATCTTGCAACACCCTCTGATTAAAAATGAAAAAAATCCAGATTCTCCAAGATGAAATGCAAAAATATAAATCCTGATTATCTGGTGTTGCTTATCTGCCAAATTCCTATTTCTTAGTGTTGTCACCTCAGCTAAATAATGGAGCATTCTGTTTTTATTATAAAGAAAGGGAAGAAAAAGGACATGCTACACAGAAAAATATAAGAGGAAAGATAGAGGGAGTGGATGTGTGGAAGCAGTAACACTATTGTTTCAATCAAACAAAATGAAAAGATAAAAAGATAGAAAAAAAAAAAAAGAGTGAGAAAAAGTTAAATTATTATACTTTTTTTTTTACATATTTAGCTATTTAGCAATAGCTCTTAAGTAAACATATCAAACATTGTAATGATTAAATTATCATATTGTGGTATATCCACAGGTCCTGATAGTTATTATTCAATCTACTGATACAGGGGTCTGACTGTTATATTGTCTGTGATCATCTTTATAGATATATATTTTTGATTAGTGTCTTTTAATTTAACCTGTATAAGCCTAGACCAGTTTGCTCATTTGTTTTGTGACTTGTGATTAGATTAAAATTTTAATTTCATTAACCAATACATAATGTAAATTGATAGTATGTAAGAATGACATGAACAATAAATAGTCTGATGTTTATTGCTTACCAACAATCCAAATTATTAAGATTCTTGTTTGTTGACTAACAAATCATAATGTAAAAGTAGTAAAAAAAAAAGAAGTTTAGTGTTTACTGCACAATATAAAATCACTTATACATAAAGGGAAGTTGGTATATATATATGTGTCTGGATGAAACCATGTAAATAAAACAATTAACAAATTAAATATATATACACATTAGATATTGCTAGTTCTTGCTTCTTGTGCAAACATTCTGAAGATTTGATTTATATTCAGATATTTAAAAATCAAAATATGCATAGAAATAGTATTGAAATTCTACTCCAGCATTTGTAAATCTCAAAAGTAAACAAATCAATACACCAAGTAGCTGCTTCTAGTCTGACATATGACAAAAATATCAAAATGGTGAAAATTCTATACAAATTTGTATTTCCAATGCAATTATTTATTTATTTTTTGTCATGAAATATTTATTGGTACATTAAAAATGCTTTTTTTCCCTGTTGAAAATTGGTACCAAAAATTTAATGGCTAAAATGAAAATCTATAATTTGAAACTAAGAATAGTTCCTAATAAGGAGTTTATCAATTTTAAAATTTGACACTCTTCCGGAACAATTAAAAGTCTTTGAATTTCTTTACAAATTGTGTTTATTAAGATGTTTTTTTTCATCAGAAATATTCAATCTATTCATTCTTGCTGCTTGATACTTTTATTGTTTACAAAAACTATGGCCATGTTTATTTATTTCATTCATTTGATGAGTTGAACTTTTTCTTTGGAACAACATTTTGTGTTTTTAATGGAATAATTAGTTTATTTTTGTTATTTTTTTGCTAGTTTCTATTATAAATCTTTTTATGTATGAAAATCCAGTGGTCTTGTGTCATCTCTTGTTACAATTTTTATTATATGCATATATCATAATAAAAAAGTAAAAAAATTCTTAATGTATTTTCCTCTCCTTTCCTTATTTATTGTAAATCTTACAATAAATACATGTAGATTTTATTTGTATTTTATATGAAGAGAATCTTATATTTATTAAGATTCCAGTCTGTCAAATTAGTTTTTATTATCTTATTACAAAAAAAAATTATTTAGTCTTTTTTTTTTTTTTTTTTTTTCCGACGTATTACACATTGTATTTTATTTTTCTAAGAATTCTTTAGAGGAAGATAAAACTAACCTTTTAGTTTTAAAATATTTTCAGTTTATATACATTAAAATCTGTTACTGTAATTATTTGTATTACTTATCTTTGGACTATGAAATTCTGGGGGAAAAAATCTTGTTCATAATACACACTGACTTTTTAGAATTTGTAGCAGCTAAATCTAACTTAAATTTAGCGTTTGTATAGTGTCTTAAAACACAAAATTTACACAGTATTTAGAGCAAACACACGGACATGTTCTCTCAAAAATGCAACAAGCTTGGAGTGAAAATAAATTTCACATTAGGAGAAACAAAATTATAGACAAACACATTCCAGTGAATATTTCTCTAAAACATTAATTTGGAATATAGATATAACTTACATTCATCCTGAACATGGTGAGCCATATGACTAAAAAAAAGTTAATCATATAGTTCTCATGCATAATATGCACCCCTAACTTTTGGGCTGAAAAATCTAGAAAAATAACGCATCTTATAATTATAGTAAATGTATTCATTTTTAAAATATGTGATTCAAGTTTTCTGTTACAATACATTACTATTTCCATTTCTATTAACTTCTAAAATCAACTCCCTAAACATTTCATTCTCTTCTAAGTGCTTTATTTTAGACACTTGCTTATTTGAATTTGGTATGATATTAATTAGGATTAGGGGAACAGTTTCATTGTATAAATATCATTGATTTGTTACCTTATTTATGGTTGATTATCTTTTCATTTATTCATATAAAATGAAATTGTTCACATTTTTAAACCTCTTTCAAATAATGACTTTAAATATATTTGGATATAGTCCAGGTTAAAAGCACAGTAAGTGTAACCCAAGGCCAAACTTTTTTAGACCTTATTTTGCCAATGGAGGTATCATTGGGGAATGAGAAAAGTTTGGTAAATGAGCCAAAGCCTGGCCTGTTAACCAAAATTTTCCTTGATACCTGCATTGACAAAATAAGGTAAAAAATGCTTGGTTTTGTGTTACCCTTACTATACAATATCCAAATCTTTTAACCTGGGTGAATAGTTAGTGCTTGTGATGATGAAAAATCAAAATCTGCTTATAAAATAATTTTCATTTCTGTTATTTTTCATTTTGTTGTCAATTATCTTGCATGTCTTTTTTTTTCTTTTTTAGTTTTATCTTTTTTCAGATTTTGTTATTTTTGATTTTCTTTGTCATCTTTATTACTTACCTACGTTTGATTGTCATTTATTTTTCAGGGAGTTACTCCACTATCGTCATTAGTGGAAGTGTGTGTCTCTGCATGGTGGAGCTCTGACTGCCGTCCACACAATTAATTTGCTACTTGCTTGTATGCTTAGCATCTGTCCACTCAATGTTCACCTGCAAGCCTATGTTGGTAAGTGGTTTTTCTAACCCTCTTTTTTTTCTTTCACCCTAAATATGTGTGTGTGTGTGTGTGTGTGTGTGTGTGTGTGTGTGTGTGCATTATTTGGAATCTTTTCAGTTTTCCATTAGATTGATCAATTCTTATTTCCTCATTTTTTTTTGTTTTTGTCTTTTTCTGTAAGAAAAATCAGTCTGATGTCAAAACATTTTTTTAGCCATTTTTTAATAACTAAAAAAATGTAAAGTTGGCGGAGTGGCCTATTGTTGGTATCAGTCAGATGGCAAAACAATCTATTTCCTTTTTGCTAGTGCTAGACAAGGGAGATTGTTTTGCTGAGGTGGGGTGCCACACCTACCGTCAGCTTCCCACTTTACCACACAGGTCATTACCCAATCTATGCTATTTATATGCTGAGTTGGCGGGGACCACTATTGAACTCAGAACCTTGCAATTACTAAGGTGGTTGCTCTACTGATTGAGCTAAGCCAGCCTCTAAACTGGTAAATTTCTTAATAAGGAATATGTGAGTTGAAAAAAAAAAAAAAAAAAAAGAAGGCATTCAGAAAGTGGTTCACATGTCATCATCAGGGCATGCCGACATGAATTCTTTTGACTTTCGCCATTCAACTCTATTGGTCATCACTCTTTGTAGGTCCTCTAGATAACATCCAGTGTCCATATGGAGCTGGTTAATGTAAGTTTTTGCTGATTGGCCAACATTGGTGTGGCCATGTATAGTCCATAGATTATTGCTTATGATTTCACCCTTAATTCTCCAGCAGTGACCAACATATCTTGTTAATCTTACTTGGATGTTTTGTGTGATGGGAGGTAAGTGTTCATACAGCTGCAGTTTTGTTAAGGTGCTGCTTCCAAGATTTATTCAAAACAGCATGTTACGTTTTTGTGTAATTCCCATCTAGCTTTTTCTTCTAGTGTTTTGTTAAATGTAATCTAGAAATATTAGTAAAATTTCTCGTGACAGGAGTAAATAAACAGCATTATTTCACTTGAATTTGACATTTAATAAAGCTCTGCTCATTAATTTAGTTTAAAGTATAAATATGAAACTCTTTAACATTTAACACTGTTTCTTACTCTTAAGAGTTGAGGCATTATCAGATTTAATAATTGAGACATGTTGTCAGTTCAAAGGTCAAATCAGCTGGTGTCAATATTAAAATTGAAAATTCCACTTTCACTTGCACTGTGTGACTGTACAGTTTATTAAATAAGGGAAAAAACCAAAACAACATTGTTTTCTTCTGATAGTTGGATCATTAGGAAAATGGTTTTGTGTTATGAGACAGGAAATTGAAGAAAAAAAATCCCAACTTTATTGCAAAGTGTTAGCAGGCGATATTCTGCACAGACTATTATGGATGTGTTCTACGCAGATGATGTAGTGCTTTTTGCAAATACACCTACACAAGCCGAATCCCTGCTACGGTAGCCTAGAGAAGGTAACACGGAATATCGGCCTCTATGTGAACTCGGTTTTATCAGAGTTCATGTGCTTTAAAAAGAAAGCAGACATCTCTACACTCGATGGTAAGCCTCTAAAACGGTTGAACAATTCACTTACCTAGGCAGTAAAATCTCATCCACAGAAAGCGATATTAATGCACATATAGGGAAGGTATGGTCTGCTATAAACAGATTATCAGTCATATGGAAATCAAATCTCAGCGACAATTCATCCAGGCCACAGTGGTATCAGTGCTACTGTATAGCTGCAGCACTTGGACCATGACGAGGCACCTGGAGAATTGGCTAGATGGGAGCTGCGCAACACTGCTGGAGATGTAAGGATGAACTCATAAGTGACATCCTCTTATGGAAACCAGCACATTGACTTGCCAGTCGTTCAGCAAAGACCTACATAGATCAGCTCTGTGTGGATACTGGATACTCAGCAGAGGACTTCCCGGGGACAATGAATTATAGCGAGAGATTGTCATAGATATCCATGCTGCTGGCATGATATGATGATGATGTTTAGATGTGGTATCTTTATCACCTAGTTTATTATAAAAGCAATAAACTGGTGAGATGATAGAAATAAAGATGCTGGCACGTTTTCTAATGAGTCATTTCATTTTCAAACCATGAATGTAGTGTTGTGAGTTTGGAGACGGGCAAGAATTTTGTTTTTATCTAATGCTTTACAACTCATTACCAAACTTGGATGGATTTTTGATTTTGGTGTTGAATGCAATTTGATTTGCAGAAGCCTTCTATTATTCAGAAAGGCTGGCAGATTCATTGATTGATTTTAATGGCATGTCAACCCATCTGGAGTTATTTTATGCCTAGTGGTTAGGGAATTGCATATATTATATTTATATTTTTTGGTGTAGTTGTTTAAGTGTTTTTTGTGCATGGTTATGTATCAAGTATTCTTATCTAATATAAATAATTTCTACATAGTTGTATAGTTTCAAATATTCCTATCTAATGCTAAAAATTATATGGTTTCAAGTAATTATTTCTTTAATAATAAACATTTGTTTACACACAGTTATATAGTTTCAAGTAAATAATACTAATCCTTAGTAAATCATTATAGCTTCAATTAATCATTTTAGTTATGATACCGAGTACTCCTATAATTTGCAAAACATATATTTTGACCCATAGATGAGACCCTAACAGATATTAACATTCCGGATCAGAGTGTACCTCGGAGTAATGACAATGAAGGGTTTCTTTACTCTCCCTAGAGCTCCAGAACTGGATCTTCACTACTATATGCAGTTTAGTGTCATACCCAGGACACCCCCTTTTTTCTGCAAGTTGTGTATTCTAAACCCCGCCAACAGGGCAGATGAGAGATTAATTGTTTTGTATTCTAATTTTGTTCAATCTAATTGATGAATGGAAAATTCTTTTTATATTTTCTCTAAATTATATTAGAATTAACATGAATCTATAGTAGCATCTTTTTAATAAAAGTTGCAATTTTTTTTTTCTTTTCTGAGTAATTTGAGCTACGATTTCATCTTAGCAAGCAACTATGAAAAATGTTTTGATTTGGACTGTTTTCTTCTGAATTTCTATAAGTCCTACTTTCTAATAATGATTTCTATTGAAGATTATTTCTTTTCTAAATAGTTTATATTCTGTGATGTTTAGGGTGTAATAGTTATTGTTGTTGGAAATGGATGAGGTTGTTTCTATTTTACATTGTGCTAATTCCCTTGAGAAAGTTAAGAATCCAACTATTCTCCCTCCAGCTATGGGTAAATAACAGGACAGACTGAGCTCTTTAACTTTGGTATGGCAATCAGTCTCAGAGAAGGAAAACTGAATTTATACCTTAAAAATTGATTGTGTCACATCCTGCTCATGCGGAGGGGTTAGGGCAATACATATACAATGTGAAAATATGTCAGATTTACATGGTTCTTTTCAAACTTTAAACAAATCTTTTTTTTCCAACTTTAAGCCTTAGCTTATAAGATATATCAAGGTTTATTTACTGTTGATATAGTTATTCCTTGTAATGTCTTTTCTTCTCTATAGATGAATGTAAGATTTGGTGTGTAAGAAATCCTTCATTTTAAACTTATCACCTATTTTTTTTTTTTTTTTAGAATTGGTTTCTAATCCTAAATATCTTTCATTGGATTACTATTTATGAAATTGATATAAGTTTCCAAAATGTTTGGTAAACACTTTTATTCATATAAATTCATATCCTCATGATTCAGTCATCATTTTCTCTGGCTTTCTATGATCTCATGCCAACTTTCAGCTAAAGTGTCTATTTCATTATAAAAGAATGATTCTAATTTTGATTTGATGAATTCTTCAAATGACAGATTTGTAGAAGAATTTTCCATCCCACTTCTATTATCATTTGTTGTATTGCATTTACAACTTGAGGATAGTTGTTATAGTGAAATAACCACTTGACTTCTGCATCATGTCAACTGTAGAACATCTTCCCATCCCAATTCCATGATCACTTGGTTTCTTCTGTATCAGGTTGGTTGTATTTTACAGCATGTCAACCCTTGTTGGGTTATTTTATGCTGAAAATGTTTTGTTTTATTCATTCTTGATAAGTATTCAAAAAAATTTTTTTCTATTAAACCCATAGATGAGACCCTAACAGATACTACCACTCTGGTCTTCTGCATCATTCAAACAGCCCAATTTCTCACTGTTGTATCACATAGTGACAGATTGTCCCTATTCCAGCAATTTATAATAATTTCTTTTGAATTTTAAGCACAAGAATTCCTTTCCCAGTAGATTTAATTTTGTTTGTGATGTTGAAAATTGTCCTGGATTTAGCCACAATTTTCTTCATTTTTGATTCTCATCTATTTTTCACCAGAACATTACTTTTTTTTTTTTTTTTAATTATTGTTGAACAAAAAGACAAAAACACTAATATTCTTCATTTCATTTTCCCAGTTTCTAAATGTTTGACAGTTGATTGATTTACCTTTTAATTTTTCTGCAACTTTTCATGTTTTGTCCTGTATTTTCTTTAAAGAAGTTTCTTCAGTTTATTAGTCTTTGAGTCTTGAGGTATTTCAAAGCATTTTTGTCCTTGATATTATGGTTTCCTTTTTTTTTTAAATTTATTTATTTTTTTAATAATTTTGTGAACCATTATTTCTGACACTTTCTTGCACCTACTGCATCATTACCATCAGCTTCACCGAGCCATTGCCTTGCTTTTGCTGCACTTTTTACTCCAACATTAGACATGAAGTGTAAACGTATCAAATGTACATTTTATTTTCAGCTTTGATTTTTTTTTCCTCAAAATAAAGTAAAATATTTATCCCTTTACTGCAAACCATAGGAAGCATGCTTGCACCAGCAATAAAGAGCTGATTACATTTCAAAGATGATATGATCCTGGAGCTAGGATGGGAATTGTTGTAGCATTTATTTGGTCAATGGTCTTCAAGTTATGAACTTTCTTTTCTCTGTTTCTGTGATGGCATTCACTCTGGGTGAATTTATGGGAGTGATTATGAAATTCATAACTGGTCCCTAAACCCCGCATGCATATCTCTGTCAGGGGAAAGAGATGCCCTTGTTTGCCACAGAGCCTCTTTGGCCAGGTTGGGGTCCTAATACCACTGGGTACCAGACCTGTTCGCCTTGGGAGGCCCTACCAAGGAACTTAAGTTCCTGACAGCATGGCCCTGATACTACCAAGTTTACATGGCCCTGACGCGATGAGGAGGGGTTAAACTTTAGAAATAATATGCTAGATTGCCATTGATCAAAGAGCCTCCTTTGTTCTTTTACAGGTCTTGCTTTTCATTCTGCAGGATGTCTAGCCACTCTTGTCACCAGACAAAATCTGTGGGGTTACCAGTTTAGTCACTGATGATCCGAGTATGAAAAAGGTGTACTGTGTTACATAGTACCAGTAACACATTGAGCGACGTGACACTTGTTATGGAGGGATTGGGGGAATATATCCATTATTGATTGAAAAGGTGTCACAAGAAAACTATGGAAATATTTCAATTGAATAATGATGCATGAGTTTTGTCAAAAAAAAAATGCTGGAAACTTTTGTATCAAGTTAATATATTTCTGCAGTATTTAGTTTCAGGTGTTTAAATAATACAAGCCTCTGCACTTGTTTTAATCAACAATATGAACAGACTTTATTAAAGTTCATTCTTCTGGTGTCTTGTAGGTACTTTAACTTATCTTAGTTTGTCAGTAGTCTAGGACACCTACTGAACATCAAACTTAGTGCAGTTAGTAATTTTTTTTTTTTAACCATTACTCAAATAAGACCTTAAATTTTATTTATTTTTTAATGGATTTTATGGCATGTCAACCTCTGTAGGGTTATTTTATGCTGAAAACATTGTTTTATTCATTCTTGATAGGTACTGATTTTTTTTTTAAACACATTTTTTCTATTTAACCCATAAATGGGACCCTAACAGGTACTATCACTTCAGGTCAGAGTGGACCTGGGAGTAATGGTGATGAAGGGGGACTCCTTATTCCCCAGAGCTCCAAAACTGGAACTTCACCATCAGATAATTTATCATCATACTCAGCCACTGGTTTCTAGCACATATATGATAAAAAGGGTTGGGGCAATAGGGTTGGGACAATCATATAGGGTGCTAGGGCTTGGCATGACCGATTGATCTGAGAGGGGCCTCTCTGATTGCCCATCTAGCCTAAATGAGGACCAAATAACAATCATTTTCTAGGATGTACTGGACTGTGAGATACCAATCTCACTTGATACTCTACTTGCCGGATTTGCCTTTTTCAAGGTTCTTGCAACCCTGTTAAAATTGCTTACTGTATTGTGATCAACTGTACCTTCACCTTTGGCATATGGCATAACAAATTGGTTTTTGGTTGCTTTTGCAATGTTATGGCCCAGTTCATCTGTGTGGCTTTCAAATTGCACATGGTGTGAAGCAAAGCACAACATTTTAATGCACCCCAACTAATACAATACTACCGATCACAACGGGTATCTTTCTACAACTGCTTTGGTCACATGATATACATGCTACAAATTAGCACATATCAAAATATTGCAAAATGTTTGATTCACCCTAGTAATTTTATACTTCAGAAAATACAATTATTTCATGTTAGCTTAATTTAACATTTATTAGAAACTTAATCTTAATAAACCAGTTGTCTAATAAATTTTTGGTTTTCACCAGAAAAATCATCTACTCTGTTAATCTTAGTATATTGAATTTAATATGGCTGGTTTAGCACAGTTGGTAGAGCACCCGTTTCGGAATCACAAGGTTCCGGATTCGATACCGGTCCCCGCCAAACTCAGTGCATGACTAGCACAGCTTAAGTAATCTGATCTGTGTGGTAAAATGGGCAGCTGATAGTAGGTGTGGAGATCCACCTCAGCAAAAATAATCTCCCTGGTTTAGCGCTAGCAAAAAGGGAATAGACTCCTTCGCTAGACTGGCTGATAAGGATAATAGACCACTCCGCCAACTTATAAATTAAAATCTTTAAAAAAATTTTGTTTAACCTTTTTTTACCTTTTCTTCAATCAAATTACTTGTTTTAATCTTATTTTTTATATTTTTTATTTTATTTTTGTCTGTGTTGTTTACTTTTGATAATATTTAATTATCTATTTTTCTAGTGTTCTAATGTGGAAAACTTGTCTCCTCAAGTTATCCGCCAAGTTGCAAAGGAGCTTGCGGAGCTATCAAGTAATCCGCCAGAAGGTGTAAAGGTGTTCCCCAATGAAGAAGATATTACGGATATCCAGGCAAGAATAGAAGGACCAGGTAAAAACAGTTGTTCATAGACAATTGATTTAGCTGGTTTACTAACATTCCTTTTTCTCTCTTAGTTTTGTCTATTCAGTTTAATATTCTGCTGTCACTTTCAAGTAACTAATTAATACACTTTACTTGCATCTTTTTCTTTTTTTGCATGTTTTTTCACTATTTAAAAATGAAGCTAAGAAAGTTGAACAATTTATTTTTAGTTATTTGTTGTTTCTCTCTCCAGCAATTATTATTTCTGATTTCTACATAATTCTACATTATAGAGCACATTGAAAAAAGGAAAATACTTTTTGAATTTTTTAAATTCCTTGAATGATTGTTGAGTGATTTGGATTTTTCACCTGTACCAAATTAGGAATTTCTCTACTACTGAAAACAATGGTAAGCAAAAATCAGGATTTTAGGCCCCCAAAAAACTGCCCTTTAATGAATAAAATCAATTTTCTCCACTATCACTCAAGATAAATTTATGAAAATTCACATAGTAGTAGTTTTGCAATATATGGAATAAAATGGGACTCTTCCCGATAATGCAGATGTTGTGGTCATCAAACATGGCTGCCATACATCCAAGATGGCTGCTCAAAATTTCATATAATGTTACTTTAGTATAAGAAAAAAGCCATTAACTTGTCACTTATTAGTCAACAGTTTATAATTAGGTACCCTTTTATCCATAGAGGCTATTACCATTAATAGATAATATCAAATAATGTTAATGGGGCCATTTTTAATTTAAAAAAATCTTAGAAATATAGTCAAGTTATATATTTAAAAATAATTTCTCTGTGAGTAGATCAACAATAGTGCCACAATAATTCTCTTGAATCCACTTGAAATGAACAATATCCTAAAAACAGACCAACCATGAACAAATTATTTGGACACAAACTAAAATACAGAAATCAGTTCAACCTCATAAAGACAATGATCTCAATTTTCACACTTGTTTATCTTACTGATTTATTGTTTTCATTCTTGAAAAAACTTAAAATCTCACCACCCATGTACATATGAAAAAACTGAAACGTTACTTCAGAAATATTTTGCTTTATATGATTGATACATATATCATTGATTTTTATCCAGTCATCTAGTTTATATGAATGGGCTGTCACAGCAAAAATAAAGAAGTCCAGTTATTAGTCCAGGATGAAGGCAATCCGCTGTCATATTGTCATCACTAAACTTTTCTAGAACATTTTATTTGTAACTTGAAAATTTGGACACATATTGAGCAATTGATCAACTGCCAGGATTGTGTGGTCAGTTAAATAAAATATTGAGACTGACTCAACACATTAGTAAATATTCTCTTTCAACTCCACAACCCTAGAATATTGTATTGTTATCTGGAAACCATTTTTTATTAAACGCAATTTTCATCTCTGCAATATTGGGTAGTGAAACCTCACTATTTTGTCTTCTCCTTTTTCTATAATCTATTTCTATAAATTTATTTTTCATTTCTGCTCCCCTCTCTCCTCAGTAGATGTTGATTTGCTTTTTTGCTGAGTGCTTTTGCATATATTTCTTTGCAGCTTCTGTGTCCTTTAGTTGTTGTTCTTTTAGGCCTTTCTGGATTGACCCTATATAATAGCAAAAATGAATAATTTTGACAAATACAGATTTTAATTTCTAAAATTCTCCTGTTTTAAAAACTGCAAAACATTTTTACATGTGATCTTTTTTTAATCCTTCCTCTTTATAAAACAGCAAAAATGATGTTTCATTTTTTTGAATTTTAATTCATGGCATGTTAAAAAAAAACCTGAAATTTTATATACATATACAGAGATGCTGATAGGTACATGTCCTGTGTTTTTGACGCACAAAAATCTAAAAGGACACAGTAAAATCATATCCATGCATCCCAGTGTTTTTATTTTTTCTTCCCTCACCATTTCAAGCTAACTGTAAATACATTTCAATAGTTTCTTAGAAATTAATTACATAGGATAGGTTGCAAGGTAGGAGTTAGATGGCTTTAGTTATTTCCCCAGATCATAAATAAAAACCCTACAATTTAAGAAACTTTAGTTAGGGCCCTGTCAAATTTCCTGGGGACTCATTCAAAGTAAATATGTGCATCCCAGGATGCACTAGATCAAAAAGCTATCAGCATCACTGCATATATAGAGAAATAAACTTTTAGTGAGATAATTGCCATGTATAATATACCAAATGAGTGATACAGCAGTTTTTATTGTCATTACAAAATAACTTTAACTTTAATAAAAAATATACTGTATTTAGATGCACCTCAATTTGTGCAGGCATTTAAAAAAATATAAATAGGTTTAAACTATGAATGTCAAGTGTAGCTATTAATGTTAGTCTATAGAAACAAAAGTTTCTATAGAAAACTTTTTGTCCTCCCACATTCTAGTAAAATTTATTTTTTATTTAATGAAAGAAATCCAAAATGTTCAGACATCTGACTTTTCCTATCAGCAGAATTACAATACAAAATCTTAAAAAATCTCAAGATATTAACAAATTCAGTTTAAAATCTCCTGTTAGTTAACATTTGTATTTTCATGTCCAAGAAATAAAAATGCCTAAATGTTCTTAAATCTCATTTCAGCTGGAACACCGTATGCTGGAGGTGTTTTTAAAATGAAATTGGTTTTAGGAAAGAATTTTCCAACGGAACCGCCTAAGGGATTTTTTCTAACAAAAATATTTCACCCAAATGTGGCAAATAATGGTGAAATTTGTGTTAATACATTGAAAAAAGATTGGAAACCAGAACTGGGAATCAAACATATATTATTGGTGAGGAAAATTCGATTTATTTCTTCTTTCTCTCCACTTTTTTATTTTTCATTTAAAAAAAATTTTTTTTATTTAAAAATTTTTGTTTTATTTTTTGATTCCTGTGCAGTAATCTTTGATAGATTTTTGTTGTTGTTGTAGACTGTGAAATGTTTATTGATTGTGCCAAATCCTGAATCTGCATTAAATGAAGAAGCAGGCAAACTTTTACTCGAACAGTATGATGATTATTCAACGAGAGCAAGACTATATACGGAAATCCATGCAAAACCAAAGTAAGTTTTCTTGTCAATAGTTTCATTTTCAATTTGGATAACCTACTTTTTCTTCTTGGGGGTGGGGTGGGGAGTTAAAAATGAATCAAAGTCCTCTCTACTCTCATAAGTGTGTGTGTCTGTCTGTTCCAGATTGCTCTCAGAATAATGATTCCAACATAGTAACATCTGATGATGGTTACTGTCATAGGTGACACACCCTATAAGACCAATGGAATGCGCCAACAGCTTACTATAAATAAACAGGATAATTGTGGCTTAAGCAAGCCAATGCGAGTGCCAATAACTCTGTTCGTCGGACGTAATTTCCACATCTCTCTATTGTATTGTCTACTTTCTGTTAATACATTTTTCTACTTTTCGTTACTCGTTGTTTGTTCTTATTTGACCCCACAACAAACTGGCGACGAAGGATTCGAAGTAACTTACGTAGGTTTATCGTTTACAACAACAACACCAGCGAAGCAGGATTCAAAAGACTTCACACACAATTATCGTTTTGTAACGACACAAAACTTGGAAGAGACGATTAAGGATCCCCAAAAGACTCTAAAAAGAACGTCGTGAAGTAATTGAACCTAAAAAGGAAAAAAAGTGAACCAAGCTACACTGAAATTCGAAACCGCAACATCGGGATTACGAGAAAATCGTAGCAGCTCTGCAAAAGAGAACTTTTTTTTTAAGAACTCGTCAGTCCAAATAAGCAAAAAGCCGTTTTGTTCAAGGACCTATTAGCAGAGAAATTAACACTTGCTGAAAAAAAAAGTAAGTTGTACAAAAAAAAAATAACTTTTTTTCTGGATTCCTAACAGATTTTTTTATTCGGTTTCTCTCTCTCAAACTTTTTTGGTTCGTTTCACATATTACTAAAATGGAGGATTTTAAGGCACAAATGCTAGAAATAATTAAATTCCAGCAACAGCAACAAATTGAGCTACAGAAAACATTTCAAGAAAAACAGTTACAGACAGAACAAAAATTGATTGAAATACAGAAATCTCAGCAAAATGATTTGCAACAGCAGCAGATTGATCTACAGAAGAGGAAACAAAAAACAGAAAATTGAAAATTGATGAAATAATTGAAATGAAAGCTATTGGGGCCAAAACGCAGACAACGAGAACGCGTTTACACAGAATGCTATCTGGACAGCGATAGAAACTTTTACTTACGCACCAGATGAAGATATAAGTTTTGAATCGTATTACAGGCGATACGAGGACTTGTATACTACAGATTGTTCTACTTGGACGGACTCGAAAAAGGTCCGCCTTCTATTACGCAAACTGGGTACGACTGAGCACACCAGATTTGTTGACTATATTTTGCCTCGAAAGACCAGCGAATTATCGTTTTCAGAAGCTATCAAACTCTTAACAGAATTGTTTAGCCCTAAGACTTCATTATTCCATAAACGTTGGAAGTGCATGAACTTAATTCGAAAGGAAAGCGAAGATTATACAACCTTCGCGTCAACAGTTAATAAACATTGTGACGATTTTAAGCTGTCTGAATTAAGCTCTGACAATTTTAAATGTCTAATTTACTGCCAGGGTTTAGTATCAGCGAAAGACGCTGAAATTAGGCGAAGGGTATTAAATAAGCTGGAAAACGAGCCAACCATGACCCTGCAACAATTGGCAGAAGACTCGCAAAGATTTGTCAGTCTTAAACAAGACTCTAAAAATATTGAACAGTCAGCTATAGGGCACATTAGAAATTTGCGGATAGAAACAAATTCAGACCTCCCCAAAAAAACAAGTTACTCCTTCTTCACCTAAGAAGAGACACGACGATTTGCCCCCTAATCCTTGCTCTGGATGTGGATCCATTCATTGGTATAGGGAATGCATGTACCGGAACAAGAAATGCCTAAATTGTGACCGTGTCGGGCACAAGGCCTCTCACTGCAGGAAAAAGAAATCCGGAAGAAGCAGCATAAAAACGACAAAGTCAGTCGAGCAAGAGGCCGTAACATAAGAAAATATGTACTGGTACAAATTTTAGGCAGAAACATAAAACTCCAATTAGATTCTGGGTCAGACTTAACGATTATCAACGCTTACACATGGAAAAAGCTTGGTAAACCGACGATGTTAAGAACAAAAAAAAAATAGCCAGATCTGTCACGGGGGAAAAAATCGAATTCGAAGGTGAAATTATCACCAATGTAACTTTAAACAGGCAAACCCAAAAATTAAGAATGTTTGTTCTAAAAATACAAACAATTTATTCGGCACAGACGCTATGCAAAAATTTGAGTTGTGGAATTCACCTATTAACACTTTTTGCCAGGAAATAAAAAATTCAACGGCCGAGTCAGAAAAATTAATAGAAGAATTGAAAAAAACTTTTCCTGATGTTTTTTCTGATGGTCTTGGTCGTTTTAATAAAATGACTGCTAAACTCGCATTACAGGATAATATCCAGCCTGTATTTAAGAAGAAAAGAAATGTGCCATTTGCCGCATTAGAACAGATCAACAAAGAGCTGGATAGACTGGAGAAGACCGGCATTCTTTCAAAAATTGAATATAACTCGTGGGCCGCACCTACGGTCTACGTAAAAAAGAAATCTAATGAAATCCGCGTTTGCGCTGATTCTCTACGGGGCTCAACGCTGCCCTTAAAAATTAACACTATCCTCTCCCAGGGCCAAATGAAATATTCACAAAAATGAGTGGGGAAAAGATTTTTTCAAAAATCGACCTCAGTGACGCTTATCTACAAATACCCGTCGAAGAAGAAAGCTCCAAACTGCTTTGTATTAATACCCATCGGGGATTATATAAGTTTGAACGGTTGGCATTTGGGATCAAGGTCGCCCCAGCAATATTTCAACAAGTAATGGATACGATGCTGGGCGGACTCGATTTTTCAATCGCCTACTTGGACGACATTTTAATAAAAAGTCAAGATATGGAGCAGCACAAACAACACGTCCACCAAGTTTTCAAAAAGATTCAGGACTACGGATTCAAACTAAAAGAATCTAAGTGCGATTTCTTCATGGAGAAAATAAAATACCTCGGGCACATAATCGACAAAGAAGGTAGACGGCCAGATCCAGAGCGTTCTTTAGCCATTAAAGAAATGCCAGCCCCCAAAATTTCGTCATTACAAAGTTTTTTAGGACTTGCTAATTACTACCATACTTTTATTCATAATATGCATGATTTACGTGCCCCGCTAAATGAACTGTTCAAAAAAGACAAGGCCTGGGAATGGACTCCAGAATGCCATAGAGCATTCGAAAAATCAAAGAAATATTGACGTCGGACTTGTTTCTCACACACTTCAACCCAGACCTAGAGATTATTGTTGCCAGCGACGCCAGCTCATATGGCATCGGAGCATGCATTTTACACAAAATGCCGGACGGGTCACATAAACCCATTGCCACGCATCAAGAACCCTTCTTCCAGCGGAGAAAAATTATTCCCAAATTGAAAAGGAGTCACTCGGAATAATATTTGCAGTAACCAAGTTCCACCGTTACATTCACGGTCGACACTTCAATTACAGACAGACCATAAGCCCTTACTTACCATCTTCGGCTCAAAAAAGGGTCTGCCTACACATACGGCGAATAGACTGCAAAGATGGGGGACGATCCTCCTAAATTACGATTTCAACATGGAATTTCTCCCATCTAAGAAACTCTGTCACGCAGATGGACTCTCTAGATTGATACCCAAACAGAGTGAACCCCTGGAAGACACCGTGATTGCTTCCCTTCGAACTGAAAGGGATTTAAAAACTTCGCTGTGTAACACGATAAGGGAACTCCCAGTAACTCTTGACGAGATAAAACGGAGGCAGTGAACGATGAGTTCATAATACAAACAAAGGAAAAGCTAGCACAAAAAGACCAACAAAGTCCAGATGCCTTCTCCATATGCGATGAGGTACTGATATACAGCGAACGAGTGGTCGTCCCAGCTACGCTACAAAAAAGGATCCTAAAGGATTTTCATATCGGTCATCCTGGCATTACTAGGATGAAAAGTTTAATGCGGAGCTACGTGTATTGGCAGAACATGGACAAGGACATAGAGTGCATGGTAAAAGAATGCATGGGTTGTGCTTTAGCAGCTAAGGCTCCCCCAATAAAATTCAGTCCTTGGCCTAAAACAGACCGCCCATGGGCACGTATTCACGTCGACTTTGCTGGACCACTGGAGGGTTATTATTATTTAATAGTGGTTGATAGTTTCTCGAAATGGCCGGAAGTATTTCGATGCAAAAGCCCGACTACTGAAATGACCATAAGCGCGCTGCACGAACTGTTCGCTCGCTTTGGCGTTGTAGACTGTGTAGTGTCGGACAATGCCACACAATTCACGTCCGGAGACTTCAAAGAATTCTGTGATACGTTTCAAATCGATCACATAATCATCCCTCCGTACTACCCGAGGTCCAACGGTCAAGCTGAACGTTTTGTGGACACACTAAAGAGAGCCCTGAAGAAGGCCAAAGGTACACCTACCGAAAAAGCGCTTCAACAGTTCCTGCAGGTGTACAGGATTACGCCAAACGAAAATACACCTTCGTCACTATCTCCGGCCGAGGTAATGTTTGCGCGTAAGATTAGGTCTGTTTTCGACAAACTGCTCCCGAGACAGACAAAACCAGGAAGAGGTACGACGGTGCCAAAGAAGCGGTACCTTCCTGGTGAGAAAATATACTTTCAGGTGTTCCGTAATAACAAGTCTTTTTGGGAGTTGGGAAAGATACAGAAGAGGATCGGCAATATGGTCTATATTGTCGATGGTCCCAAGTTTTCCCATAAGAGACACTTAAATCAATTGAAAAAAGATTGACGGAGGATATTAACAGAGGTCCCCCGGATCAGGAGGAGGTGATGGATGTCATATATGACACATTTACCTTACCTACCCCGCAAGCAGCCCCTCAACAACGCCATTCTTCAAGGAAACGAAGAGCGACGGAGTTTATCAACATAAACCCCAAGAGAAAAAGATACTAAGATCCTGTGGAGTGAAATCTTAGGAGGGGGTGTTATAGGTGACACACCCTATAAGACCAATGGAATGCGCCAACAGAGTACTATAAATAAACAGGGATAATTGTGGCTTCAGAAGCAAGCCAATACGAGTGCCAATAACTCTGTTCGTCGGACGTAATTTCCACATCTCTCTATTGTATTGTCTACTTTCTGTTAATACATTTTCTACTTTTCGTTACTCGTTGTTTTGTTCTTTTTTGACCCCTTAAAACCTCACAACAGTTACTTAAGGAATCTACACTCCTCTAAGTTTTTTTAAAATAGACTAATTATACTTTTACACTAAATCTTTATTTTTTCCAAACTGACTTACAGACTTTATTACACATTGTGCAAGACACATTGTTTGTTGCCCGGATTATCTCTCATGAGATATCCGATGATTGACACATCCAACCTTTAGAGATCAGAATGATTATCCCATGTTTGACATCTCCTACTCTCACCAATATGATAGGGGTTTCCCCTTCTGAAGTTGATGCTTGATGTTTTCATGCTCAATATGTTCCTTCTCAAAACTCGTACAGCCATTATCAACATGGATTCTCCATTCAGTCCTGTTCATTGCCTTTCCCAGTTGTTAGGATCTATTTTTATATTTACAAGTTTTTTTTTTTTAGGCAATCCTTATACCCCTTCCAAGGTTTATGCTGAAGACGTTTACCTGCATATATAGCTGACCAAAAAGGAGTTGCTTTGTATTTCTACCATCACTTATATGCATATAACATGACCTGCCCACCACATTTGGGCCGTTATGAAGAGAGACTCAATGCTTGTGCATCATGCCCTAGTAAGGACTTCTGATCCAATCGATCCAGTGGGGGTGGGCATCCTTCTTGTGTCACATTTGCTTCAGACTTTGTGGATCTGTAGCAGGATTGATGAGTCATTTGAGGATCTGCAGCAAAATGAAATAATTGATTTCTTGTGATTTTACAGAATTTGATTTTCTTCACCAAGTTGACTGTCTACATTATTAAAACATATATTTTTTTCTCTATTATGGCATTCACCCTGGGTTAGTAGGAGCCAGCTCCAACCAACGAATTCACCTATGGTGATTTCATGGAAGGAGTAAAAAGGGAATATGGAATTCACAAGCGGTCCCAAAACCCTGCATGCATATCCTAGTCAGGGGAAGGAGATGCCTCTGTTTACCGCAGATTTTCCACATGCAATGATAAGAACGCCAAATACTCTTGATTCCTGGCGATGATGGATATGCCCTTTGGATTTTCACTAGAGCCCCTTTAGCTGGGTTATGGCCCTAACACCACTGGGTGCCAGACCTGTCCACATTAGGTAACTCTACCAAGAACTTAAGTTTCCAACGACATGGCTCTGACACTACCAAGTTTACACGGCCCTGCTGCAATGAAGAGGGGTTGGACTTGATAAATATTGTGCTAGATGGCCATTGAACAAAGAGCTTCCGCCACCTTTTTACAGGTCTTATTTTTTGTTTTGTAGGGTGTCTAGCCACTCTCCTCAGCAAACAAAATCGATGGTGTTTAGTCGCCGATGATCCGACTATGAAACGGGTAGTACTGGGTTACATAGTACCCGTAGCATAATATATATATATATATATATATATTATATTTATTGTCAACATTATTAACACACACATACATACATACATACATCTCTTTATTTTAATTTTGAAATATTGAATATAAATCAAATTCTCATAATATTTTGTGCAAATTCTAGTTTCGGGGATAGTAAATGTGTTTATATATTTACTTTGTTGTTAATTGTTTTGTTTTTGTAGTTTTAGCTTGACATACATACAACTGCCATTAATATATGTATAGATTTACTTCTAATTTTTTGCGTTTTTTTTTTTTTTTTTTCTTAGACCAAAAGAAGAGCAGTCATCAAATGTTCGTGATAAATCCTCAGATGGCCCCATAGCAAAAAAACATGCTGGAGATAAATTTGCTGGTGAAAAGAAAATCATAGCGGTGGAGAAAAAGAAAAAAGAAAAGAAGAAAGTACTGAAGAGATTATGATAGCTATTTAATACCTTGTACAGACTGTGAATAAATAGACTCACTAATGCGTCTCACTCCTTTCTCTCAATATCTCCATATTGACATTTTTTAAAAAAAGTTTTTTAAAATATATATATATATATATATATATATATATATTATATATATTATATATATATATATATATATATATATATATATAATCATAATGCCACAAATTGGTGAAAGACAGTCTACTTCCCATTGACAGACAACTGTGTGTACAAAAAGACGTGTCTACATGCATCTCTCTCTCTCTTTCTCTTTTCTTTCTCCCCCTCTCTCTTTCTCTCTCTCTTTCTCTCTCTCTTTCTCTCTTCTCTTAATGCAGTTCTTTCAACAGATCCAACCACACACACTCACCTGTGGCAATCTCTTTAAATTTTCCTTTCTTTTTTTAAAAAAAAAAACAACTTTTTTTTTTTCTTTCTGTTTTTTTCTCTCCACATATTGCTTTCCTCTAGCCAATATTGGTCAGCATCTTTTGTTTGACTTGGGGGAATCATTTCTTCCTTTTTCTCCTCCTTCCTTTCTGGCTAACAGGATTGCACACATACACACAAATGCACATGTACAATGTCTTGTCACCATTGTAACTGTGTATTTCCCTCTTCCTTCTCCTCCTCCTACACACAGACTGGCCAAAGACAGTGTCTGACATGAAGTGTTGTCATCACCGTATGATTTTAATAAAGTTCCAGGCAACATTTAAATTATTTTTTCTTTCCTTTTTTTATTTAAAAAAAAAAAACAATTATCTGAGATTCTAATTTTCAAAAAAGTTTTTCTCTTTTTTTTTTTTTTTCCATTGTTCTAATCTTCTGTGCTGCTTCTAGGATTTGCTCAAAACGGTACACAGAATCCTTGCTTTTTCTCCAGGCGTTTCATTAAAATCCAAATGGTTCAACCATACAGTGGTACTAACACAGCAATAGCTTGAAAAAAAATCCCTTTTAATTTTATCATTTTCTTTTTTCTTTCTAATCTTCTTTTTTTTGTTTAGATCTTGTGTGGCTTGATCCACCAGTCAGTAAGCATTTATTATTATTATTATTACTTTTTCATAAACGCTGATGTTACTATTACAATTCTTTCTATTCTAATCATTGGTCATCCTTATTCTATTCCCTTCATTTGTTCAAACAATAAAAAATCATTTAAGTCAATTTGTTGGTGGTGTTTGTTTTAACATACAAACTAACCTTTTAGAATAATGGTTAGCAGTGTCAGTGTCACTCTTGCAAACGATTGCTAGTGACTATTTGTCTACATGTTTTAAATGAGGTTTGATAATTTGTTTTATTCGGATTTTTTGGACTGTTTTCCTCATCTTTTATTGTTATATACATGTTTTGGCTGATGTGTCCTCTGGCCTTCTTCACGAATTCGACAATAAGGTTTCTGAGTTCGACAAATAACACCTGAAGAAGGCCAGAGGGTACATCGGCTGAGACTTTGTGTAATAAAGATGAGGACAACATTCCGAAAAATCCAAATAATACAAACTAGTGAGTTTGGTTCTTATTGAGATTTAAAGTGACAATACCAGGTACTGGATTTTCCACTGATAATTTATGAGGACTAACATCCTCTTTTTTTTAAATAATTTGGGGAAGAGAAAGGGATATTTCCTATAATTCTAACATGATCAAACTCTTGACTGATAAATTATCTATTTTCCCATTAAACTAACCCTAACCCTGTCTTCTTTTTTCCTAGTAGATCAATAAATAAATAAATAAATAATTTATCAGTTAAGAGTGGTTCCATTTGATCATGTTAGACTTATAGGAAATAACCAGAATTACCCTATATATTGATATAATGAATAACATTTTAAGATCTCAAAAACAAGTGGTCATTCATTACATATGTTTTTGAAATGTAAAAGCTTACCTTGTTTCTAGGCCAAACCTTGCTATAACTAATCCAAAATGTCCTCACCTAAACAAAAGCTATTAGTTAAGATAATAAAGTTTTTACTTAACATTGTTTACTATTTATAACACCTGTGCCTATAATATGTACAACTATTATAAATAGTAAAGTTACATAAAAGTTAATTATCTTAGCTAAAATCTTTTTAGGCATTATAAAAAAAAAAAAGGGTAAATAATACCTCCTAAGAGTACTTAATAAATTACATAACTAATTATTATTATCAATGCTACAGTGGAGGGCGTTTTAGGATGTTTAGAATATCCAAGTAAACACTCTGGGCTAACATCAAGGTCTAGACTACATTATTTATGGTATTAAATCAGGGTTCCCACGCGTCCTGGAAAACCTTGAAAACCTGGAAAAAAAAAATTTTGTTTTCCAGTACTGGAAAACCTTGAAAAGATAGGGGTATTTTTTCAAAATCCTGGAAAATTTTCGTTTTTTTGTCCTGGAAAAATTGAATTATCTGAGACAAAATTAATGTTATTGTTACCGTTAACAAATATAACTAGTAAAATAACAAGGACGCTTTTTTTATTTTTTTGTTTTGTTTTTGCTCAATGAACCTACCCAACATTTCCCAAACTGGTCATAAATATTCATTAAACAGTAAAAATGCTTCTGATTGGCTATTTTGAAGTTTCGCTTTCATCATGTAGCAATATTTTGATTTATTTTTATATGACACTGAACAAGTCAAGAATTTGTCATCAGACTAAAGATAATAAGGTATTCGTTAAAGAAAGTTTAAAAAATAAATTACGTTTAACAAAACTCCCCCTCTACCTCGTAAAATTTAGAACATTAAAAAGAATTTTCTGTACTTGTATAGAATAGCACACACGCAAAATTTTAACTGAAAATGAAAATTTAAAAAAAAAATACATTTAAGAATTAAATAAAATTAATGTTCATTCAAAAAAAGTCTGTTAAACATTTTTGGAAACACTGGAAAGTAAGAACATTTCCTAAGACAAAAGTTGATAACAATTTTAGTGTCGGTAGTTTGTTGGATGTGGGGGTTGGGATCAAGCTACTGTGAACAATGTAGGATTGGCAGTGTTTAGTCATGTTGCTGGGGAACACACCTTCCTAGCAAGTCTTAAAGCAAGCGGTGCTTAAACAAAATATTCAAGGACATCAAATGTCAATTTCAACTCAGTTAAAATAAGTGTTCTTTTTACGGTGATAATACTCCCCACCCAGGTAAAAAAGAACAATTTCCTCGTATATTCCTACCATAAAATAAACTGAACCCTCATTTTATATTCTTTATTTATTTTAATATTCACTTCAATGTGTATATTCTAAAAGTTTTTATTTTGTGAAAATGGTTAGTTTTAAAGTGGGGGTTCATTTTTACACTTCAACTTTTTACTCGTAAATTCCTACCATAAAATGCCCAAGTCTAATTTTATGGTAGGAATTTACGAGTAAAAAGTTGAAGTTTACCCTTTGTTGTTATTTCTTTTCTTTTTGGCTTTGGTACTCTAAAATAAAAACGTCAGATTTTAATCATCGTCGATGAAAAAACAATTACGGTCATAAAAGAGGATCTAATTTATGCCTAAATTGTAAAACGAGCCTTTAAAACTAACCTTTAAAACTAACCATTCTCACAAAATAAAAACTTTTAGAATATACATATTGAAGTGAATATTAAAATAAAGAAAATATATTTAGTATTGTAAAATAACGGGTGCAAAAAAAATAAAACATTTATTGCAAAAACACGGACATAAAATGAGGGTTCAGTTTATTTTAAAGGAATATACGAGGAAATTGTTCTTTTTTACCCCACCCACTCCTGAAAATATTGGTCAGGTACTATTCGCAAAGTTCCATCCCGGTCTCCTCTGGTAATAGATCAAAAACCAAACCCACCTATGAATGAAGTCCCTAGCTGAAGCGGTGCCTGCTGTATATGAAAAAATAATTTGTTGATTGAAGGCGTTTTTATCGACAAATCATTATTTTTTTAGTGTTTTGAAGGTGTTAAAAGTAAGCCATATTTTTGAAAATATTAAAAAAAAACACAATAGTGCTTTTTCTCAAAAAGTTAATGCGATATTTT
Organism: Doryteuthis pealeii; assembly: GCA_023376005.1. Classification (NCBI taxonomy): domain Eukaryota; kingdom Metazoa; phylum Mollusca; class Cephalopoda; order Myopsida; family Loliginidae; genus Doryteuthis; species Doryteuthis pealeii. Next base: position 51,997,453 of record CM042145.1, on the reverse strand, counting down.
ATCACCTCCAGTCTTTTTTCGACAAGTAAATGTAAATATTTTAACCTTTTTTAAAAATATGGCTTACTTTTAACGTCTTCAAACTAAAAAAAAATCCATAAAAACGCCTTCAATTAACAAATTATTTTTTCATATACAGCAGGCACCACTGCAGCCAAGGACTTCATTCATAGGTGGGTTTGTTTTTTCACCTATCACCGGCTAGCGTTTTTTTAAGGCAGGAGGCCGGGACGGAATTCTGCGAATAGTACTATTGGTCATTTTAACGTTTTGTCATCCCGGATTCCTGCCCTAATTTACGCTGTTTTTGATTGCTGGCATAAGACATAATTCTAGCCAAATATAGATATTTTCCGAGTCAAGTTTTTCACATTTTATCAGCAAATTAATGGATATATTTTACAATGCCCCACCCCAACCCCACTTTTCATCGCCAAATCAATTTAGATATTTTACCCCCTCCCCAGGTTTAATTTTTTTTTACCATGAATTTTTACAAAACAAATGCTGTATTTTTCACTTTTTATCAGCAAATATATGTAGATATTCTACAATTAGGCTCCCCTCCAGCTTTGTATTGGCACATCAATTTAGATATTTTATAACCCGCTCTTAGCCCTGTCGTCTGGGTCTTTAGAATACACCGACTGCAATTGGGCCACCTGTTGGCCATAGTGTGGTGACCCATGATGCTTAAGGATGGAATCTTTGTGGATGAGCAGTCCATGACATGCAACACTCTGCTTAGACTAAGGATACCTATTTTTTTGTCTACTTTTCATTTTAAAAACCTAATTAAAATTAAATTGATTATTTATGGTCAGATTTTTGTCTCAGTCGAAAAGTAGTAACATAATGAGCATCAGTACAAAAAGCAAAATAATATTACACATGTAATTTATTTTTAATACATTTAAAACTATTTTTTTTGGTCAATTTTTATCAAATATGACTTAATATGGCCACTAGAGTTGCCGTATAATCCGTGTTTACAAAATGAATTTAACACTAGATTGAAAAAAAAATTACCGAAAATCTGGGAATTATCTGATTTTAATGACATTTTCAGTATTGATTTATCAATGAATGGATTTTATAATGCATCAGTTATTTTATTTTAAAACTTTTTGATTTAATTAGGTATTTCTGCTATGATAAATTAATATATAAAATTCATTTAAGAAAAGAGTATCATAATGTTAAGTTTAAAATGTCATATTATTATATTTTAAAAACATATTTTTTAATAACTACTTTACTTTAGTATCAATCTCTAATAATTTTTTGTCACTTACTCTATTGAAAATTAGTGCCCCCCCCCTTTAAACAGAGCAAATATTGATGTATACTTTTTTCTTTTATAAGATAAATAATTAAAGATTAAATAATTATCGAAATGAGTAAAAAAAAAAATTGAAAAAATATCTAAAAATTATATTTTAGTTTTTTTGATTTGATTTTCTGATTTTCGATATTTATTTTCTACCTGAGTAGCATCCTTATTTTTTGGAAACGGGGGGGGGGGGTATATTTGTATTGTAAAAACATAGACTTTTAACAAATTGGGTATACCTAGCTTAGACCATTACTTAGTTTAGATGGGCGGTCGGAGAGAGCCCCTCCGATCAATCCATGATCAACCCTTCTTATAATATGTGCTAGGTGGTGGTGGCTGAAGGTCCCATCTGATAGTGAGGTTCCAATTCTGGAGGTCTGGGGAATGTGGAGCACCCCTTCATCACCATTGCTTCCTGGTCCACTCTTTACCGGAGTGGTAGTACCTGTTATGGTCCCATTTATAGGTTGAATAGAAAAATGTATATATAAAAAAAATTGATTATCCATTAAGAATTACTTTATTTCAAAAGTTGTCATTTAATGACCCACTGAGGTTGATATGCTGTGAAACAAAACAAACCAAACAAGATCAAACAACCCGTTCTGTTTAAAACATTTTGTTTTTATGAATTTGTACAAAACACAATCCCCTCCCCCATCTGCCTAATATGACAACATAAATAAACATGAACTATATTTTTGAGATAAGGTTTGATAGGAATAATTTTGATTTTTCGGATTGTTGTCCTCGTCTTTATTGTATGTATATACATATAATGTTTCAGCTGTTATATCCTCCAGCCTTCCTCTGGTGTTCCCTTTGTATCCAAGTATAGTAATGATCCAACCTGGGAAATTATTTTTAACAGTTTGACAGTTGATCAAACAGGCGTTGAAGAACCTTCAAAGATCTCGTTCAAAAACAATGACCATTGTTTTTGCATGCCTATCATTCTGACATGTGTCACGAGAAGAATCATGATCATTTAGAAAAAGTTTATTGGCGTTTCTTGTGCAACTTAAGGCATAACATTTTCCATCAGTCTTTTTCAATATTTTTATTTTCAAAGTAATTAACTTTAAAACAATTTGATTTAGTCTTTTTAATAATTGGTTCCCATATTGTGTTCATCTCTATACTAGGTCACTACAGTCAAACATATGCTTCTTTGAGATGTTTTCTTTTCCAATGTGCTTCACTATCTAATATTTTAACTTTGAAATATAACTTTAATATATAATAGTATGTAAAATATAATATAGATATAAAGTGAAGGGGCATTGGGAAATATCTCCATATATTTGTCGATAAAAAGTGAGAAACACAGTACAGTAAATATTTGAAACTTGAGTTTATTGAAATTTGTACAAATTCAATAAAAAAAAATTATTTTAAACATGGAGGGAGAGGGGCAAAATATCTAAATTGATTTGCCAATTTAAAAACAGCAATGGTGATCATGGCTAAGCAAAAACAGGAGGCCTGACAATTTTATAGTACATTTTGTCCATAAAATCTGTTTGCACTTTAATGAATTTATAACTTTAAAGTGCACACTGACTTTATGGACACCCTCTATAATTAATTGATGATGTAGTCATCATCTATAATGAACTCAAGATACTTCATTAACCCGGCATCATAGAAAAGTAAGAATAAAACTGGCTTAATGTGTCAATATTAGACATAATAGTAAATTATAAAATTGCCGCGAATAAGTGCTGTCCTGGAAAATTTTAAAAATGTCCTGGAAATGTCCTGGAAAATGGTTTCCTAAAATGAGTGGGAACCCTGTAAATTGATTTTGATTGTATTACAGTGGTTTTGAAAGTATAAATAAGTGATTGAATGATTGAATGCTGAAGAAATATTTTTGTCTGTGAGAAGAGCCAAAGGTTTCGGGTTGTTCATTACATGCAATATGATAAAAATGCCTTTTTGTGGCTAAAAATGAGGGGGTCGCTCATTACTCTAGAATATACAGTAATTGTGTTTCTTTTTTGTTTTTTTTCTTTATTGCTGGATTTCCATATGGGATAATCTTGGTGAACAAGCATAACATTAGGTGCTAATGTCCTGCTTGTTTTGGACCTTATATAAAAATGAAAAAAAAAAATCAACAAACTTATGGGGTTGGGTAAAATACACAAGTCATTGAGTGGTAGGGAGTGGTAATTCAGTCCAGTAGACTATTATAAGTATATCAAGTATTATAAGTATATCAAGGTACTTTACAATAGTCAGTGCTGGATTTACGTATGGGCAATACCCTAAAGACCTCAAGATTATAGAGGCCTTGAAGGGGCTTCTAGTCTTTGGCTCCTAACTAAATTATGAATGCTATACCCAGTGCTAGGTTTACATATGGGCTAGTATCGTTTGTAGCCCCAGGATTATAGAGGCCTTTAAGGACCCTCTAGTCTTCAGCTCCTAACTAAATGAAAGAAAGATGAGGACAACAGTCTGAAATATAATTTTTCAAACCAAATTGATTCATCACTTGGTTTTTTAAATCTTTTTTCTATGATTCATTTGAGATTTTAATATTTTTGTTTGACTTAAAATTCAATTTTTTTTTGTTTTAAGAAATTTGATGACATTGTTCACTTAATGTATATTCCTTTGCAGCATAGTTTTTTTGTTTTTTTTGTACAAATCTTTTCAATCTTCACTTATTTCTGCTCTCAAGTTGCGAGAACCTTCCTGCCTTTTTTTTTATATCAAACAAAATCTACCAACATTGTAACATTTAATTTCACAAAAATATCCAATTGTAACATTCCTTAATTAATTTTTAGTTAATTTCCATAAGTTGCAATTTCATCCATTTCAACACCAAATTGATTATTCTTTCTTTCAATTATTAAATCTCATTCAACCTGTAAATGCAAGAAGATTGTGTCAGATACTAACCATTATACTTACCTTTGGGCCCTGTTTCAGTGAAATAATAAATAACGGCATGATCGCAGCCCCCCCCCCCTCCCCCAGGCAACAACTGCTCCCTTCATTTAAAGTGGCAGGGCTGGGTTTAGTGCCTGAAAAGAAGGGGAATACCTAGGGGATCCACACATTTTTTTGTACCTGCCATCCCATAAGCTTTGGTGGTCCCACATTAATAGGACGTTGTGTTCAACCCGCATAAGTGGGATGCATGGTAAATACCTATTTACCTGACCTTTTGGGCCCTGTGTCCAGTGACTTTGGCCATTGAACCAGTAAGATATGTAATATCAGTGTGATCCCAGGCAACACCTGCCCCCTTGATTTAAAGGGATAAGACTGAGTTTATTTGCCAAGTGCCTGAGGTGTCTCAAAAGACGAATGTCGAAGGGATACACCCAATTTTTAGCACTGGCCACGCAAGAGCTTCAGTTCGTGTGTGGCTCCCCAACATTAATTAATCCTTGTGTTCAACTGAAATTGTGGGATGTTGGTAAATAATTATGAAAGTGTGCATGGATTCCCTTGGCTTTCTCTCACCATCTATCCCAATCGACCATTTTCTTGGTAAGTTGGCATTCAATATCTGCACAGGGCTGATGAATGTAACCTTTTTGCTGATCAGCTTACACTGGTGTGTCCATGTGCAGGAGTCCATAGGAGAACATCGCTTATGAGTTTATTCTTACTTCCCCATCAGTGCCCAGCTTGTCTTACTTGTATGATTTGTGAGATTGGAGGTAAGTGGCCATACAAATGCTATTTTGTGGGGTACTGCTTCCTGGATTTTTTCAAAACAGCACACAGTGTCCTTGTGTAGTTCCCACTTTGCTTTTTTTCCAGGTGTTTCATTAAAATCCAAGTGGTGAAACCTTACAGTAGTACTAACATGGCTACAGCTTGGAAGAATTCGTGTTTCATTTTATCATGGAGATCAGATTTCCATATGGCTGATAACCTGTCAATAGCAATCCATGCTTTACCAATGTTGACATTGGATGAGATATTGCTACCAAGGTATATGAGCTGGTTTACTAATTTCTGGGGTTTGACATTTAATGAGGAAATAGCATTAAAATGCATCATCTGTTTTATCTAATACTAAAAAAAAAAAAATTAACAAAAGAAATGTAGTAGGAATTTGTCTGTATTTTTGAGATGAGGCTTGATGTGAATAATTTTGATATTACGGGCTATTGTTCTCATCTTTATTGTGGTATGTATAAACACAATGTTCAGGCTGTTGTATCCCCGGACCTTGTTCAGGTGTTTCTTATTTACCTTAAATTAAAGTCATCATCAGACAATAACCTTGAGTTCAAGTGTTGTAACGATAATCATGCTCCAAAACCATTCTTGAACTCAAGGTTATCATCTGATGATGACTTTGATATAAGAAACACCTGAATAAGGACCGAAGATACAGTTGTGTTTATACATACCACAATAAAGATGACAACAGTTTGAAATATCAAAATTAGTAGAGAGATGTTTACAATAGTTGAAATGCTTTTCATAATTTTTAACTTTCCTGAAAAGTTTAGAAAGTGATTTAATATCAGAGCCCATAAGTAAACATCAGTCTTAAAAGAAAAAAAAAGAATAGAGGTAATGCAGATGATGATAGCTTACAATACTGTATATAGTTGAGGGTATCCTATCATGGTGTAATGGTTAGCAAGCTAGTCTTGCAAATCCATGATTACTGAGTAGCGACTTTGATCCTCGCTGGATGCCCCATACTTTCGACTTTGTGTCACATCCTATCATGTAACACTATCTGGAACTTTTTTTTTTTTTTTTTTTTTTTTTACTTTAGCAGGTGGAAATTATAGGCAAACACACACATTTTGTGTATGGTGCAAACTGCTAATATTAAGCTAAAAATTTATGTCTCTAAAAGTTGTATGATAAACAAAAATGCAAATTTAGATGTTGTAAATTTTTGCTTTAAGAAAAGAAACTTTTCCTTGAAAATTTGAGTTGTTCTTGTGTGTTTTAATCCCCCCTCCACTCAGGCATCACAAATTTTCTTGATTTATCAAGAATTATCTTTATTATTATCATCATCATGTTGCGCTTGTAGCTTCGATATCCGTAACAATCTCTCACCAACTGTCTCTATCATTCGTTGCTAGCATGGGGGGGTCCTCTGTACAACATCCAGTATCTGCTTAGAGCTGGTCAATGTAGATCTTTGCTGGACGGCCCACACTAGAATGCCCAAGTGTTGCAGTGTCCAGCATGTCTTGTTTGCCTCACTTGGATGGTTTGTGTGATAGGGGGCAAGTGGCCATACAGCTGCTTCCTTGTAGTGTGTTGTTTTCATGATTTGTTTAATATTGCACACAGCATTCTTGTGCAGCTCCAATCTAGCTTATTCTCTAGGCGTGTCGTTGGGGCCCAAGTGGTGCAGACATACAGTAGCACTAATACCACTATGGTTTGGAAGAATTGTTGCTTCAACTTGTCAGTGAGGTCGGATCCCTTCCCCTTTAAAATGCTACTTTGTCAAAGATATGCAATATAATAGATATTTTTCATTCAAGTCATTGAAACAAAGGCCTAAAGTCTCTTTTATTTCATGCTTTATGTTTGTGAGCTAAAAGTTATATTTTTGATAAATGCTGGCCAAATGAAAACTATCCAAGTACTTTTCAAAGTGTCCATAGCCATTTTTATTAACCATATTCTTTAGCCAAGATAATATCTATTTTGTCTTAGAAATGTACTAAAAGAAAAAAAGCCCCCCCCCTTCTCTTTATAAAATAACCAAATGTTTACAAATATATTTAAGCAAAGGATGTACTTATGTGAAATGTATCGTAATCAAGCATCTTCTATTTGTTGGTAGAGCATCGGCCTTGGAACTACTTTTGTTCTGGGTTTGAAACTGGCCCTTGCCAACTCAGCGCACAAGTAGCACAGCTTGGATCTGTGCAGTAAATTGGGGAGCTGATGGTAGATGTGGTGCTCCACCTAAGATGCAGAATCAATCACCCTGGTCTAGTTAGTGAAAAGGGGATAGACTCCCTTACTGTCTGGTTGATACCGACAATAGGCTACTTCCAACTTTTTTAAAAATTAGTATGTATTTACCCAACAGTAGGATGTGACACAGGGTTGAAAGCATGGGGCATCCAGCAAGGATCAAACTTGCTTTTCAGTAGTAATGGATCAGTAAGACTAGCTTGTTAACCATTATACCACAATGGGATGCCTAACTATCCTTATTGATATATTGTTTCAAAACTTCTTTTATTTAAGATATCTTCTTGAAATTTATATATACCAATTATCAATGCATTGAACCAGTTACATTTTCTCTGTAGAAGGTTAATTGATATCACAAGACAAAACAGTTTTTTTGTTTTATTTTTTTTTTTTTTTACTTCCTTTCCCCAGTATATCTTGTTTTATATACAGTGGTACCTCAACTTATGATGAGCTGTCACTGGACGATTTTTTTTTTTTTTGTGTTGTGTGCAAGCTTCAGATACGCCTATGTTAACAAGTTCACTAAAAACATTTAAATTTCCAAATTTGTTACACCAAAGAAAAATATTTATGAAAAAAAAAATATTAAAATATATTACAGCAAATAATAATTCATAACATCTTTATTCTATTATGTTTTTATACAATACAGGGCTATTTTTTTTTTTTTATTTGAAAAAAAAAAAAAAAAAAAAAAAAAAAAAATTAGCAGTTGGCTGGAACAAATAGCATTTTAGTTATTTTCAATGGGGAAAATTATTTGATATATTAGGAAATTAAGTTAAACTCATAACTTAAAGTATCACTGTATAATAAATAAATGCGAATTTAAAAGAAAAAAAAAAAAAAGCTATTAAATCTAATTATAAACACTAGAAGTTGAAGTGTGCACAATTATCAGATGGAAATGTTAGAAAAAGTAGTTAATCAAAATACCTCACAATATAAATATGATCGACCACTTTTTCTTTTGTCTGATGTTTGTGTACTTCACATGACATTTCAAAATAATGCAACTCTCGTGTTCATAATTATATTTGAAATAGGTATATTTGGGCAGCATCTTTGGTTAAAAATAATGAAATCCTTATTGTTTTGAAGTTTTTTCTTTTAAGTTTTCTAACAATTTCAAAATGAAAGATAAAATAAACTTTAAAACAATAAGGTTTCCATTATTTTTAACCAAATTTGTTTGAATTATATATTAATATATTGTATAATAAATGACCCTTAAAAAGGTGTTTTTATCATGTACTAGCTAAAGTACCCGGTCCATGACCGGACTAAAATGAAATTTGGATCACCAGGGAGTGAGAGAGAAAGTGGAAGACAGTAGTTAGAGAGGGGGTAAGAGGAAAATAATTCTTGAAACTAAAATCATTGAGAATTTGTATATTTCAGGATTTGTATTTTCTGTTTTATAGTTTAAAATTATTTCATATTATTATCCAACAAATTGAAAGTATTCGTTTGTATATTTGTTTGTTATTGTTTTAAATTTTTTGTACATGACAACAATTCCATTTAGTTCTTAATTGCATGTTGAGTTTAAAAAGAAGCTGAGAATCGAAAATTTAAATTCTTCGTATTGCAATATCTATTTTTGCTAAAACCTAAGATAGTATTATAGGGACCACCAATTGATCAGTTTAGGCCATCTTGAATAAAACGGAAATATTTTGTTATTATTTATAATTAATTGATTTTTCATAGAATTTAAAAAACTCTTATCGTAACTTGTTTTTAGCTATGTTAATTTTCAGTTGATTTAACAGTGCAAAAATGAAAACGTTGTTTTTCAATCATAATTTTCATTATTTCCGTAAGCTGAAAAAAAGTTAAAAAATCATCAGGAGTTTATTTAATGTTTTTTCTTTAAAATAGAAAAGATTTTTTCAAGAAAATATTAATTTTTCTGCAAGTTTCATAGTGTTAAATATAGGGGGGGGGGGGTAAATTTCACAGGGTTAAATTGGTGGTACCTAGTATTTTAAAAACATTGTTTAAAAACGTTTTGGTGGACCTGATTATCTGGACTCCCCCCCCCATCTATTTTTTTCCTTCAGTTGATTATTATCGATTACACACCAATCTATCAGATTGAAAAAAAATTCTTAAAAGTTCTTTATTATTTGAGTATTCACAGGTGCTCATTTCCTCGTATAAGTTTATAGTAAATTCATCCCCCATATCGGAACCGCTTGAACGGAACCGAAATTATTTATTTATTTTCCCATTAAACTAACCCTAACCCCTAACTCCCCCCACCCCCTAGTTAAAATTAAGTTTTATTACAAAATTTGTATTAATTACAAAACATCAATTTTCATAAAAGTTCAAATGTCACCTATGAAATCTCTATTTAAACATGTCAATTTTTCAGAACTGAAAAGTTGCACTATAAACTCAGCGATGTTTATTGACTTCACAATAAAGAGTAAAATCATAAAACTTAAAATTTAATTTGTAAGGCAAATTCTGAGGAATATTTTAAATTGTATTTTGAATAATAATTTAAATGTTGGTTGTTAGTTGTTTTGTTTTATCAACTTTTCGGGTAATTTACTAACGAATCATGTCATTTTGATAAACAAAGCGCTTACAATTTTTCGTACTTACATATAAAAAATTTTTGAAATGTTCCAATAACTGGATATTGTCGGATAAACTTGAAATAAATTTCGTCTTACACATAATTGACTACTTATCTCCAGTCGGGCCTTCGACTAAAGATAAAACACCGGATTTTGTCCGTATTAGTAACCTTTGTTTTTTTTTTTTATCGTGGTTTGAGAAAATAATTAGTTAACGAACCAAAAGAAAAACAGTTTCTAAGGAAATTCGTCAATCTTATTGTTATTTTTAACCCTTTAAAACTCTAACAATAAAAATTAATAAATAAATTAAAGAATTAAAAGTCATTTTATTCGAATGAAAATCTTAGTTTAATTTATACAAATATGTAACCGTACTTACGACGTAAACTGATTTTCATGATACTGTTATTTACGATTAAAAATTTTTTTTAATAATGTAACCGTAAAGCGTACATTTTGATTTTCTACAATTTTTATGCATTACAAAAATTAAAATTAAAATGAGTGTACTGTACAATTTAAGAATATGGACAAACTCGCTGTAAAAAATAATTTAATCTATAAAAACACATACAAATTACATATTCAGAAAGACTAAGAGATTTCTAGCTGTCTTATTCGTATTATCGCCTATACGTAGTTTTTTTCTTTTTAACTCGCTGTAAAAAAAAAATTAATCTATAAAAACACATACAAATTACATATTCAGAAAGACTATTTCATCTTATTACTAAAGATATAAATATTTTAAAGATTAAAATCCTAAATAGGTAAGAGATTCCGATCTGACTGTTATAGACTGCACTGCTTGTATCGCAATAATCATAGGCAGCGTGGCTAACGGAAGCCATTTTTTTATTTTTTAACTCGCTGTAAAAAATGATTCAATTAATAAAAACTCACACAAATTACATATTTTGAAAGAGTATTTTCTTATCTTTCTTACGATATAAAAATTATTAAAGACTGGACAATAAATAGGCCATAAATTCGGAGCTGAACGGCTTAGACTACAAAATTAATTCATTAAAATCAAAACTTCGCTGCTGTTATCGCTTTAACAATAAGCAGGCAGAGACAATATTTTATTATCAGGAGGGGCTGATGTACGGACAGTTCCGCAAATTGGGTGATTTTGGATTAATTAATCGATTAAATACCTTAATCAGTAAAAATCAATAACCAAATTTGGAATTTTTCTTAGTTAGAATGATATCAATGTGTATGCAAGATTTTGAATCTGAGTGACCTCCCGTTTTTTTGTTATACGTCGACACGTACATACCAAAATCTCTGTTTTATATATTAGATATTGCATATAATGAACAACCCTTGTTTCTGAGATGAAAAATTGACCTTAAAACGTTAATTAAATACACACACAATAAATACAATGATCAAAAAAATAAAGAGCCATCATAATGTTGATGGAGTTGGCAGTAGTAATAAAGAATTAAGAGCAGTTTATAAAGAAGGATAATGTAATGATTTATTAAAATTACCATGGTATGAACAATGAAATATACAAGATGAGCACAAAATCAACAATTCTTTCCTGATTATATTACAATCATATAAAAAAAAAAAACTATGCTAGATAAGACATTAATGTTTTGGCATTGTTTTTAATTCTGTATAGGTGTGGCACTGCAGTTATCAAAATGGCACCCAGCTATGGTAGAAATTCTGGAGAATTTATCCCCATCCTGAATTATTTGGAATTTCAAAAGATATAAAATAATCTATACTTCAAATTTGTCTGCGCAAATGCTGTGTCCATATTCGTCATATTGTTGTTTGGTGACAACCATTGATGGAAATTTCGGATCAGTCGTTAAGGCAACCCCTCCTTGCCAAGCATATGTTTGGGGACTGAAGAGAACAAAAAAAATCAATTTCATTGTTTATAAAATATTTAAAAAAAAAAAAAAATATTATTATGAATGGGTAAGAGAAATCCATAATGCCCAGGTTAAAAGTGAAGCTAAACATTTTAAGATTTACTGATGCAGATATCATTGGGGAATGAGAAAAGGTTTTGGGAAAATGCACCAGGCTTTGGCATGTTTCCCTTTTCTTCTTCTCCAAGAATACCTGCATTGGAAAAATAAGTTCTTGAAAAGTTTAGCTTTGGACTGATAAACTTATTTTACGTTTTTATAAGAAAAAAAAGAAAGAAAATTGTTAGTACAATTTTTCACTGGTCATAATTTCAAACACAAATTAACTATTGTTTTGTTATCTTCTTGTGAATACACAAAAACCAAACATTTAGATTTGATTTGTCCAATTGAAGACCAATATTGTTCTGCTAAATTGCATTATGGGATTCCACTAAGAGTTACAACAACTTTATAATAATTGAAAATCAAATTCAAACACATGTACATATTTTTCAATCCCTCTAAACAAGCAGGAAGTGACACAAGGTCAATTTTTTAGGCGGAGTTTAACAGGTTTGAATTCAGAGTTTTCTTTCCCCTAGACTGGTTGCCTAACCAAGGTTAAAGAGCCCAGTCTGCCCTGCTATTTACCCATAGCTGGAGGGAGAGCAGGGCATTAGCATTATTTAAAATGTAGACAGCCTTGTCTAGGATTTAAACTCGAGTCAACGAGTCTGTTTCCTACGGCTCTAGTTATTACACTACGCACCTCCCTAAATTCAAACATGTCAACCATATTTAATTTTAAATGCTAAGTGATTGACTTTTAATGGCAAGTCAACCTATCTCAGGTTAATTTATGCCTCTAAGTTAGGGAATCACATTTATTGAAAGTTTATATTTACATCTTTTGTGTAGTTATTTCTTAAGTCTTTTTTTTGGGGGGGGGGTCAGTCAGTAGAGCATCTACCTTGGCACCACAAGGTTCTGGATTCAATATTGGTGCTTGCCAATTCAGCACATGAGTAGCACAGCTTGTATCTGTGCAGTAAAGTGGAGAGCTGATGGTAGGTGTGGTGCTCCACCTCATGCAAAAACAATCTTCCTGGTTTAGTGCTAATTAAAAGGGGATAGACTTCCTCACTGTCTGGCTGATACTGACAATAAGCCACTCTGCCAACTTTACTTATTCCTATCAAATACAAATAATTTGCACACAGTGGTATAGTTTCAAGTAACTAATAATAATCCTTAGTAAACAATTACTGCTTCAAGTAACTATTCTTAATACAAATAATTTACAGTTATATGGCATCAAGTATTCCTAACTGTAGAATAAACATTATACTAGTAGAAGAATCCAAATTACCGTCAAATTGGTAAGACAAGGAAGCTGTAACTCAATACGGATCTTACCTTGTTGCAATCCTTACCAATAGACGGTAATCAGGATTCTTCTACTAGTATGATGTTCATTCTACAACAACTCACTTCAACATAGAAAGGTTGTAACACAGCTGGATGCTAATCACCCCATAAATAGAAAGATCTATTTGACCCATAGATGAGACTCTAACAGGTACTACTACTCTGAGAGTAATGGTAGATGCAGGTTAGCGTCATATCCAGGTCATTCCTTTGGAGGGTGGGGTCTTACCCCTCTGTAAGGGATGCAATCACCATATTATAAGCCTGGCCAACAGGGCGGTTTAAATGTTGAACATTTAACAAAAATATTTTCTAAATTCAAGAAAAAAAGTTTAGAAGCTCTAAATCAAGTAAAAATCTACAAAACGTACGAGGGTGAGTAAAAATACTAATGCCATTTTCTTTATTTCATGAGAAGTTATTTTTTTATAAAACTAAGGCCCACATTGAGATCCTAACGAGGCTCAGAGCAAGAATCCAATGAGTAAGACCCAACTTGCCAATCGACAATGTTCTCCTTCTGCATGACAATGCTCGACCACACACAAGCATCAGAACCAGGGAGAAATCGCCTCATTCGGGAGGACAACTTTACATCCTCCATACCTTCATACTCACCAGATTTAGCGCCTTTAGACTATTATCTCTTTGGCCCCATGAAAGAGGGTTTGAGAAGCAAACATTATTCCTCGTGGAAGTTAAATTTGTAGTGAAGAAGTGGCTCAAAGAACAGTCAACAGAATTTTACAGGGCAGGGATACATGCTCTCATTTGAAGGTAGAACATTGCTATTGAGAGAAACGGTGACTATGTGGAGAAGTAGGGATGTGATCCACAGAGGACCAGCTTCATTTTGATGTATGATACATGTTCCTGTGTGGGTAATTATACCTGTCCTAAACAAAATGGCATTACTTTTTTACACACCCTCGTATAAGAGATCTCAGACATGAGATTATTATTTCTCCAACTGAAATATCTCTAAAAACGTTTTGGATGATTCTGATGATGACTTACTTGTTGGGTTGTGTCACATGGATATCATATTCAGTAGGTACGAGGGATCTTACTTCATTAACGCTAAAATGAAAAAGAAAGTAAGGCATAAATAAAAAAAAACATTTAAGTGTTAAAAATATTAATGGACCCAATCAAGGTTAACAACTTTTTCCTCTGAGTTGATTTTAATGACATGTCAACCTGTCTTGGGTTATTTCATGTATAGAGGTTAGTGAATCATGTTTATAGTACATTGTTGGCTGGTTGCTTGGTTTTTATAGCATGTCAACCCTTGCTGGGTTATTTTATGCTGAAGGCGTTTTGTTTGATGAATACTCGATTTTTTTAAAAAAACACATTTTATCAAACTCATTTTTTTCTATTTAACCCATAGATGGGACCTTAACAGGTACTACCACTCTGGGTCAGCACATATATGATAAAAAGAGTTGGGACTTGCCATAAGAGCATAGAGTTGGGACAATCATATAGGTGCTAGGACTTGATGTGACCCGCTGATTGATCAGAGTATGACTGTCTGTCTAGCCTAAGTGGAGTGTTGCATGTCATGAACTGCTCAGCCACCAGGGTTCTATCCTTAAACATCACAAAGTTGCCACCCACGGCCAACAGGTGGCCCCATGAATCATATTACAAATGGCTGCTTGCATGAAAGACACGTGAGGCAGCAGCAGCTTTTTATTTAATGTAATTGAAAGTCATCATAAACCAGGTACAAAAAATAAATAAATAAATGAAAAAAAAAAAAAAAATCAAAGTATAAATAGAGTAAACAACAAATTTAAAAAAAAGAAAGAAAAAAGTTGGTTATTTCCTAGAAGTCTAACATGATCAAAGGGGAACCACTCTTGATTGATAAATTATTTATTTATTTTCCCATTAAACTAAGCCTAACACTGTCTTATTTTTTCCTAGTGGATCAATAAATAAATAAATAATTTATCAGTCAATGTCCCAGCTAAGGGTTAAATAGAAAAAATGAGTTTGATCATGTTAGACTTCTAGGAAATAACCAAAAAGTTTTTACTTACAATCTATCTTTAAATCCTTTCAGAAAACAATTTCCACCTGTGAGAATGATGTTATTCAGAAGATGAGGTTGGACTTCTGAAGAGAGAGAGAAAAATTTACAGTTAAATAAAAAAAATTAGCAAACAAACAATACAAACTTCCTCTCTCTGTGCAAATTCCATAATTTTTGCCAGGGGTTTGGTTGGGTTCCTTGTTTAATGGCATATCAATCTTTGTGGGTTATTTAATGCCAAAGCTATGTAGAACAGAGACCCCCCAGCCAACGCCTTTTAGAACATCCTGTTTGTGGTTTCTCCCTATATATTTTTTTGTTACAAAGGTTAAAAAAAAAAAAAGGGGTGTACCTTCTGGAACCAGGGTCAAAATGTGGGCGACAGTTTCTGCTAATCCCATCTCTTCAATGCCAATGTTGGAGGGGTGGAAGAGGATTTCGGGGACAGCAAAACGTTCATTGGTTACTTTGATGATCTGAAAGAAAACAATTTAGCAATAAATGGGGATCGTTTTCAATCAAAAATTTGGTAGAGAGTGAGAGAGTGTGTGTGTAGGGATATGAGCCGGGCAAAATACTAAAATTCCAAAACTTTTGGTTATCATCAAATTCTGTGGAAAAAAATATGTTCGAATAAATGTTGGTTGGTTGATTTTAACGGCATATAAACCCATGCCAATGAAGTAATATATGTTGTGTATCTATATTTACATTTTTGTAGTTAATGGTTTTAACAAGGTGTGGGCTGCCCAGCAAGCTCTCACATTGATCAGCTCTGCATGTATTTAGGATGCTGCACATCCGGGGGGGGGGGGGCAATGACAAATAGGGATGGTTGGTGAGAGATTGTTATAGATATCTGTGCTGTCAGCATGACATGATGATGATGTATTAATAAACTGGTAGTTAGTTTAGATTTTTTCATTAACTTCATGTATATCAATAAACTAGTAGAATTAATTTTCATTGACTTACTAACAGATCTATTGGACCCATAGATGGAACCCTAACAGGTACTACCACTCTGTGTCAGAGTAGACCTGAGAATAATGGCAATGAAGGGGTACTTCCCAGATCTCCAGAATTGGAACCTCACCATCAACTCTCCACAAAAAGTGAAGCTGGTTCTACACAAGCCTTAAAAACAATAAACAAATGTTGTATCCCATACTCAAATTGTGACGTATCTTATGTATATTGATGAGTATACCTGTAGTTGCATACAGATATACTTATCTTGTGCTTTTTCTCTTATAGTTCTGAGTAGTTGGCTTCTTATTTTCTGTATCCTTTTATCTTGGTCAGTAGTTGGATCTGGACTGGTAGATGTTATTCTGTTAGGTTCAGACCTAACAAAATCTAGAATTACTCCCCTTGATCAGTAGGGGGTTGATGGGAACCCGCCACCATGACACTTTTGGATTGGGTTTCGTGCAGGATGGATGCATTCATGACACATGTGAGCTAATTAAGTCACCCTTAGGGTAGAAGCATTCTCTAATCTGTGTTAAATAAACATTTTGTTAATTTCCAACAACCTGGTCTTGCATTTTCATTCAGTGTTCCGTATTTTATCTGTATGTAAAAACATAACATATTCTTAGCTAGATCTCTAGGCTTCTTCTGTTTCATCTTGAGATATCTTCTTGTGTCTTCACCATTTATTTGTTTGTTTTTAGTAAACTAACACAAGAGTGTTTCTTAGAGTTCATATTTTATTTTCTAAGATCCAGATCAATTCAAACGCGCAGAGTCCTTGGTTTTGGAACAGACACACCGCCATTACGATTTGTCATGTTCAGCGCCCAGCTGAAGACTGACTTTTCTAAACTAACTTTCACATGGCTTGCTCTGGTGAATCATAGGGTTAAAAAGTGTCAATCAAATCTCCCGAGTTTTTCCACAAAACACTTAGTTTGAATTAAAGTAAGTAAAGTTGTCGGGGTGGCCTAAAGTCGGTATCACCCAGACAGTGATGGAGTCTATCCCCTTTTCACTAGTGCTAGACCAAGGAGATTGTTTTGGTATCTGAGGTGGAGTGCCACATCTATCATCAGCTCCTTACTTTACCACACATATCCCTGTGCTATTCATGCGCTGAGTTGGTGGGGCCCCAGAATTGAACCAGGAACCTTGTAATTTCTAGCTGGACGCTCTACCGACTGAGCTAAACTGGCTCTATCAAATTAAGTTACACTTATTGTACATTATTAATAGGCTACCTATTAATTAAAGTATAAACACAAAATCCCCTGCATAAACAGAGAACCTTTATTCTATATAATGTAACAAGTCAAAACAATTATTATAAAAGTCATTTTGTTAAGATTTCAAATTCCTATAGATAAATTGAGATACTGACCTGTTCATCACTTATCTTTGAATCAGCTTCTTCTAATGGTTTCACATAACCTCGATGAATATTTGTATAATCAGGAAGAATATAATCACGGGCTATTGTATTATCTTTACCTTTTTGCCTAAAAAGAAGTTTAAAAAAATGTATAAATCAAAAAAAGTTAAACAAGTTTTTAAAATTTAGTTTAGTTTAATTCTTGTCAATTTCAATTGTGGGGTGTGGTGTGTTGGAGTGGACAAAATTTGTGGAGTGGGGGGTTATTTGAGGATGTTGTAGAGTGGGGGCCATTTGAGGGCAGACAAAATGAAATTGTAAGCATAAATTTTATTTACGTTTTGCAGCAACAAAAGATAAGAAAGTCATATAATTCTTATATCAATATAACTAGCAAAAATAGATGCCCCCCTCCCACCGGCACATGTATTTAAGTTTTAATATGATTAAATATTATATTGAATTAGAAAGGAAATTAAATACGAACACAATATGAATACACTTATTTTTACTTTATTCTAATTGATTTCAATATTAAATTATAAATAGGATTGCTTTTAATACATTTGAGAATAAAATAATAATATCAGAAATCAATAAAACCCAAGTAATTATTTATTAAAAATGGTTTTATTAAAACTGGTATGCAAATTATTCACACCATATACTATGTAAACATTTGTTTCTTAATAATATACAACACACATCCTAGAATTTTAAATATATTAATAATAAGGGCTGTTTTGAGGCAAATCTATCTCAGCTAGACCTTAATAGAGAAATTGATAATAAATAAGATGTTAAATAATGATTATTTATTAACCATTGAGAATATAACGTAAATAACTAAGGGAATTGTGACATTAGTGGTGATGTAGTTTCAGTAACAAACAGACTGACATACAATCTCCATTATAATAAGATATATATTCTAGAGATGTTGTGAATATAGAAATGAAAACAAACAAAATCAATCTCAAGAAGTCCCTGATTATCAAATTGTGGAAAAAGAAAGTGATTTTATTCTATCTTTTTTTATTTTTTTACCTTGCAATTTTCATGTCTCTGTTAAAATCTTTTGCCACATAACAAACATCTTCCTTCAATTGGTTAATCACATAAGTTTCATCCATTACCATTAATTGTCTAAAAAGAGAAAACACCAAAGAAAATCAGAAATGTGGAATCATACTCACCTTCACAGGAAGGCTGTAACTAGCATCCAGTTACCAGACAAAAAAAAGAAAAAAAAAAAAAAAAAAGTACTGTAGTTTAGTACAGGCCCTGTACTAACTACCAGAACAGTCATGGTATAAGTATCCACACTAAAACCAGCAGCCAATCAGAATCCTGGGAATGAGATTGGCAAAAATACAGTGGAATAGCCCAACTTGCTATATAAAACCACCTACCAACTCAGGATTCCCCAAACAGATTCAACTTGCAACTTAGGACATATCCAAGACCCCCAAGCCCATTTATTTTTTTGCCCTACACTCATATTATAGGATGATGTTCGTGGAGAGTCGATAGAATTTTTGCTAATCCAATCCCTTCCGTCTCACAATTACTCCATTTTTTTCACCCAGACCCTACATTAAGGGCACCCACTCCTGACATAGAGGGACTGATCGACTTACTTTCATTAGTATTAGGGTGAAAGTAAACTGCGGAAGGTGATGGATGACTGTATCTATTAGAATGAATCAGTCAATGAATGAAATTAGCCAAGATAGAACACGAAAAGTGGCATGACCAATTTTGTAAACCCCCCCCCCCCCAATCTTTGGGCTTTGTGCTTAGTTTTGCAGTGGCACCCCTGTAGCAACCTTTTTGTAAATAAAAGATGCTGGTAGTCAATTTTATGAGAGGGTTGGTTTCAAATAAAGAACAGATTCAACTTGCAACACAGCTGAATACTGATCACCTCTACAAGAAATTATCTCCTTTGATTTTTACAAAGATGGTAACTATTAGGAGGAGTCAAAAGTTTTGCAATATTTTGGTAACATGCCAGACCAAACAGTTCAAGACGTGGAAAATAACTGTGGTTTGTAGTATTGTGGTAAGTTAACAAAAAAAGGTCATATTCGTTTTTGGCAGTGAAATTTACAGTTAGATAATAAGATAAACATTTGGTTTAGCTAACCTGATGGATATAAAGTAAATGTTCAGTTTAGCATTTCAAAACAAATCTCTCATTAAAAATAAATAAATTCTTTTTTTTTTCTTTCTAAAAACATGGTTTTCAGAAAATTTGGTAGTTAGCTTGATTGATTATCAAATTCGAATGACTTATTTTTTATTGAGAAAAAAGAAATTGTCAAACTATTTCTTTTTCCCCATAAGTTTTATTAGCCCTTTCATTTCCCCCAAGGGAAGTAAACTATTTAAAGGGAGGTAACTTCTACAGAAAAGTCCGATACAAAATAGAATATTCACGAGATCAAAGAATATTTTCTAGTAATTTTTCTTGTCATGTGATTAGTTGATTTAAATTTAAAACCACTGAAGATGAGAACACAAGAACAGATACTAAAATATGTTTTTGGCCGAAAGACCAGAAACATCTTGGAAGATTTTCAGAAATTTCTAGAGTCATCTTACCTGTATGAAATAATTTCTTTCAGGTGATTTGTCATTACTTTGCCTCCAACATTGATTCTGAAATTAAAGATCATTAAAATTTTGTTCAGATTGAAAAGGAAATAACACTGAGAAACAATTTACAATTTCATGGGATTATCATGTGTGTGTGCGCGCGTGCGCTCGCATCTGAGATCTCGTGGTAAGCCTGAAGCCATATCCTATATGATACACTCAGTAACGTATACCGTAATTATTCATATCTTAGCAAGAATATTAAACTTGGTTTTGTAAAAATCAGCATGCAAATTAACCACACCATATATTGTGTAAACGTTTATTTCTTTGTGATATATTAGACACATTGGGGCTCTTTAGCCTTGGTCGGCAACCCATCAAAGTCAACACAAAACCTCTGCTGCCTTTCAACGGAAGGCTAGGGGAGTAAACCCCCGAAAACAAATCAGGAGCCAGAACCCCTAAAGGTGGTGTGACGCTGAAATCCAGTGCTACCCATCAACTCCTGCGACACTACCATTGCCAAAACCGCATTGTTACCTTACCTTTCCTTTGGATCACAGCGGCAGTGTGGAGAGGGGGGATTTGCTGCATGGGCAACAGCTTATCCTCCATGTGAACCCGCTCAGACTATGTAGTTCAAAGAAAAAAAAAAAAAACCCAAAAAACTTTGATACTGCTCCATCGTCTCTCGTAGACAGAAGGCTGCCAACCAATATTAGACACATAGGATTTTAAATGCAGTAATAACATGGCCTGTTTTGAGGCAAATTGGACTCAGATTTTCATAGAGTAATCATTTATAAATAAGATTTCTTCAATGTATTAAAGATTTTGACTATAAATTAAATACTCATTGATAAACTTATACAATTCCTGATGTAAGCAGTGACATAGTTTTGGTTACAGCCAGCCAGCCATCAAATCTTCATTATAATAAGATAATACACCCTTTTCCCCAGATTTTTAACTTTGCCAACCAAATTTTTCTCCCATGGCTGTACCAAATTTTCTTGGTATTTTATACCTGTATGATGGGATATTTCAAAGTTCACTATCTATTCACCTCAGAACTCATTCTATTCAAAATTGTATTATTATTTTAATCATATTCTTTCTGCTCAATTATAATGAACTGACCATCGTTTTTGTACTTTGCTTGGATGTGGCATGTATAGAGGTGGGAGAGTCACTGTGAGTGGTTTAAAGTTAAGACCACAAAACTAGAAAGAGCTGGGTGTGAATGTGAACCCAGAACTAAAAATCTTATCATCATATTGAAATCCAAGTTAATAAAGCAAAACTTTTTTTTTTATTAATAGGGCGGTTGATTCGTGGACCAAACTACTGTCAGCGATAGTAAATTATCACTCATTAAACTCTTTTAAGACTTGGTTGAATAAATTACGTAATAATCATAAATATATAAATGCAACTATCATTTTCACCTCAAAATATAAAGGTATAACAATGATAACCAGTTGAGAGGTATTCACATTTAAACCTTTTATCTACCAGAGCATCCCAAACTGACTGACAATCAAATTGCATGATGACCCATAAACACCTGAGATCATCAGCTCTTAGAAAATTGTAATACATTACATCCAATGTTTTTTTCTCTATTTTGATTTTTCTGAAACTCATAGTTTTAACTACTAAAACAATGGTAATTAGGGAAAATGGCTGGTATTTGGGACATGGCTGTTGCAGATGGCAGTGGTAGATAAAGGGTTAATAGATCATACCGAAGAAGATATCATTAAAAGTGCTCAATATCAAGTAATCATCATCATCATCATCATCAAGGCATGCCAACAGCACTGATTCTTTTGGTTCTCTCTTGCAATCTGTCCCTTGGCAAGTCCTCTAGACAACATCCAGTGTCTGTACAGTTCTGATGAATGTAAATTTTTGCTCATGAGCCAACACTGGTGAGTCCAGTTGTAGGAGTCCATAGGAGAATGTCACTTATGAGTCCGTCCTTACTTCTTCAGTTGTACCCAGCATGTTTTGTTCACCTTGCTTGGATGGTGTGCAAGATAAATGGCTTTTTTCAAAACAACTCGCAGCATTCTTGTATAGTCCCTCTCTAGCTTTTTCTCCAAGGATTTTGTTAAAGTCTAAAGTGGTCCAACTATACAGTAGTACTGACATGGCTAAAGCTTGGAAGATTTCCCATAGTGGTTCATGCATTTTAATGAAGATGGTACCATCTGTTCAAATCTCTGAACTTAGTAGACCAGTTCATATACCTTGGTAGCAATATCTTATCTACTGAAAATGATGTCATCATCTGCATAGAAGCAATAGAACAATCTGACTGTAAACATAAATAAATTTGCTAAATAAATATTACTGACAGAATAGGAATAAATGAATTGAAAATTAGGAAAAAAGGGATTGTTTGTGGTCAGGAATTTAATATGGGCATTACTCATAGAATTTGGCTATTATAGGTACAATAATTACACACACACACACACACACACACACACAAACACACACAAACACACAAACCATAAATCCTGCCATGTTAATTATACAGGTTGTTTGAGAAAAATTTGATATCATTTCATAATCTAATAACTTGATCAATTCTCATTCAAATGATCTTAAATTTTAACATCATGTGTAGAAACAACTCAAAATTCTATGTTTAATGTTTAAACACCTTTTCTTTTTGAGTGAATTGTATTTCTCAGTCAGTAGACCACATGCCTTGGAATTGCAAGGTTCTGGGTTCAATACTGTTCTGTGCCAACACAGTGCATGAGTAGCACAGATTAGGTAATCTTATCTGGGCAGTAAAGTGGAGTGCTGACTGTAGGTAAGGTGCTCTGCCTCAGCAAGACAATTTCCCTGGTCTAGTGCTAGCGAAAAGGGGATAGACTCCCTCACTGACTGGCTGTTACTGATAATAGGCCACTTTACCAACTTTACATTTTTTTAATACCTGAAAAGAAAAGCATTAAAACAAGAATTTTGATATTATTTGTATTGTTGAGGTGAAGCTTGATAAATAATTTTGATTTTCGGACTGTTGTCCTCATCTTTATTGGGGTTGGGTTGGTTTAGTGCACTCGGTAGAGCACTTGCCTAGGAATCGCAAGGTTCTTGGTTCAATACTGGCCTTTGCCAACTCAGTGTATGAGTAGCACAGGGCTCTGTGTGGTAAAGTGAGGAGCTGACGGTAGGTGTGGCACCTCAGACACAAAAACAATCTCCCTGGTCTAGCACTAGTGAAAAGGGGATAGACTCCCTCGCTGTCTGGCTGATACTGACATTAGACCACCCTGACGACTTTACTTACTTATAAACTCAATGCTTCGGTTGCTATATCTTCCAGCCTTCTTCAGGTATTCTCTGTGTATCATAGTAATCATCCAACCTGGGAAATCAGTTTTAATAGTTTGACAGTTGATCAAACTCGGGAAGGCCAGAGGATACAGTGGCTGAAATGTTGTATTTATACATACCACAATAAAGATGAGGAAAACAGTCCGAAAAATAAAAATGATAGAATTTTTAGTTGTTTTCTCCTCGTGTGGTTAAAATTTGAGATCATTTGAATGAGCTGTAGAATTAAAAAAATAGAAATTTTTCTGAAACACCCAGGATCAACAAATTTCACTGTTGTTTGTATAAAAAAAGTAAAGATTTAAACTTAACCTTTTCACAGCAGTTTTCATCTTTTTGCCTTTCAAGTAAGGCACAACATGACTAAATGAATAACCAGTGTCCACAATCAAACTAGCCAAAGGTGGAGAGTTGGTGTTACCATGGCGATGTTTATAGTCTGACAATTGGGTGGCTGAAGTAAAGCAAACAGAAAATTACATTTAAATGGATAAAAATGCTTTTTTGTAAAAATATACAATACTTAACATTGGCGGTGATTAAGTTCAATGTGGAGCCAAATACTATTTATAGAATTTATAATTAATTACAAACAAATAATGGACAGTACTGTTGGAATATTTGTTGTATATAAGGTGCGCTGAAGGTTACAACTTAAATTTATAGACTCTTCATGTCCGTGTGGATTTAATTGGCCAATCAACAAGCTCAAATATGTTGTTGGTTAACTATTTAAAGGTCTTGGTGGAAAGGTGTTCAGTTGCTTGTGCTTAACATGGGCGAATGGACCAACAAATGAGGATTCCACTTAACACTGAGGAACACAAGGATCATAGGATTCAAGATACATGGAACAACGGACAAAGCATTACAGGATACTACACAACATGGATCAAACTTAATGCCACAAGGGATCTTCACTGTAAAATGGTCACAAGAATCTTAACAAGTACTCTAATTAACATTTTATAGTTATCTCTCCTGACAAATTAATGATAAGGAGGAGAGATTCCCTACACTATTATTAAATCATGAACTGGATTGAAAATTGCCTTAGTCCCTAAATTAAAACATTTTAATACAATTGTACTATCAAAAATCTCACCATTCAGAATTTCCCTTTTTCTAGATTGGTTGCCTAACCAAAGTTAAGGAACCCAGTCTGCCCAACTATTCATTCAGAGCTGGAGGGAGAATAATTGGATGCATATCTTTCCCAATAGTTTAAATGCTATGTGAAATGCAAACAGCCTCACCCTAAACTTGAACTCGTCTTGCTGTGTCCATTTCCTATGACAATAACCATTACACTATGTGCCTTCAGGCATCTATATTCATTTTTTTTCTTTCTTAGAATTGAAATTTTATTTTTTCTTCCTTAGAATTGAAATTTTATGATAATTCAATATTTGGTTTTTGAACAGTGAAGACTAAACCTTCAGAAAGAATTTCTTATTTTCAAAAAAGAAGTGAATATTGGTACTTACCATTTGTTCGGTAGATTGCTTTGAATTGATAATCTTCAAAAAAGATTTCCTCCATTGCTTCTTGAATGGAAAGAAAATTAAATTGTGGTTCTGTTATGAGAAGTGTTGTTTCACTGAAATTAACCTGAAATAAAAAAAAAAAAAAAAAAAAAAGTAGAAATAATTTCAATGGGAGTAAAAATCTAGTGTTTTTTTTTTGTTTTAATTAATTATTTTATGGCTTCTGAGTTTTTCACACCAATCTTTTTAAATGGTTGGTTGGTTGGATTTTACAGCATGTCAACCCTTGTTGGGTTATTTTATGTTGAAGATGTTTTGTTTTATTCATTCTTGATGAGTACACATTTTTTTTTTTAAACTCATTTTTTTTCTATTTAACCCATAGATGGGGCCCTAACAGGTACTACCACTCGGGGTCAGAATGGACCTGGGAGCAAAATTGGAACTTCACCATCAGATAGAGTTCAATTTCATACTCAGGACAATAAGACCCTCAGCCACCACCTTCTAGTACATATATGACAAAAAATGTTAAGGGCTTGCCATAAGGTTGGGACAATCATATAGGTGCTAGGGCTTGATGTGACCGGCTGATTGACTGAAGGGAGCCTCTCCGACTGCTGTCTAGCCTAAGTAGGGGCCAAAGTGGAGTGTTGCATGTCATAGAAACAAGGGTTTCATCCTTAAGCATCACAAGTTGCAACGACACAAATTACAATTGGTATCACCATCACTTTCATATTCTACAGCCTTTTCACCTCTCTGGCAAAATCTAAGTATGTGTTTATCTTTTTTCTTTCTTTCATTTTCACTTTGTAGTTTACTTCAAATGGTTAAAGAAGGCAGAGAATACAAATTGAGAATGATTCAAATTCTGAAAATCGAAAGATAACTGTCGCAAAAAAAAATCTCTTGATCTAAGATCACATGTTATATCCCTCATAAATAAGTATATACCCCCCACCATTTTATAACAATTCTCTTCTACAAAGAATTCTATTAATTTTGGTGGAACATCATACAATCAAAATGGATATCATTAAATATTATTTATTACCAAAGTTTACAGCATTGAAATTTTGTAACCAAAAATAAAATGTTCTTATTCTTGAACTGCTTCATATTCATATTTAAGGGTTAAAAAGTTAGAGTAGCAAACCATTGCCAGTGAGTTTGAGTCTCACTGAGTGCCTTATACATAAATATCCTAAACTATATACTGAGGAGTAACACTTTAATATTAGGCAGAGCATACATATATTATGCACTAAAGGGGCAGGGCTGGGTTTATTGCCCAGTGCCTGAGGCACCTCAAAAAAAGAATACTGAAGGGATACACACAATTTTTATGCATTGGCCACGCATGAGTTTTGGTTTGTGCGTGGATCCTTATGTTCAACTGGCATGCCAGTAAATAAATATTATGCTCTAATCCAAGACAGACTGATCCATAAGTAAATAATCCAATCCTTATTCTATGGGATCCATACTAGTATACAATGGGAACCATCTATCTTTGATCTATCTATGCATATATAAAGAGCATTTGGTGTGTATGTATGTATGTATGTATGTCCAGATGAAACTAAGAAAATACAACAATTAACAACAAAGTAAATATATACACAAATTAAATATCACTGGTTCTTTGATTTATATTTGAAGATATTTAAAAATTAAAATATACATAGAAATAGCATAGAAATTCTACTTAAAAATGTCCAGTATCTGTAAATCTGAAAAGTAAACAAATCAATACACCAGGGTTTCCCCTATTCTACCCAGGCGATAATAGGTAGCCAATTCTAGTACTAGTATACGAGTGAATGTATAATTTAAACATTTTTCTTATAATCTGGTTAACTTACCTTGAGGACATCTTTACCAAACAAATAGTCCCAAACTTGTTTCTCAATTTCCCAGTTGACAAGGTAACCCTGAAAAAGAGCAAAAAAAAAAAAATGCTTCATAGATTTGTACAAAACAAAATCATTCAGACACCAAATTTATTTATAACTAGCTTAATTGCTGCCCTATCAGGTGGCAATCAAGCTAGCTCCTGCAGAGGGCTCTTGATTGGGGCTTCCTGCAGAGGGCTCTTGATTAGGCCTTCAAGCCCATCATACTTCATTCATTAAGTACATAGATTTTTTATTAAACTTGAACAATATTATTCAAACAACTAAGTTTTCATCAAAACGATGATATGATTTGTCTATATGGAAATTATGGCAAAACTGCATGATAGACATTTTTGGTTTTCCCATTGGACTTCACAATTAATTTCAATTATTTTCGAATTTATTTCCACATTATAAAAATTGTTATTGTACAAAAAAATTTATCTCAATAAATCACCTAAAAAATCATGGTAATTAAAACTAGGGAATTCAAAATTTCAGGATTGTGGGCCTGGATTTGGCCCAGAATATTTGCTCACAGAGTTAGCCTGATTCCAAAATGGTTTGATATGTGGGGCTACAGCCTCTAGTAGTAAAGCTGAAAAAAATGTCACATTTTGACATTTGCATTTATCATTAGAGATTTTATAAGATACTAGCAGAAAGGATTGGGGTTGCCTGGAAAAAGAAAAGAAAGGGTAACATTAACTGTAGTACAATTGAAAAATGAGTCAACCTGGGAGTAATGGCGATGAAAGGGTGCTTCACACTCCCCATTGCTCCAGAACTGGAAAAGCAGTTTAGTATCATACCCAGGACACAATAATGAGTTGAAATGTAATTTGTTTAATGTTTTAAGGTAGTTAAAAAGTAATCTCGGAATTGGCGTATTTAAAAAAAAAATTTTTTTATATTAAGACTGAGGTCAAGACTTAAAAAAGTTATAGCAGTAATAACTCACCTTTTGGAATGGAAGAAGATAGTAAAGACCGGAAAGATCTTTGCAGTCATTAATTTGGTCACCAACAAATATTCGTGTGCGGACATTTTTGGCTTTTGATACACAATTCGGAATAATTCTGAAACAAATAAAAAAAACAAAAAGAAAGTTTTTTTTTTTAGTTTTT
Source organism: Doryteuthis pealeii (assembly GCA_023376005.1). Taxonomy (NCBI): domain Eukaryota; kingdom Metazoa; phylum Mollusca; class Cephalopoda; order Myopsida; family Loliginidae; genus Doryteuthis; species Doryteuthis pealeii. The sequence goes on along the minus strand of CM042145.1, from coordinate 51,969,390 downwards.
TTAAGATTAGATTGGGTGGTTGGTTGGATTTTATGGCATGTCAACCCTTGTTGGGTTATTTTATGCTGAAGACGTTTTGTTTTATTCATTCTTGATGGATAATCAATTTCTTTTTTTTTTTAAAACACAAATTTGTTATTTAAACACATATTTAGAACTCATTTTTTTCTATTTAATCCATAGATGAGACCCTAACAGGTACTACCACTCCGTGTCAAAGTGGGAGTAATAGTGATGAAGAGGTGCTCCATAATTTGAACTTCACCATCAGATAGAGTTTAACATCATACCCAAGACATTAAGACCCTCAAACACCGCCTTCTAGCATATATTATGATAAAAGGGGTGGGGCAAAAAGGTTGGGACAATCATGTAGGTGCTAGGGCTTGACATGACCAGCCGATTGATCAGCTGACTGCCTGTCTAGCCTTAGTAAGGATCAAAGTGGAGTCTTTTGTCATGGACTGCTCCATCCTTTAGATTATAAGGCAATTTTCGGTGGGTAACCAGGTGGGTAAAAATCCTCATTTGTTCACCAATCCCTGTGTAAAGATTAATTGATTTTAATGGTATGTCAAACTGTCTAGGGTTATTTTATGCATAGAGGGTTGGGAATTGTGTACATTGTACATTTAAAATTTTTGTTTGTTTCTTCATTTAATAGCATATCATCCCTCATGGGTTATATAATGCCAAAGATATCCTTGTAGAAGAACAGTAGTGGCTGGTTGGTTGGATTTTACAGCATGTCAACCCTTGTTGGGTTATTTTATGCCAAAGACTTTTTGTTTTATTCATTCTTGATGGGTTTTTCAATTTTTTAAAGACATTTTGTAACACATTTTTTTGATGTATTTAACCCATAGATAGGACCCTAACAGATACTAACACTCTGGGTTAGAGTGGACCTGGGAGTAATTTGCGATAAAGTGGTGCTCCACACTTCCCTGAGCCCCAAAATTGGAAGTTCACCATTAGATCCAGTTTAATGTCATACCCAGGACACAACAGTAGTGGTAACTGAGGGGGATAAGCGGGTTCATACCTTTCCCAAGGGTATTAGTCCAAAAGTGAACATTTTCGACAAGTAAATGTATTGGGGGGGGGGTCGCTTCTTTTTTGTCATAATTCTTGTTTATTTAAACTAAAAACAAGACATTAAACAAACACAAATAAAAGAAAATCTTAGTATTTAAAGTAATATAGATAAATTGAGATAGATAGATATGAAGATGGATAGTTTTGAATAGACTGAGATAGATAGATAGATAAACAAACAAAATAATATAGATAGATATGAACAAATGGAGATAGATAGATAGATATGAAGATGGGTGGATAGATAGATATAAAAATATAGATAAATATGAACAAATTGAGATAGATAGATATGAAGATGGATAGATAGTTTTGAATAGACAGATTAGTGAGATAGCCAATGGTGTGTTATCTCATTTGCATATGTAGGGCCCCTGATTTTCCGTTTCAAATTTTTCTAAATTCCGTTTCCACTTTTAGTCAATTCTGTTTTTTTTCCGTTTCCACTTTTGGTAATTCCCATTTTTATAGTATTTTGTTAAAAAAATTGAAATAAAATTTGCTATAATTATTTAAACTGAAAACAAAAGCATAATTCAAAGTTTTATTACATATGAAGAAATAGCAAATGTCTACAATTCTTTTTGAAATTGTGAAATCAAAGTCCAAAAATAAATTAGATGTAAAAATAAATATGTAATATGACTAAACAATGAAATGTTGCAGTGCATAATTATCTTTGAGGTAGAACTTTTAATCAGAACTTCCTTCTTTAAGGAAGAACACATTTAGATTGTTTTTGTGTTTTTAAGTCAAGGGATCCAGATTGATTCGCAATATTAAAATTAACAGAAAAATCACATTTAAAGAATGAACAGCAAATAACTTGCATCTTAACAATAAATATCTGAGAAAGTCAAACATTTTGACTAAAATTTTACAAAAAAGGAATTAAACCATAATAATTGAATCTTTGTAACAAAATATAAAAAACAAATTTGATATATTAATTCAAAATTTAAATCAAACAATTTATCTCAAGTTGAAATACTTATGAAATTTAAAATTGGATATTTCCCAAATAAAGAAATTAGCAATCTTCAAATCTCTTTTCTAAATCTCCATTGTAATACAACATTGTAAGTTGCTTGGTGTTTTCAGGAGTAAGACTTTGTTTATTTAGTAAATGTTTATATTGGGAAAATGAACGTTCAATATTTAAGCTGGTAACAGGCATCCATATGACCTTATTGGCAATCTGTTCCAGAAGGGGAAATCTACTCTTATTTGCATTCCAAAATGCTGGGATGCAAAAAGGATTTTGGTAAGTCATCTTGGTAATTCACATAAATTTGGAATTCTTCAAGAAGATCAGTAGAAGGATCTTGCAAGTCCTTAATGGCTGCAAAACTATCAATGTCATGGCTTATACAAGGTAGATGTCTAGGATCAAACAGACGAGATGTCTTGTAAAAGTTATATACAGGATGAGCATCCAGGTATTTATTCAGTTTTGAAAAAGATGTGCTGAACAAATCTTGGAAATTTGAGATAACTCTCTCCCTCTTTGTATTTTCTAGTTCAGACAGAAGACAGTCTATTTCTACATCAAATGTTGATTTTGATGTACCAGTATACAAGTTTTTTCTTTATTTCTAAATTGTATGGTCACGTGATAGTAGCATTTACTTTTCTTTCATCATATTTATAAAACAAGGTTACAAGTTGTTTAGAAGCTTTTACTTGGAAATTTTGTAAAAAATCAAACGGAGCTTCGAGGGGGCTTCAGCCAGGGTCCAGTGAGTTTCGGCCGCTGGACCTGCCAGAGGTTGAATTATAAGCGTCGATCCCAGAGGGCTAGCTCCCCAGGCAATACCTGCCCCCTTGATTTAAAGGGAAGGGCTGGGTTTATTGCCCAGCGCCTGAGGCGCACCCCCTTGACGAGGAATGCCGACAGGATTGACACAATTTTTCCACCTGCCACCCATAAGTCTCGGATTATGGGTGGTCTCACGTTAATAGGGCCTTGTGCCTAACCCATACAAGTGGGGTATGAGGTAAATATACATCGAGGAAATGAATTTGTTAAACTTTTTGATCTTAGTATCTCCCCATTCCAATTTCTACATGTCTACCTTCCCATTTCCACTTTATGAGGACTGACCGACTTTCATCTCTTTCTTAGAAAAATATAAGACTAATCAATTTCATCAGAAAATCTACAACCCACTTTTCTTTTTTTTAGGTAAAAACTTTTGCTCTTAATTCTTTTTCGGATCTTAAAAGGAAAAATTACTTGTATTTGTAAAATCAATTTTAAAGGAAACAACTAGGTTATGTTATATTCTATTTATTAAAATGTTTAACAAAAACATCTGAGAGATAGTCAAGTTTTGAAAGAATTAAAACGAAAATTTGAAAACCCAAAAATCAATTTATTATTGAAAATTTCATTAAAAATCTCAGATTCCGTTTCAGATTAACGATTCCGTGATTGCGGAAAATTGGACCCCCTACATGTCTCCTACAGTGGTAGATATATAGAGATAGTTTGAAGGACATAGAAAAACTAGCTACGAGAAGCTAAGAGAGAGAGCTACGATAAACTCAGAGAATTACTACTACGACTACAACAAGAAGTATGAAACTACACATCACAACACATGGTGTTGTCGATAGGTTTATTCACAAGATTAGAGGAACCGGACTATGTTGAGATGTGGCTAAAATGTTTTGCAGCTCATGCAAGAAGCAAAAAATTACAAGACAAAAAGAACATTGGTGGAGAGAACGAGATTACCGATTTATTTTTAGCATCCGCTGGATGTGAAGCAAACATGAGAGTAGCCGTTATGGCATATCCAAAAGATTTGGAGGATCTCATCTTTGAAGAAATTGCACACATCATAAGACCTAAGAAAAAACTGGTTATCGCAGAGAGAACGAAATTCCTCTCTACGAAGCAAAATCCCAACAAACCAGCAAGAAATTACATTCAGAGACTAAAAAAGGCCTCGAGATTCTGTGAATTTGAAAAGCTTGGGACAGCAGATATGACTATAGAGGAGGAATTGATTCAGTTACGGTTCATTGAAGGACTGCATGAAGTGAACCAAAAAGATAAAGTTTTAGAACGTCTACAGGCAAATAACATGGCATTAGAAATATGCGTGGAATTTGTACAACAACTGGAAATGATATCCGACTTCAAGGAAGATACTCAACACAATACAATGGTATTTCAAATAGAAGAAAATGCACCAAATAACACAGACGTGTTACAAGTAAAAACAAGGCTAAAAAATTGTAAGTACTGCAATTTTCAACATAATTTTGACAAAAGAACAAACTGTCCCGCTTATGGACAAACTTGTTATATATGCAAAAAAACAAAATCATTTTGGAACCGTATGCAAAGTCAAGTTGAAGTTGACAAATTCGATAGAAGACGTGTACCAAGTACGGGCGAACAAAAAACAGAAGTTGACAGTAAAATTAAACAAATACCATTTGATATGCAAGTTGATACAGGTAATGACGTGACTCTTATTCCAAAGAACATTTGGTAACATATGGGGAAACCCAAGTTAAAGTTAAGTCACTTGAAATTGAGACAATTTGATGGCTCTTACATCACGGCATTGGGACAATTCGACGCTACGTTTGAGGCCAATAGGAGATTCGAAGTGGTCCCTATTACCGTAGTGGATTGTTTAAAAAATTATGGACTAATAGGCACAGATATCATAAAAATAGATACGGACAATTTAATTTTAATAGAAAGTAAAAGGCAAAAAATAGGAATCTTGAGAGGTTACAAAGCCACAATATGAGTGAAAGAAAATAGCCCCCCCCCCCTTCATATTATGAATCTCGTAGGATACCTATACATTTGTGACCTTTATTAAAAAAGAAATTGGAAGATATGGTAGCAGAAGGAATTTTAGAACCAGTACCAGTCGGTGGTAGTAACTGGGCGTCTCCAATTGTAGTTTTACGAAAAAAAGATGGGGATTTAAGAATATGTGGTGATTATAAGATTGGTGTAAATCATAAAATCTGTTCAGATTCGTATCCTATTCCTGAGCTTGAAACTGTATCGCATACATTAACAGGCACTAAATATTTTACGAAGATTGATTTAAAGGCAGCGTACAATCACATACAGATTGATGATAAATTTAAAGAAATAATCACTATTATCGGACTAATGTGGTGGACACGTATGCCGTACGGCATAAAAACAGCATCGGCAATATTTCAACGAGCTATCGAAAATGTTTTAAAGGGGGTGGTAGAAAATATGATAATTTATCAGGACGATATTTTAATAGGGGCTGCGAGTATAAATGAATTGCAACAAAAAACTGAGCGAGTTATGAACAAATTAAGAGAGGCCGGCATGAGCGTAAACCGCGATAAATGCAAATTTAATTGCGAGAAGATAAATTATTTGGGCTTCCAAATATCCAAAGAAGGCATTTCGCCTGACCCAAATTTATTAATTAAAATATCGCAGGTGGCATCCCCAGCCAACAAAAAAAAATTAGAATTGTTTTTAGGATTGGCAAATTTTTATAGCAGATATGTGCTTAAATATTCCGACTTAACTGAAGCATTTGCAGACTTACGAAAAAAGAATAGTGAGTTTGTTTGGACACAAAAACAAGAAACGGCTTTTAACAAAGTAAAAAAGTACTTATGGGAAAACCCGTTATAAAAGTTTTTGACCCCAGAAAAGAAGTAACCTTAACTATGGATGCCAGTGAACATGCTGTGTCTGCTATACTGTCACAGGACGATCATCCGATTATGTACCTGTCGCGAAGGCTAACCAAGGCAGAAATGAACTACTCGAATATAGAGATGGAAGCTTTGACCGTAGTGTGGAGCACACAGCGCACCCGACAATTTTTATTGGGTCGAAAATTTTTGCTAAAATCTGACCATCGACCCTTAGAATTCATTTTTAATCCACGGAAAGAGTTACCCAAGGTCACATCTGCCAGGATAATGAGATGGGCCATACTGCTGATGACTTTGATTTCAATATCATGTACGTCAAAGGAAACACGATTCTGCATTTCGACGTGTTATCCAGATTAGCCTTTAACAAAGAAGACGACGAAATAAATGACACTGGAGAAATATTACATTGGGTCGAAACCGATGTACTGCTGATTAAACAGCTTCAAGAAGAAACCTTGCTGGATCCTATTCTGAGCAAAATCTCAAATAGAACAAGGAGGAATAAATGGAATGACTGCTCTAAAGCTGAAAGGCCTTATAAAGAGATTAAACATAAACTAACCATGGACAGAGGGGTTATATGTAACAGAGATTTGGTTGTACCTCCGCAAAAAATGCGAAAAGAAATAATCAAAAGTGTACACGATGATATACATTGTGGAATAGCGGCCACACAAAAAAAGACTCAAATTGGAGAGCTGGTGGCCAGGATATTCGCGTGACATTGAAGATTACATAAAAAAAAATGTCCCAAATGCATGGAAATCAAAGATTTTCCACAAAAATCGACTCATTCGTAGCCAAAGGAACAAGAACCATGGAGTCAAGTACACATGGACCATGCCTATGTCAAGGGCGTAGGACTACTATTGATTTTAGTAGATTCTAAGTCCTTCTGCCTTGATGGGAAGACAGATCAGATCTCCCATAACCATGTATTTTTCGACTAATGAAAGAAGGTGGTACAAAAAAAGTAAGGACGCACAACCTGAAAAAGCCTATTTTATTATGCAGAAAGGGAACAACACAGCTATAATAACAATACAGGAGAGAAGTGTGCTGGCCCATGCTGATCAAATAAGGAATAGATATGAAGAAGACATGATTATGGAGGAGTCGGAAAGAAACGAGGATATAAACCAATATGATGGAGACGTTATAGAGCCAATAGATGAAAGCGTGTCGGATTCCGATGTGCCGTACGAGGGATCCAGTTCTGATGAAATGAGACCGCGATCACCAATATGAAGAACACCCCCGAGGATATTTAGGAGAAACAATAGGGGAATAAAACCTCTCCGTTTCAGGGAGGTGTAGTGAGATAGCTAATGGCATGTTATCTCATTTGCATATGTCTCCTACAGCGGTAGATATATAGAGATAGTTTGAAGGACATAGAAAAACTAGCTACGAGAAGCTAAGAGAGAGAGCTACGATAAGCTCAGAGAATTACTACTACGACTACAACAAGAAGTATGAAACTACACATCACAACACAGATAGATAAACAAACAAAATAATATAGATAGATATGAACAAATGGAGATAGATAGATAGATATGAAGATGACTAGATAGATGGATAGATGGGTGGGTGGATAGATAGATATAAACAAAGTAAAAAATGAACAAATATTTTATATATATGTATATTACATTTACTTGTCAAAAATATATTGGAGGTAGGGTAAAATATTGCATCTATCTACATCTATCTTTCTATCTATCTCAATTTGTTCATATTTATCTATATTACTTTAAATATTAAGATTTTCTTTTATTCATGTTTGTTTAATGTCTTGTTTTTAGTTTAAATAAACAATAATTATGACAAAAAAAGAAGCGACCCCCCCCCCAACCAATACATTTACTTGTCGAAAATACCTATCCCCATTTGTTCATATCTATCTATATTATTTTGTTTGTTTCTATTCAAAACTATATATCCATCTTCATATCTAAACAAGAATTACGACAAATTTCTATAAATAAACAAGAATTACGACAAATTACGATGAATAAACAAGAATTACGACAAATTACGATAAATAAATAAAAAAATACGACAAAAAAAGAAGCCCCCCCCCAAAAAAAAATACATTTAACTCGCTAAGTTGGTTGTTTTCTTTCAAGTAATATCGCCGCGACGACGTAGCTGGGGTCGTTATTTTAACAGTCACCGGGTAGCAATTTTTGAGGCAGGAGACCGGGACGGTCTTCCTCATAAATTACCGTTGGATTTTCATTAGAAATATTAATCCCAGCTGAGAAATTTAAAATATATACATTGAACTTTATTTCATATTCCACTAACGCCTGTCCAGTAGACTATGGTAAAAATTACGCACCTTAATGCACAATCTACCGTTTATCTCCCTAGAAAAAAAAAATCTTAATCTTTATTTTCATGAATAACATTTGTTATTAATCAAATAATCAAGTCGATAGTTTACGAGAAAACAATGGAATTGTCATTTATATTTCAAAAAGACTTTACACAAGTTTTTGTTGTGATGATTAAATTTTCAAGTTTACGTTTGTTATTGACGAATAAGCGATATCTTTGCTTTGTTTCTTATTATTTCTCGTATTTCATCAAGATTAGTTTACTCACACAGAGGAGTAAAGTAATATTTAAAATATAATCAATTCCCGCTCGTACAAGAGAGAGAGGTTTTTAAACAAAAACACACGTGTCCGGCCGACACAAGTTGCCTGCAAGTAATATAAAGTTATAAAGCATATCTTTATTCAAACAAGTACCAACAAAAGAACATACTAGATCTTATGAACAATTGTTCAATATATAATCCCTTACCTCGGCTGTTCATCGGTTGAATATCCGATTTTTGCGCTACTACCGCCGTTGTCCAAGACAACCACCGCCATGATGCCGTAAAGCAGTCTGAACTAACAGCAACTGTCGTAAAAGTGAAATTTTATTTACAAAATGAGATAACAAAAAGCGGTGTTATAGAAATCTGTTTTGTTTATATTATATCAATCACCAAAACACAGGATATGTATTAATAATCAGTTAACTAATTATTGTAACGACATTTGGCTCCGCTGATTATGGTGACAGATAAACCCACAGACAAAAGATTTGAAAATGGAAATCCTTTATCGATTTTCAAATCTAAAATATTGGAAATAAACAAAATTATTAATGATACACTATTTACTTAAAATTGAAATTTATGCTTATAAAGCCTTATAGTTTTTTAATGAGTGATTTAATGTTAAAAATTAGTCCAGACTACTGAACTCATTTATTTTAAAAGCCATGTCGGCGGGGCTTAGAATAAGTTGACTGTCAAATGATCAGAGGGAGATAACTCATTTCTTTTTTTTTGTTTTTCATTTTTTTATCTGGAAAAAAATGTTTATGCTGAAACAAAATCTACGAAGGACTACACATTATAGCAGGTTGATTTGTCACTTTTTTTTTTTGGAAATTCAATACAGCTTTGATGGCGAAAGCTGGGGTTTGGTGTTAAAAAAACTGACAGCAAAAATTAGATTCCTAACTTTAAAACTCATTTGAGCATTTCATTTTAAAGATCGCCAGCAAAAATATACACAAATACCTCATTTCCGCAGGATTTTGATGACAAAATAACTTCAGAATTTCATTTTTTCAATAATAAATCCAAATAAAATTGATATTTTTCATCAGATACAATGAATGGAAAATATATTCAATGTTTTAAATTTGCATTTTTTTTTATTGAAAATTGTGTTAAAAGCTCCTACACTATATAAATTATGTAACAACAGAACTGAATTGTTCTGTGTATTTTCCTTTCGAGGAAAATGCAGGTCTGATCTGGTGGCACAATGATTTGGTTATAATGTGCTTGTGTCTTGCTTCTTGTCCATACACAATCTGTGAAGCTTCTGTTGTTAATTTAACAGTTCTTTCCACACTTTGTGAGTGGGCAGGTAATTTTGGAAATTTCAGTTCTGTTCAAATTCAGTAGAGATTCATTTGTGGAAAAATCTTCTGCAACTGCAGGTTCACAAATCCCTCTTTGTGAGAGGTCAATCACAGCTGACCAATGTGTAGCTTCAAAATTGATTGAAGTAATTTTTTTCAATCTTTTCTTTGGCGGTTCGCTACTTCTGAAAAAAAAAATGAAAATTTATCGAAACTTGATTATATTTTTGCAATGTAATTTAAATAAAACTTATAATTATTCTTGCAAATTGACGTAACTAATTAGATATGAATAAATTTTAACTTATCGAATGGACAAAATCTTTTTTATGGCCTCTTCCCTCACCTCCAATTCATTGGACTTCAACATTGACAACAAAATGTATTCCGGAAGCAAAGCAAAAGCATTGTGTTGTAAATTTTTTAATGCAACATTCTGGATTTCAGTTGACTGTTGCTTTACTCTCTGGATCATATTAAAGATATACAATTGTTGGTTATAGAAATTATTGTCCCTTTTTATTTAAAACCAACTAACTGCATATACTTGTATGACAAATTGGAGAATGTTGCGTAATTTATCAGAGTTTTGGTGGATATGCACTTCTGGTCCATAGGCACATTAACCTGATAGCTAAAGTTAGCCATCTTGCTTGATTCTGTAACAAACGGGGTTAGCATGCAAGCGTATGGTGATGAGGAAAGGAACAAACACGGATTTTGAGTTTCAAAATTGTATTGAAAAAAGGAACATGAAAAGCGAGGAAAAGATAGAGATGAATTTAAAGGATAAGTTTTGGTGATAGTTGTGTCTTGATAGTCAGTGAGTGTCCGGTGGCCGAATCAGTTGTAGTGTAGGTGGAGAGGTGGACAGAAGAACCAGTGATAGTGGTTAGGTGTTGGTAGGTGAGTAGAATCTTGCGTTTTTTGGTCGTCGTTAGCGGTTGTGTTCCTTGTATCAGTCGGCGTATTTATCGTTGTTGTTGTAGGCAGAATTTTGTGTTTCGGTTATTCTGAAGTCGATAGCTGGTTGTATCGTGTATGATAGTTGGCATTTTTGTATCGCTGAACGACGTGGAAATATTCGCTTGTTGACTGCCTGTGAGGTCAGGTTTGGGTAAGTGGGTGGTGTAGGTGAATCGCCGCCAGTGATGTAGATTTCGCTAGCGAGCCCTCGTTTGGTGTGTGTTCGACTTGACGCCTGGACCTATGTGTGTCGTCGGCTTTTCAAAGCTGTTTATTCATAGAAAGCCGCGACCCAAACTCGGATCAATTGAAGTCATTTTCACATCGCCCGGGAATCGCTTTCATTGGATGAAAATGCAAATTTTATTTACCAATTTTATTTTCTTTAATGTCAGGAATTGATTTTCAAAGCGGAACTCCCGATCGGAGCCCATGCGCAGATATGTGTTAAAATGGTCATTCTGTTTTAGGCTACGATGGAGTAAAGTTCCGATTTGGCGACTGCGCTTTGTGTTTGTTTTGTTGGCGAGTGTATGTATCTTTTATTATTGCGGTGTGTGTGCGAATTGAAATGCTGAATTAGTAAATCAGGAGATATCTACATTTGCTTATGCAACAATTCAGAGGTCCAATATTCCAGGAAGCAAATCTAGTGTTCACTTTACCTCGAGAAATACCTACAGCATATTCCAGAAGTAGTCATTAGTCACCACTTAGGTCATCCATTGCCTTTACAGGGAGATAAAAAATTATCCAGAGGGCCACTGATACGTTCAAATTTTACCTGAGGCAAATGATGGTAATTACTTTCACAAAGTTTCCCCCAAAGGGCCAGTGAAAGTTGTTGGACTTCTTGTAGTTCCATCAATAGTTTTAAATACAGCCCTAAATGGAAGTTCATTTTGATGAAGCAAACAGCCAATTGTGTGCACCTTCCTTTTTATTTTTTTCTCCAGGGCTGTCACCATCCCTGTTTGTACTGGTATTGTCTACCAGAACTGGCTTAACAGTATTTACACTGTTGTGTTCTTCTAGAACAGCAGCAACATCCTCAGCTAGATGAATACCAGTTGCACCAATGTTGGGTATGACTCGGTGCCTATCTCTCTTGTAAATGTTAAGTGGCGCTCTTGTCCCTTGCTCTTTTTAATATTTTTACACCATTTTCTTCCATCTCATTGTATAGCAAAGTGTCTTTATCCACTCTGCAATCAACTCCAATGCAGATGAGATTGTCATAATCTTAAACATGCTTCAGATAGCTAGCTACCTTTACTCTTGCCTTTTCTCTATCTATTTTAGATTTGTCTAAAATAATGTCTTTTAAGGGAATACTTGGATTAAGAAATCCCATATTATGTAGATCTAACAGAAAGGCATTAGCAAGACAAGCCCCAAGATTTGATGATACATCACCCCTAATAAGTTCCACAGAATATCTTGGGACTTTTAAAAGACTGTAATGACCCTTCAACATTCTCCCTGGCTCAAAACTGTCATCTACGGTTTCTTCACTGGAGGACGTCTGTGGAAAAATATCAGACGTCAAGGATGCAACACATGAAGAATCTTGTTGCTGTCTGTCTAACCTTTCTGCATCCTCTGAAATTTTGTCTTTGTATTTTTTGACAGCATCCTTGTCATAGGTCCCAGCTGGAAACTGCCTTTTGGACCTGTTTTCTCTCTCTGATCTTTTAAATATTCCCTCTCTTCAATGGGAACCTGAAATTTCAAAATGTGCATGTGTTTAATAACAGGTCTAGCATACATGACAAATATTAAGGAAAATGTCATGATATCATTTACCAGAAAAAGGAATATTATCAGAGGTAAATTTAAATTTAAAAAATCGAGACATGAACTTGTTCAAATTAAACAAGGAAAAAACAATCAAGCATAGAATTAAAATTACCTTTTTGTTAGGAGGACAAGTGCAAACTATGTGCCTTGTTTGGCAATTTTCTTTGTTGCACTTCACAGCAAAGTCATCACATCTTAAGATTGGTAGTTTACAGCAACATGAAGAAATATCAAATAATCTGTCCAGCTGTTCCTCCATTCTTTTCACTTTGCCTGTGGTGAGAGATTTTCTGTTAATCTGTTTGGCCTTCTTGAAACAAAATATACCCTATATAATGTTCCATTAACAAAGGCAATCGTGGGTTCACTGCTTGCCAAACACTGATTATTTCCATTGCAATCAATTTGGAAATCTCAAATTTTTTTCAAATGGGGATAGGTATTTTTAAGGAAATAACTAAACTGGATAACTTGTCATAAAGTTGGGGGCTCAGTCTTACCCAAAGGATAAGGTGCTCCAGAAATTTTTTTTGGAACTGCTACTGCAGGTTAAAACTGAATGTCTTTTTACAGACATTTTTATCTGAAAATAAAAATAGAAATAAATGAAAAATTATAAATCAAACTGTTTTAGGCTATCTTCCCATTTCATATTAAAAAAGCCTGACAATTATGGTAAGGAGTTAGGTTTGGTTTGAGTTAGGGTTAAGCTGGGGCTAAAATTTTGGCAGGACACCCCTCCCCCAAATAGCCACTAATTTATGGTAAATTCAAAAATCAAATTGATTTTAAAATAATCCAAAAATTATGAGAAAACCTTTTTTTTTCATCATGAGAGGTTGTGTAAAACACACTAGGTATATCCAATTTGTAGAAAACTAGTGTTTTTACAAAACAACCCCCCTCCCGTTTCAAAGAAATTTACAAAAAATCAGAGAATTAACTGATTTTAATGAAATTTTCAGTGTTGATTTATCAATAAATGAATTTTATAATGCATTAGTTATTTGGTAATTTTTTTTCAATTGAGAGTGTTAAATTTGTTTTGTAAACACTGATTTTACAGCAGCAAATTTACTTAAAAATGTTTTAAATGTATTAAAAATAAATTACATGCATAATATTATTTTACTTTTTTAAAAATTTTTTTTTTAACTGATGCTCATTATGTTACTACTTTTTGATTTAGACAAAAATTTGACCTTAAATAATCGATTTAATTAATTCTAATTCCTTTTTAAAAATAAGGCAGACGAAAAGTTGGGTATTCTTAAAACACACACACCCTTAGGTAGCTTGCGGTTTTCGTGTATAAAATAGTATCAGCTACACTTTTCACTATGAAACACGAACATAACAGTATTTTAATAATTTCAAAGAGAAAATTTAATTTGAAACAAAAAAATAAATAGAAAGAAAGAAACGGTATTACTTACCAAAATACAAATTCACCGCGTTTTTTTGTTTAAATTAAAGTCACTTAAAATACAAAATGATGAAGATTAAACAACCTTTTCTTTCCTTTCTTTTTCAAATAATCAAGTATCTTACATGAAAATAAAAAATACTAATTATTTTTACAATTTAAAACTAACAGTAGACAAATAATAACATCTGCGTAATTCTAAAAAGATATTAATTTAAAGAAAGTCCGATGACACTAATCTAGGGATAGGCAAATTTGTCATCTGCTAGGAATTTTAAAAGCGAATTAGAAATAATTAAATCTATTATTTAAGGTCAAACTTTGTCTAAATCGATAAGTAGTAACGTAATAACCATAATTAAAAAAAGAAAAATATCATTACATATGCAGTTTATTTTTAATAGATTTAAAAGTATTTGTTTTGGTCAATTTCAACGATATCAGCCATTTAGACTCGTTTTCGATGTTTTTGAGTGCTTGTTTACAATTTTACTGTAACATTCGCGTTTGCAAAAAAATTTACTAAAAATCAGGTAATTCTCCGATTTTAATGAAATTTTCAGTATTTATTTAACAATTAATGAATTTTATAATGCATCAGTTATTTTATTTCAAAACTTTAATTTAGTATTTTTTATGCATTAAAATAAAAATGCTGATGCTAAGTTTAAAATGTTATATTTTTAGATGTTAAAAATTAATATCTACTTAATGCAAACCTTATTTTGTTGACGAAAGTAATAAGTTTTGAAGAAAAACTCGATTGAAAATGTACCCCCTCAGAAAAAACATCGATGTATAATTTTTTTCTTTTTATGAAATAATAGCCAATTAAATAATTATCGAAATGAGTAAAAAAGAAATCTCCAAAAATTAATTATTTTTTTTTTTTACATTTTATTTTTCGATTTTCGGTACTTATTTTCTCATAGAAGCGCAAAAAAATTTTGTTTTTGTTTCTATTTATAACTTCGGTCTTTTATCTCTTTATTTATACTGTAATTAGTATCAGGTAAGGACCAACTCGAAACAATTTTACGCCCCCAGCATAAGGGGGGTCAAAATTAAGTGACCTGAAAAAAAAATGAGAAAGTTTTGAAATAAAATAAATAATGCATTATAAAGATCATTCTTCGATAAATAAACACTGAAAATTTCATTAAAATCCGAATTTTTGGTAAATTATTTTCTGTAGGGGGGGGGGGGCTAAAGTCATTTAGTCGAAAATGACTTTGAGTCTCTGTTTGCCAGTCCCATAAACATTAAACAAACTATATCTATTTTATTTTATGACTAAAACGAAAAAAAAAAAAAAAAACTTAGTTTTATGGTGTTTTATTTATAATTAAAATTATTCTATTTTTTTTCCCACTGAAAAATAACAAATCCTGAATGTTAGTGTGGTGAAGCCGGAAGTAATCGCTTCAACAGACAGAGGTCGAATGACAAAAATAAGTAGTTTGCGCATGTGATCGCGCAACCTTAGTAAAAATAAAATTTAAAATAAAATTCGTAAAATTCAACCAATCAGAGGCGTTCCCGCCTAATAAGAAAATTTATCAACTAGACCCCTTTTGGAGCCTATGCTGGACTATAAATAAAGCCAGTTTTCGGATCCTAACCAGAAAGATCTCATTTGCCTAAGGGAAATCACGTCACCCTTTTTAAGAACATTTCGCTTACACGCTGAAGGTATCTATCTATCTATCTCTCTTTGAATAACCTATGCTTTCGGAGATAAACCTTATATTCATTCAACTTATGCCTGACTGCTTTTAAGTTGACTTTAAACTTTCACCTTTTCTTTCTCACTTTTGAACTGTGAAATACCAGCTTACATTTTACATTTGAACTTTAAAAAAGAACTTTGGCGGAACTTTATCCTGTCTTGGTAATTAGCAGCTTCGTTCTATAAGCTATATGCAATAGCTCTTAAGTAAACATACCAAACGTCCTAATAATTAAATTATCGTACTGTGGTATATCCACGGGTCCTGCTAGTATACTTTAAGAGGTGCGAGATCATATTAAAAGTGTTTAGGTGTGTGGGGCATTAAAAAAAATATAGGGAACAACTGATCTAACTGGTGTCTAGTATCGAAATAAATTACAGTTACCATATCCCGGGCAATAGTGCCATTGATCATACGTCTTTAGCTTATTGATTGTGTTTCTTTTACGGTGTAGAACCTGATATGTTGCGATTAACCCCCCCCCCCCCAAAAAAAAAAAAAAAAAAAACAAACAACTGAAGCAACAAAACTAGTTCGAATTAATCCTTATCATAATAATGATATTTTGGTTATTTCCTATAACTCCAACATAAAAAAGGGAACCACTCTGATTGACTGATAAATTATTTATTTATTGATCTACTACGAAAAAATATGACGGGGTTAGGGCTAGGGTTAGGTGTTAGGGATTAGGGGTTTAGAGTTAGTTTAATGGGAAAATAAATAAATAATTTATTAGTCAATCAGAGTGGTTCCCCTTTTTATGTTGGAGTTATAGGAAATAACCGATATTTTTATTATAAAGAATACGGCGCTTGATTGATAGAGCGTTTTAACCTAACATAGGATTAAAAAAAAAAAGATAGTCATCTTATTAAGTTATCTTAATCGATGCAATGAACGAATCGATAAAACAGAACAACTAGTGTGAATTTTCAAAGACATTTTCAGTGACTGGAAAGGGAAGCACTAGACTCTGTCCTTTTGTTTTTTGTTGGTTTCCAGCCATCAGCACGAAACAGAAGAGTATTCACGCTTTGGTTATTCATAAGTTTTTAATGAAAAGAGACAAGTGAAGTGAAACTTGAGGTTTTGCTTGTTTCGACTTGCGCTCTTGAGATTTTCTTTCAAGTTAAAAATTAATCGATCACTCAAAAGTTTCCAATAAATAGATATCGATTTGCATCAGAATTCCCCGCACCCTGCCCTTTTAATCAACTGAAAGATCATGAAGGAAAGCATCAGAAAGTTCTTGTATGTTATTGAAGATTATGTCATATTCTATACATCAATACACGTGTTCCTTAATTGTACGACCGTTATAATCTTGCAACACTCTCTGGTTAAAAATGAGACAGCATTAAGTCTCATTGTTTGTTGTTCCGTGTCGTCTTTGGTGTCATCGCCAATCTCATCATCCCAGACTTTCTTATCGCGGTTAACTCGACATGCAGATCACACTTGCTTATCCAATGTTACGAGTTTGATGTCAAGCGTCCGATTATTGACTGGCAACTTAATCTTTATATTAATACTCGTGTTCCTAAATTGTACGACCGTTATCATCTTGCAACACCCTCAGGTTAAAAATGAGACCGTTCAAATTTTACAAGATGAAATGCAAAAATGAAAATTCTGATTATCTGGTGATGCTTATCCGCCGAATTCATATTTCTTATGAGGGTCGCCAGCTCAGGTAAATAATGGACTATTCCGATTTTAATATAATAATGAAGAAAAAAAGAAAGAAAGAGAGATGGGGAAATATAGATATAGGGGTGAGCGCGTGGAAGTGATAACGCTAATCTGTTTCAATCAATCATAGTGAAAATATGAAAAAGAAGGAAAGAAAGAAAAAAAAGAGTGAGAGAGAAAGTTAAATCAAGATTATTATACTTTTTACATATTGAAATATTTCAATAGCTCTTAAATAAACATATCAGACGTTATAATTAAATTACCATACTGTGGCATATCCACAAGCCCTGCTAGTTCAATATATTCTATCTTTTGGTAACACTGGGGGAACACATATCCTGTGCTACTCTTACACTGAGTTGGCGAGGGCCAGTATAGAACACGGAAACTTGTGGTTCCTAGTTGGATGCTCTACCGACTGAACTAAACCGGCCCTATTCCTCAATGAATTGATATGAACAATTTCACGCGCATGTTGATTTGGGGCATCACAGAAAATTCTTCAAAGAATAATAATAATAATAATAAAAAAACAACTGATAATCAGATTTTTATAAACTTTTCGGTATATAAATAATAATAATAATAATAATAATAATAATAATAATAATAATAATAATAAAAGTTGGTTGGATTTTACAGCATGTCAACCCATTGGCTTATTTTATGCCGAAGACGTTTTTGTTTTATTTATTTTTGATGGGTATTCAATTTTTTAAAACTCATTTTTTTCTATTTAACCTATAGATGAGAACCTAACAGGTACTACCACTCCGGGTCAGAGTGGACCTGGGAGTAATGGTGATGAAGGGGTACTCCATATTGGGTGTTAGGGCTTGACGTGACCAGCCAATTGATCGGAGGGTGCGCCTCTGATCGCCTGTCTAGACTAAGTAAAGCCTAAAGTGGAGTGTTGTATATCATGGACTGCTCAGCCACCAGGATTTCATCATTAAAGATCACGGATCGCCACCCACGACTAACAAGCGGGCCCTCTGCAGAGGTGCAGTCGGTGTATTCTAAAACCCCAGACGAGTGGGCTGCCGACAAAAGTATCAGCACTCATCTATCCATGGCCGATACCGAGGAGGAGTACTTTTCCAGAAGAGACGGTTGGAGACGGCTGTTTCTTATGCATCAAAGTCTCTGACGATACGCACAGGTTGAGAAAGACGCATTTGCTGTCACGTGGTGCAGGGATAAATATGCTGATTTCTTGGATGGATTGGCAAGATTAACTGTGGACACCGACCACAAACCACTGGTGGCACCGTTAAAAACAAAACGATTCGATAAATTGATTCCAAGAATCCAGCATTTACACACAAAAGACTAATGAGATACTCATACGATGTCGCATCTTCTTGATGATTTTTTTCTGGTGATGAAAATCAAGATACAAGACTCGACTGATGTTTGAATAAACAGCAATTTTATTGCACTTCTGAACACCGTGAAATACTGTAATAAAAAGTGGTTTAAACAACAGTTAACAACTTTACATTTAAGGGTCTTACAAATTTCGGAAATTTCACGGGGAAGTTTGGAAAATAAAATTGCGCCGTAACCATTGTCAAGAGACTACGAAGAGCAATTCTTTATAGAACAAATTTCCCTCCAAATCTTTTAACTGCTGCTAGCCTGGGCGGAAATTCCATTCCATTGTGGGATCTTTTGTAGAACCCACAAGGCTAAAGAAGAGTTGTGTTGCATAGTGGGATGTCAAACAAATATTGATCCCTACGTAGTTGTTTCCCTTATGTTAAATAGTTAATGTGCAATAACATTATCATAATGTAATAAAGGTGACTGGCAATATCAAATACTTATGATTAATTAGGATAATATATCAAAAGTTGGTTATTAGCTTTTTGTAAGGTAGTGTAAAACATAATATTAAAAATCGCACCTGATGATCCACAATCTTTATACTGGGTTCCTTCAAAGGTAAAATCAAAAGTTATCGTCGACGAAGAACGAAATTACTAAACAAGGAAATTTTGAAAAGGTCAACTGTAAATTTTTGATTCAGGTAATAAAAAACAAATATACATTTCAAATTATGTCAGCTAAGTACAATTTATGGAAGATTACAACTAAAAGTCTGGTACAAGGCCATTAATACAATGATAAGAATATTATCGAGTGGCTCACCGATCAAAGAAAAGTGGGGTGGAACTTTTGCCCGCTCCCTAAGATGTGCAACCCAGGTCAATGGTTTTGATTGTCTGCCCAATCAAACGCGACCTCAGGTGGGTGGGGTTAACAGCAAAAACTTACAATAATTAGCACTGTGCTGATTATTCTGGGTGCTGTGCGGAGGATATCCCAGTGGCGATGACCGATAAAGTTGGTTATATATATATATATATATATATATATATATATATATATTGTGACACACTACTGGTACATCAACTAGTGTACATATACTAAAATCATAAGACAATTTTGTCTGAAGGAAAAGAGATTCCAAAAGGTGCGTAGACGAGCAAGAGAGTTAAGGTCCATCCAGTTTTGTACTTTTTTCTTTACAAAGGAATATTGACATTCCTACTACTATTCGCATGACATAAAGACGATTGTACTACCTCCCCCCAGGTGACTTCGCGACCCTAAGAGTGCACCCGACACCGGGTCTATCACCATGACAACGACCGAGGTGGGCCCCTTTCGCGCCAAGAATTCGCGCACATCAAAAACCACCGTTGAAGAATCTGACCGGCAATCGATACGTGAAATTTCGAGCTTCGAGAAAAGTTACACATTTTAATTTAAGGGATGGGCGATCAAGGAGATTGCAGACGATTGACTACAAATTAAAAAACCAGTTCACTTTGGATAGACAGAAGGAACCACCGATGATAAAAAAAAAGAATAAATAAAAAAAAGGATTGAATAATTGTTTTTTTGAAAGGAAAGTTTTTGACGGATTCCAACGGCAGTATGATTGTCTTTTTGAAAATAACTTTTTGGCGAATTCCAAGGGCACAGTGAGTTAAAAAGTGAAGTGTATTATATTTTCATTGTATTTTGTGAATTCCTATTGTTTGCTGTGCAATTCATGTATTATTGATATGTTTTGATATTTATATCTGTTCGATTGCTCGCCCACTCATTTGACATAAGAACAACCTATTAATTTTATTCACCCGACCCCACATAGACTTGTATATATGCTCTTACCCCCTTTCTTTTCTTGTACAAAAAGTTGTAATTAAATGTGAATAAACTCTTGTATGTTTATTTAAAGTCGTCTTTTCTCCATTCAGCGTTGTTGCTTTTCGTTCGATTTTCTCCCCCTCCTTTCACGGGAGCAAAGAGAAGTGTCTGAAATTCCCATCCCTTTTGTATTATATTCTTTTTATTTTTACAACTGGGACCTTTCTCGCATTTTTAAAAATTATTTCTTGCTGCGTGTGCACTGTTCGAACCTAACGAGTATGGGTGCGTAACAGAATTGGGGGATCGTCCGGGGTATTTTCATTCACTTATATTCTCTATAACGCTCCATAGAGGGACCGAAGGCACAATCGCTGAATTGGCGGGAAGTACGTGATCAGAATGTCGGTGGTCGACACATCTTTAGAATCTCCCACATATGAAGGGCTTGTCAGACTAAGAAAGGATAGTATTCTAGAGATCGGTTTGAAGTTGGAATTGGAAGAGAGCGATGAGGAAAACTCGGTTAGTCAGGATAATATTGGAACACATGGTAGACAACGATGTTTTTGAAGAAGGCATATTAGACGACTTGGAGACGGATTCATGTAGTGAGAGAGGAGACCTACCTCGTACAACACGGTGTGATAGAGAGAGTGGCGGGCGTGAAGACTTGCCATATTCTCGAAGGAAGCGGGCTAGGCTTTGCCTGGCGTGTAGGACTGACCTAGAGTCGAACCCGCGTCCTTCAGAATGTGAGAGGACCGTGGACGAGCAGTGAAATAGGAAATAGCAGAGTGGCCCGGATGTAGGTGGTCGCACCGTAAGGATTGACGCGTACTTGCAGTGCTGACGAGTGTCGCACGTGCTGCACGGACAATTCTGAGTGAGGAGCCCGGATGTGGTGAGATTGAGGTATATTTTAAGGACTTGCCCTCCCAGACCAGAGAGAACAACTGCAGTAGCAATTTGTTGTCGAATTTGTTGTCGTGATACAGTTGGAAAGTCGATTGGAAGAACATTGCGTCAGACTTGACTGTTACCCCCCCCCCCTTCACTATCAAATATTGCCAACGGCTTGCTCTAGATAAGGCAGCGAAAGTGAAGGCCATAGAAGACAGAATTTCCCGGGCGGTGGACAGGGTGGATCCCCTAGCCTTAGGCCTAGCTAAAGGGGACCTTGAGCGGGAGGCTAGCGAACGCTATCAAGGTTGCATAGTTAGATCTAGGCTAAATATAGTGTCCAACGAGGCCGTGAAACTGGACGCAGAAATGCGCCAGGAAGAGTTTAGAAGGTTCCCGGAACGGTACATCGAAAGTGTTGTAACCACGGACGGGCACAGCCTTCGTGCGGGCGGCAAGATGCGGGATGCCTTTCGGGCGCATTTTCCGGAACGATTCACCCGGTTGCCGAACCTCCAGGAGCAGGAGTTCCACAACTATTTAGCTGACTTTCCCCACCTCAGGGAGGCGAAAGCAGTTAGTTGTGAGGGGAGAATTACGGAATCTGAAGTCCGTAATGCGTTGAAGCAAGTCGGCCTCAACAAAGCTCCGGGACTGGACGGTTTACCCTATGAAATGTACTTGAGGCTGTCGCACATTTTTGTCCCTATTCTGACGGATGTGTTCAACAATTGGTTTGCATTGGGAGCAATTCCAAAGCGCATTACCAAGGGTGTGATCACATTGCTGAAGAAAGGAGGCAGGAATGTTTGGGAGGGCTTAGATGACTACAGGCCCATAACTCTGCTAAACACAGAGTTAAAGATTTTGGCCCGGGTCTTGGCGAACCGTATGCAAAATGTTATCGGCGATCTGATCGAACTGGAACAGAACTACGCTGTGAAAGGAAGATCAATCCAAAACAATTTGCATTTGGTTCGCATGATCCTAGAGGGGATAAAAGACGACAAATGTGCCTCGCTGATCAATTTAGATCAGTCCAAGGCATTCGACAGGGTGGACCACCGGTTCCTGGAGGTTGTTCTGGAGACCGCCGGATTCGAACCGGAGTTCCGCAAATGGATAAAGATCCTGTACCAATCCCCTATGGCAGTGGTACAAGTGAATGGGAAGCGCTCGAGGGTCTTTCCGATTGAGAGGTCCGTGCGTCAGGGTTGCCCCCTGTCCCCGCTTCTCTATGTCCTTGCTCTGGAGCCCCTGCACCACAGGCTTAGGGAGGGGGGATACGTCCGGTCCTGTGCGGAATTACCGTCACTGGCCCCATGAGAGCCAAAGTATCCGCGTTCGCTGATGATATTACCGTGTTCGTCTCTAGTGTTTCGGAGATAGTTGCGGTGAAGGAGGCGCTTGCAAGGTACGAGCAAATCACTGGGACAAAGATCAATTTAGAAAAGAGCGAAGGTCTACGGTTGGGAGCCTGGGCAGGATCCGATAAACTGCCCGGTCCCTTCCGGTGGAGTGACGGTCCAATCAAAATCCTCGGAGTTTGGTTCGGGCCGGATCTCCAAGTGGAGAAAAATTGGTCGGAAGTACAGGCCAAGGTGGAAGCTCGGATCCGAAGATGGTTTCCAAGGAGGTTGTCCTTAAAGGGCAGGGCGGAGGCTTGTACCACCTACATTTTCCCCCTGATCCTTTACCGTTTGTCTGTACTACCTCTGCCTAAGGCTCGATTATTGGCATCTTCCGCTTCTTGTGGAGGGGGCTCCGGCCAATGGTCCGTAGGCAGGTTTGTTCCCAGCGGCCTTGCAATGGGGGTTTGGGAATGCCGAATCTGGCAGCTCATAGAGATGCTGAGAGCTTGGCATTTCTAAATCGAGCGTTGCACACTGAAACCGCATGGTCGCAACGAATTCGGGTTTTTCTCCTGAAACCAAAGCGGCATCCCCGGTTTCTAATCGAGTGCCGCGCCGCACTTCAAAGACTACCTGAGTCTAGTGACAGCTCATGGCCTCGAAAGGCACTATATCGGGAAATAGTGGAGGGGTACGACGCGGATCCGCTAGTGGAGCGGCACGGCTCGTCGTTGGAGGAGGTCCGCTCACAATGGAATTGGGCGCCAGGTGCAGGGTTCATGAACAACTCCGAGTTCTCCCTCACTTGGCGACTTGCTCGGAATGCGTTGCCGCTCGCAAGCGTACAATACAAAGCAGGTGTCGCTGATCTACCTTTCTGCACCCGCTGCAACAGTGGGTTAGAAGAAACGGCTGAGCACGCCTTCTTCCACTGTAGCAAGGTGAGCCCGCTTTGGAGGTACGTAAACGAGGTTACGGCTCGCATCGCACCCAATCAGTGGGTGCCGCTCGACGTTGGGTACGTCGTGGATAATGTCAGTCCACCGTTTTCTGGGGAAAAACGTAAGGTGTTTTTCGCTGAACTAGCCGTAGCCAGATTGATAGTATGGACGACGCGAAACAAGGAATTTCATGAGGGAGAGGAATTCTCCTGCGACGATCTGATCTCTTACTTTAAGCATCAGCTTAAGATAAAGATTAGGTCCGACAGGAGAAGGCTCGAACGCATGACTTTCAACGAAAGGTGGATAAATGCCGCAAGCTTGTGTGTGAGAACGAGGGCAGGAGTAGAGACTCTGTTGCCTGCCCATCATGGCCAGCATTGACGGGTCTCCTTACTGGAACCCTTAGATAGACAAACAAAGTCTATAAAATAGACCTCAAAACTACATACACAATAAGTCTTCTTAGTTAGGTGGCTGAATGTACATTAACCCCAATTTTTTCAATATAGGACGAATCCAGGACCCCAAACCCTAATCTTTTCTAAACCCACCCATTTCACCCTAATTTTACTCCTGGATAGTCAGTTTTTTCCTAACACCCAACCCTCAGACCTACAGACAACCCCAATTTTTTACCAACACCCTACTAAGGATACCCACTCCCTTATTAGAGGAAGTGACCGGCTTGCTTTCGAACACAAGAAATCGGAAGACAGTCGGCGATCCTATACACTAGCTGAGGGAAAGGGGACAACCAAATGGCCCACAATTTTAATTTTTTGTTTTATATTTTCAGTTTCTTGGGTATTTCTGTTTCTTGATTCATCCCAACCCCTCCATCGCCCTCAAATCACTCGAAGCACAAAACCTAGTGCTTGATAATAATCATTCATTCGATAATGGGGAAATTAAGTAGAATAAAATCACAGAGCGAGAGAGGTATTTTGGTGTAAGTAGGCTGAGCAAGGAGAAGAATGCAAGAGTTTATTTTAGTATGGATCGGTCAATGAATGAACCTAGCTAAATAGACTCATGTAGTAGTATAACCAGTTTTGTCACCCTCCCCCTTCCCCAAAACCTGCGGCTATATGCCGAGTTGTGACACACTTTCTGTATCTCTCTTTTAAAAATGAATAAAGTTTTTGGAGTGAGTGCACGAGTGTGCTCACTTCAAATAATCCTTTCACGGGAGCAAAGAGAAGTGTCTGAAATTCCCATCCCTTTTGTATTATATTCTTTTTATTTTTACAACTGGGACCTTTCTCGCGTTTTTAAAAATTATTTCTTGCTGCGTATGCACACTGGTCGACCCTAACGAGTGTGGGTGCGTAACAATATATATAGTTATGTATCAATATATTGTTCTTGTGAACGTTTTCAGTGATATTGGTTGGAAGCATAGGAATGGTTTTTGTTGAGACAACTGAGTATAATTGAACATAAAATAAAATAAATATGAAAAAAACAAAAAAACAAAAAACAAAAAAAAACCCCCAAAAAACGAGAAAGGATCTGGCGTTGTTTAGCTGTTAGTTTGTTTCGAAATATATATATTGTATTTTTACTCTCATTGTGAGACAAAAAGAAAAGTGTGTTTATTGAATTCGCGTGACCTCTACTTAGCATTATCCATTCAAGAGTAGCTGTTTTGTCTTCTGACGAGAGAGAGAGAGAGAGAGAGAGAGAGAGAGAGAGAGAGAGAGAGAGAGAGGGGGGGTCCAACTGGATATCTCCTATTATCATCCGTTTGATTCTGCTTCGTAATTAAGTAATCATCATCATCATCATCATCATCTCGCACCAGTGGCACCGATATCCATGACAATCTCTCGCCAACAGTCCCTATAATTCATTGCCCTCGGGAGGAACCTCTGCGCAGCATCCAGTATCCGTACAGAGCTGGTCAATGTAGGTCTTTGTTGGACGACCAGCCAATTGCGTGTCCATGTGCTGTTTCCACAGGAGAACGTCGTTTATGAATTCGTTCTTGCTTCTCTAGCAGTGTGTCGTTCGTAAGTAACAATATACTCTAATATTTTAAATGTAAAAATGTGTAAAATGTAACCATTGAGGGGTTAGATGGTATGAGGGCATTTGTTATGTCTCGTATGTGTGGGCTGAGATTTTTTGTTGGGTTTTTTAGTTCTTCTTTATATTCGTTGGTAGACACAAAATAATACATAGAGAAAGCAGAATCACAACTAGCCAACAAACACCACTACAAACCACTCCCTACGGAACCTACCAACGAATATAAAGAAGAACTAAAAAACCTAACAAAAAATCTCAGCCCACACACACGAGACATAACAAATGTCCATAACGTAACGCACAACAACTTTCAATTCAACAAAAGACACTACCTACAAACCAAAGGGACTGCGATGGGCACGAAGATGGCACCGAGCTATGCAGACATATTCATGAAACTAAACTACTCAAAACCTACTCCCTAACCTCCTTACATTACTGCAGATACATAGACGACATCTTCCTCATATGGACTCATGGCCTCAACAACCTCACAGCCACTGCAACAGATACCACCAACCGATAAAATTCACGATAGAACACTCCACCACCTCAATCCCATTCCTTGATGTAACGACTAGATTAAAAAACAACACAATAACCACCACACTACACACCAAACCCACAGCAGTAACCACCCCTACAAACTCAAAAAATCCATAATATACAGCGCATGCATAAGGATAAAACGCATATGTGCAGACCCACAAGAATACACACTCCACACAGCTAACCTAGCACAAAGATTTTTAAACAGTGGCTACCCCATAGAACTAATAAAAAATGCGATCGATAAGGCATCTTCCCTAAACAGACAAGAACTCCTAAAATACAAACAACACCAAACCAACGACCGAATTCCCGGTATTCCATCACGGCCAACGCATGCACAAACTCACCAAACAACTTACCAAACAATATAAAATACTACGATCAGATCCCACAATAAAACACACCTTCAATAAACCCCCCATTAACGCCAAAAAATAACCACCTAACCTAAGAAACATCCTCACAGCATAAGAAAACATCTACACAACACAACTATAAAGGCAACCTAAAATGTAATAAAACGAGATGCCAAATATGCACGCACCTCAACACTGAACCCACCAACCAAATACCACACACCAACACTAAAATCCAACCCCCACAACTCTCTTGCGACAGTGCAAATGTCATATACTATATATACTGCACAAAATGCAAAAACAGTGGGTATGTGGGGGAAACATCCACTACTTTCAGACTACGCCTCAACAACCACAAATCTACCATACAACTTAAATCTCCACACAGTAAAATCGCACATCACTTTAATACCCCTCCTCACAATTTAGATAACCTGAAATGTATCTTAATCCAACAAGGCTTCCCTTCCACACAAGCTAGGAAACTAGCTGAATTAAGATGGATCATTAGACTAGACACGCACAGAAATGGACTTAACACAGATACCGGCACACTAAAAGCTTACACTTTTTTCTAAGACACCCCCATACCACCAACTCCATGATCCCTATCAGATTACTACACACACAGTACAAACTCATTAATCACCAACTAACCAATCAGCATTCAGGACCTCCACATCATCAAAAGGAGCAACAAGCAGCCAGGAGATAACTATTGTCCACGGTCTTGAAGAAGGGAGTACATCACAATCCTGAAAATTCACCACTACTACTAAATAAAAGGAACTAGAAAAAAACAAAAAAAACAACCAAGTGTTCTGATATTTATTCCCAGACGAATATATTATGGTAACTACATTATTATAATATATAAATGGTTCACACTAATGCCCAAACCTGGTATATGTACTTCCGAAAAACGGATACAGATACAAAAACATATCTCAAATATATATACTCACGAGAAGCATACGGAGACACAATATCAACATATATATATATATATATATATATATATATATATATATATATATATTATATATATATATATATATAAAACCCTAAAATGACTTGATTCGGGATTAAATGACCCGAAAGAGGTTGATATGCAGTAAAACAAAACAACCAATCAATCAAATCTATTAATAGTGGAGATTCGGTCTATTTGTGTGTAACCGAAACTACGTCATTGCTGACGCCACATTACCCAAAATCATTAATACATAAAATAAAGAACAATTAATATAAATAAAAGCTATTATTTTTTTACTCTCGCCCTTTTTTCAATAACAAGAAGTTAATTAAAAAGTTTACAAATTAAATACCTACGATTTTGTGTAAAATTGATGTGTAAAATATTCAAAATAACTATTAATTTTGAATTAATAGATGCACGCAACATTTTATTTGAGGGAGACAGAATTAAGTTTTCATTTCAATTTTTTTTTTTATTAAAATAAATTTGATGATTATACTTACTTCTGATACAAACCCTCTGACATTGAATTTTTAACTCCCCCACCGAGGCAATATCTTTCAAAAATTAATTTTTACACCGCCCAGAGGGCGTTTTTTGTTGCTAGTACTAATAATTTTCAAACAGATGTATTTAATCTATAGATGGGACCTTAACATGTACTACCACTCCTGATCCGAATGGAATTGGGAGTAATGGTAATGAAGGAGTGGTTCCACACTCCTAAAAGCTCCTTATCATCGGGTGCAGTTTAGTGTCATATCCCCGACACTTTTTAAAAATATCTTTTACTGCTATCTTTTATAAACTGTACTTGTCACTGCATGTCTATGTGTCTAATATTTGAGGTTGAAGTAATCAATTAATCGGAGTTGGAAGTAAAAGTTTCGAAGCCAACAAACGGGGGACGCCCTTGTATATATTAGAACAATAGGCAATCTTTACCTGAACGATAGCAACAATGGCGGACAGATCAATGGCTGTGTAGAGGCATCTGCAAAAGTTGGTCGTTTGATTTAAAGTCTGTTTACTGTGGGGATTTGTGGACTGTGGACATGCTGGGACTTGTTTCACTTTTATCGACAACAAAACACAAGGACATCATCGAAGCATCGAATATCGATTAGTCTCAATATATATATATATATATATATATATATATATATATATATATACACGGTTTCAAGTATTCCTACCTAAATATATATATATATATATATATATATATATATATATATGATATATTACACACACACACACACACACACACACACACATATATATATATATATATATATATATATATATATATATATATATATTCCTTCGTATATAAACTGCGTTTCACGCTTTATTGCAAATTTCTGTTGATATATTGAATATTAAACATTGTACAAAAGTGAAATTTGGTACACTGAAAGATACTAAATAGGTAAATAAGTAGTGACAATTTCAGTCGTATTGATAATCTATATGCAATGTTATGCTAAATTATGTATTTTAAAGTGTTTTTAACTGTTTCACTCTTTTTTGTAGGTGTACAAGAATGCCAATGAAACGACGTGTGACACGGATTGTTTCGGGCCTCGCAGAATCTCGCTTATCTTTGGTGAATCAGCCAAAGAGATTGGTCAAGATATAATAACTTTGAAGTCATACGTAGAATACCTCATAACCAAATTAAGACAAAATAAAGGAACGAGAAAAAAAAACCTATCCCAGCGTGACATCAAAAAAAGGAAGGCTAGTTAGAAAAGACCTCAGTAGTTCAAGTGCTGCCATATTTGAACGTGCTGGAGTTGCTCTTTTGTTTAGAATCACTCGGAGTAGGATTCTTAAAGAGAAGTCAAGAAGTGTTAAACTCAATATATCTTACTATATTTGTAAGTAAAAAGTGCTCAATATCATTGATGGGGCATATATATATATATATATATATATATATATATATATATATATATATATATATATAATCGTATTGATAATCTAATTAAGTCCAGAGAAGAAATCTTCCTTACGAAATAGGAGTTTTTTTAAAAACAACTTGTCGCAGTTTGAGATCTCAATGTGTGCTCTTATTGTTAGAGTCACAGAGCAAATTTATATTTAAAGAAATAACAAAAGACTTAGAGATTTTGCATTATAGACTATTTCGGGGAGCTTAGACAAAGTGTCTAATTCTCCCGACTCATCAGATGCGAACGATGAATTCTTTATTACTTTTAAGGCATTTGCAAACAGATTTTTCCCCCTTCCTCCCTTCCTTTTAAATTGTCCTGTTTTGCTCAGCTGTAGAGTAATAAAAAATGTGAATAAAAATAAGAATAAAAATAGAAATAATAATAAAAAACAAAAAAACAAAAACAAAAAAATTAAATCTGATGAGTCGGGAGAATTAGACACTTTGTCTAAGCTCCCCGAAATAGTCTATTCAAAATCTCCAAGTCTTTTGTTATTTCTTTAAATATATATATATATATATATATATATATATATATATATATATATATATATATATATGGTGGACTCTCCTATCGAGAACGATAGATGAGGGTCAGCAGTGAGTGATTTGATTCCTCCCATGTTGTGCATGCTGTCAAGAAGACATTTTATGTTTTCTCGAGTGTGACAGCAGCCCAGCCCTACTGCGAGCCATGAAGCCACTCTGACAAACGAAATCATCCAAGGCAGGAGTTAAATGTTTTTCTTTTAAAGTTATGCGGAACCGATCTCTATGCTTCAGTTTATTTTGTTCAAAGCTCTTTAGTTTAGCGAAACAGGTCTTACGCCATTCCTTCCGATCCGATGCTAGATCTCCCAAGCACTCAGGTCAATATCTAGGCGTTTCAAATTGTCCTTCAATTTGTCCTTGTAGCGTAAGAGAGGACGTCCAATGGAACGCTTAGCATTTGGTAGTTGCCCATATAAAAACTTCTTTGGAAGCCTGATGATACGACCAAGGATTTTGCCAGCAACCGAGAGAAGAGATATTCCTCTGTGGTTATCACAGTCATACTTACTTCCTTTGTTCTTGTATAAATGGACAATTGATGCGTCCTTAAATTGTTGCGGGACTTCACCCTTGTCCCACACAAGGTTGAAGAATTTGCAGAGCCTGTGTGTCAAAAGATTGGTTCCACGTTTATACAATTCTGCTGAAATTCCATCTTCGCCAGGTGCTTTTCCATTTGAAAGTTGTTTGATAGCTTTCTTCACCTCAAGTATTGACATGTTTGCAGATAGGGATCGTACAACAGGTCTCTGGGGAAGATTGTCTATTACATGAGTATCGAAAGAAGATTTCTGGTTCAGGACTGTAGAAAAATGTTCCGCCCAACGTTTGACAATATCACTTTTGTCAGTCAAGAGAATGTTATCCACTGACATAATTGGTGATAGACCATTGGAAATTGGGCCAAAAACACCCTTTAGATTTTGATAGAATGATTTAAGATCATGTTTGTCAGCAGCCTCCTGCAAAGCTTTTGCTTTTGATGTCCACCAACTTTCCTTCATCTTCCTCAATCTGGCTTGTGATTTTCCTTTAGCCAATTTAAATGCATCTTTCTTTGTTTGACATTTTTTATCATTCATCCAGACTTGATGACATTTATGCATGTTTTCAAGGAGAGGTTGTATTTCTGGATCATTTGAATCAAACCAATCTTGATGTTTCCGATGGGCATACCCAAGCGTTTCTTTTGTTGAGCTATAGAGAATTTCCCGCAGACCCGACCATGTCGCTTCAACTTCATCCCCAATGTCGAAAGACACGAGCTTGGATTCAGATAATGTTTGGAAAGAGCTCAAGATTTTCATATCTTTTAACTTGGTTACATTTACCTTTCTTGGTTGTTTAGCTCTGTTGTTTCGAACAGGTTTCCTTACATGCATGCCAGTGCAAGCGCTAACAATCTTGTGGTCTGACCAACATTGCCCAATAGCTAGTGATCGAGTTAGCTTTATGTCACGACAATCACGGCCACAAACTATAATGTAGTCAATGAGATGTTCGTGGCCTGATCTAGGATGCCGCCAGGTAGTTTTGAAACTATTCCGTTGCTGGAAAATCGTGTTGGTAATCACAAGACTGAATTCACAACAAAGAGACAGCAGTAACAGACCATTAGAGTTTACCTTTCCTACGCCATGTTTACCAATTACTCTTCCCCAAGTCAGTGTGTCACATCCAACACGAGCATTGAAGTCACCCATAACATAGAGTTTATCACGAAATGTTGTACGTCTCAGTAGAACACGAAGGTTACTGTAAAAGGATTCCTTTACCTCCTCATTGGAGTCCATTTTAGGCCCATAACAACTCAGCAAGGTCGCATATTTATTCCTTCCGATAGGTAAGCGAAGGGACATCAGCCTGTCAGAAATACCAACTGGCAGCGATTCCAATTTTAAAACAATGTCATTTCTGATGGCGAACCCAACACCGGACTCTCTCTTTGCAGTTTCAGGGAGACCAACCCAAAAGAAGGTGTAACCACCATCCTTTGCCTGGAAGCCTGGTTTCTGATAGAGCTGCAATTCTAATGTTGTTTTGTTTAAGAACCCGTGCAATAATCACAGATCTGCGTTCAGGGTTTTTCTTGTTGTCTTGTATATATATATATATATATATATATATATATATATATATTATATATGTGTGTGTGTGTGTGTGTGTGTGTGTGTGTGTGTGTGAGAGAGAATGGGAAATGAATCCGACAATATGAGGAAAAAATGAGTAAAGAAATGAAATGTAGATGGATAAAAATGAATTTTATCGATATCACTTTTAATCGATATCACTTACACATGTGTTTCGGTCTATTTATCAAAATGTATACGGATTTACGTTATTATTATTAATAAAATAATCAGATGGACTCGAAATGATGATGATAATAATAATAATAGTAAAAATGCATAAAATGTTCCGTACACAGATTTTGCCGACCTTCATCAGAGTAGTATTTTTATTTTTATACCGAAACACATGTGTAAGGGATATCGATTAAAAGTGATATCGATAAAATTCATTTTTATCCATCTACATTTCTTTTCTTTACTCATTTTTTCCTCATATATATATATATATATATACACATATATATATATATATATATATATATATATATATAAGTTGAGGTAGTGAACATAAAGTCAAGGGTGCTTTTGTCTTAGCTACATCTGGGAAAATATAGCATTGGTTCACTTATTTCTCGGCTTTACCTTAGTAAATTCTAAGTACCTTTAACAAATGCAATCAAATTAATTTTTGTCGAATAACTTATTTTTCGTTAATCAACCAATTTTTGATATCCTTATGCTGTCATACAAGTTTAGATAACAATTAGATCACTTGTTGATTACAGAATTACGATATATTCTGAAAACCTCAGTATTTTAGATTTCTTTTATTTAGGCACTCTTGAAACAATTCCCTTAAACCATTCTTAGAGCGTTCTTGATGTTATGGCGTTCTTGATGTTATGGCTAGATGGATAATTCCGAAGTAGACGTGGAAAGGGAAGATTCTTGGACATATGGGAAGATAAAAAGTGCTGAGACTTGCCATATGGGCAATAGGGTCGGGACAATCATATAAGTTCTATGGCTAGACGTGACCATCGGATTGATCGGAGGGGGGGGGCTCTCCAACAACTCGTCTAGTCTAAGTAAGGGCCAAAATAGTGTTGCATGTCATGGACTGCTCAGCCACTAATGTTCCGTCCTTAAGCATCACAGGCGTCCCGATTAGGGGGATCTTACCCCTCTGCAGAGATGTAGTCGGTATTCTAAAGCTCCATCCGACAGGATTTGAGTCTGGTTAATTCTGATTAATTTTAAACCATCTTAGATATACTTGAATATCATTTGCTTGATTCATAACTTTTTCGTTTCTATAAACTGTGTACTACCATAAAGATTATCTCAGTATTCTGGTTAACTGTTGATAAAAAATATATATTGCTTTTTTCACATTCTCCATTTATGTTATAAAACCAATAGCCTTCCTTGATTTTTTTTTTTGGGTGGGGAGAGCTCAAAGAACTACCCGAAGAAAATGTTGGTAACGATGACATAACATAACATTAAACATATGAACGTGAAAACTTACTGAAAAGCCTAATTTCATTTGTTGTATAATCAAATGCAATACAATTGCTTACATTGCTAATCTGATGATTGATTACAAAAAAGTCGTTAAATGATTGTTGCTTGAAACTCTTAGAAAATGCATGTTATCTTTCAATCCAGCAGTCTAACAATATTAGCATTAAGAAGGCCGCTCGTAGTTTAACATTCATCGGAAATGGACATGGTGACTCTTGGGCAGGATGGCATTCTCGCTGTTTGAGTCTGGAACAACTTGGGAATCTCTTGAGGATATCCTGTCTTGTGCCGTTCATAGTTTTTAATAACAACACAAGACGTTCTTGTTCTTTCTCATGAGCTCATTTGTTTTATTCCCAAGTCAAAATGTCTTAGGGGACAGACATGCAATAGCTTAGTCCAGACTAACCTCTCCTCTCACTACCTCTCTTCGACTCCTCCCCATTTTGCATCTGTTGACCAATCAGTAATCGACAGGTAGCCTTGTGCTTCGTTATCAAAAAAGTCTTTCCATTATTATCTACATGTAACTTAGATTTTTGTTTCTTTTCCACCTTATTATATTGCAGTAGCCATGACATCTCTACCCGGCATGCAAATTAACTAGGGCCTCAGAACTAATCAAATGCTGTAAAAACCGGAAGAATTATTTCCTTGGAGAGAACGAGAATTTCTACGGCTGGTCAGCGTGACAACCAGAATAAATTTCAACTACTTGCAACAGAGATCTCCTCCTCCTCCTCCTCCTCCTCCTCCTCTACTACTACTACTACTACTTGCCTTTATCATGAAATTCTAGCAATTTGTTGACTGAAACCGAAATCTAGAATTATGTGCAGTGTGTAAAAAAAACAAAGCCATTAAAAAAGCGAAATCCGTTTATATTGCTAGTATACAACTCGGAAAAACACAACTATGCAAAACTCATAAATGTGTCGAAATAAGAAACTGGTGGAAAGAGTTTATGACCAAATTCTACATTAGATTCAATGAATCTGTTTACATTATCACACAAAATAACAAAAGCTTCACAGCAATCAAGACAGGTGTAAATTGCAAGGTGAATTAGTAAGGTCAAACTATGAGGATCAAATTGACGCCCTCATTTACTTACCACAGAAGCAGATGAATGAACCGTGTATGACTATTAATGAAGACTCCCCCCCCTACACCCATATCATGAATAGTTCGAAATAAAGTGTGTGCGTGTATACTTATTTACTAAGCTTAATTTAGATGAGGCACAAGGCCAGATTATGGGGTACCCAGTGAGAACCAAACTCCCTAACAATGGTCTGCGAATCTAGCGTGCTAACCATTGCACTACGTGAGGTGCATGTATATATGTGTGTGTTGGCTTGGTTTGGTTTAGTTTGGTTTTACGGCCTACAAACTCGTTTTTGCCGAATCAAGTCATTTTGATAGACAAATGACTCGGGTTGTTTACAGTAATTGGCCGTTGCTTAAGTAGTTATCATCCAATTAAGTATTGAACAGACTAATCGCTGCTTAACTTCAGTGGTCTAACGGAATCTGGTGCTTTCTGCGTGACTTGACCGTAATGTGAGTGCGTGCACGTGCGTGTGTTGGGTTGGTTGGTTTTATGGTATGTCAACCCTTGTTGGGTTATATAATGCCGATATAGTCTATTTGTTCATCAAACAATTATATGGTTTCAAGTAACTAATTATATTCATTTGCAAACGATTATAGAAAAGATTCTTAATAAAAATATATGGTTTTAAGAAGTGGATTTTCTAGTTTCCAGCGGATCATTGAGAATAAAAGAAAGCGAAAAGATAGACACGTACCAGGATCTTGTGGGAGCGTCGAAAAAGTGCCCTGAAAAGAGACTGATGGAAATTGATATTAGAGGAATCATCGAGACTAGCAGGACCTGTTGATATACCACAGAATGGTAATTTAATTATTACAGCGTTTGATATGTTTACTTAAGAGCTATTGCAAACACTAATATGTAAAAAGTATAATAATCTTGATTTAACTCTCTCTCTCACTTTTCATCTTTTCATTATGTTAGATTGAAACAGATTAACGTTATCACTTCCGCATGCTCACTCCCCCTCTCTATCTTTTTCCTACTCACTTTCTTTATCTATTTCTTGTTATATTTTTCTGTAAATCATGTACTTTTCCTTCCCTTTCTTTCTTTATAATGAAAACGGAATGATCCATTATTAAGCTGAGGTGACGACACTCATAAAAAATAAGAATTCAGCGGATAAGCAACACTAGATAATCTTTATCGCATTTCATATTGGACGATTTGGACCATCTCAGTTGTAATCAGAAGTTGTTATGAGATGATAACAGTTGTACAATTAAGGAACACGAGTATTAATATATATATCGTTTAGATTACAATACGGCTGAGTTCTGCTAGAATACTTAGAAGAGTTATGAATTCAAACCTGTAAAATTGCTCTTGTCTCGCTACTGTTTGTGCGGAGGGGTTGGGTAAATACATGTGGGGTGACGAGAGGTTTAATGGTTTAAAGGTGGCTGGTTATTCCTGGTGCGAGTTCACAGGGCTTGCTTTTACCCCATCTTATTTGGTGGTCGCGCTGAAAAAGGAATTGAAGGAAAGAAAAGGAAAAGACAAAGACAAAAGATAGTTTTAGGATTTAGGCTTTATTCATGGGTCATAGCCACCACGTGGCAAGGAAATATCTTCCTGACCAGTAGTAGTGTCTCGTCTGGAATCTGGATCTGGACCCCACTTCTCATCTTAAGATATATCTTTAGGTTTAACTAGTGGCACTATAACAATGGCACTATAAGATTTTATGTGGGATTAGGTGGGAGTTGCTGCTGGCGTTGTTAATTTATTTTCTTAAAAACCCCATTATACGACGTTTTCTTTCTTTTGGGTTGTCAGGCTAAAAAAGAATTAGGGAAGAAAAAAAAACAAAAAAAAACGAAAGACAAATTTTACTTTTACATTTATTTTATTCCTAGGTTCACAACAATTTCTTGGAGAGGGACTTTATCCCTGAGCCTGTCAGTAATATGTGTACCCAGCGACGTTTCCTGACTAAAAAGATATTCCTTTTTGGTGCCAGGAAGGGGCTTTTTCTCTGTGCATGCCCAGGGTGTTCTTCCTGTCTGAAACCTCCTTGTTACTTCTTGTGTCTTTTTTATTTAAAAAAACTAATCTAATTCAATTTGGTTTTATTCTTTTTTATTTGGTTTTATTTTATTTTTTTCAATCCACCACAATATTTCCTACAATCACTGGGCAAGATATTATCTTAAAAGAAATGGCTAAACTTGAACGTTGAAAAAAAATCAATTGAAACATTTCCTTTGTATAATTGTTCTCCTTCCTGGCTTGTCACGTGTTAAAAAAATGAAATAAAACGTTCCTCGTGAAAAAGTCAATCTTTACAAATGGTAATCATGGTCGATTAGATGAAAGATCAGAGACTTGAGACTATTGAACACGTTCTGTGGGTAATTACGTGAGGCGACACAAGGTCAGTCGGTTCTGTTCTACCAATGAAACTGCTCGAACTTTCGTTGGTTTGTGTCATAATAACTGTATTAGCTCAGTGGACGACACTTAGGTCTACTAAGTCCGAAACGTGATAATTGAATTGATCAGTGTCAATCAAAAACCGGATGTGTCAATCAAAATCCGGAAGTTTTCAGAATGAATAAGAGTATCTTAAAAATTATTAGAAATGAATTGTTAGTGAAATAGACCACTAATTAGGACTGAGCCTATTCTAGTAGTGACCACCTCAAACGGAGTTTAACAGGTTTGAATTCAGAGTTTTCCTTCTCCTAGACTGGTTTCCTAATCCAGTCTGCCCTACTATTTACCCATACACGGAGGGAGAGTAGTTGGAGTCATACTTTCCCAAGGGTATTAGCGCTATGTGAACTGTAGCTTCGTCCAGGATTTGAACTCAGGTCGACGAGTCCATTTCATACGATTCTAACCATTACACCACGCGCCTCCAACTAAAGAAAAAAAATACCAGAATATTCTACACCACAGAGGATGATACACGTTACTGTAATGGTCAGCGAACTAAGATAGCAGGTCATTATTTGGGAGTTTGATTAAAATATTTCCCCTACAAGATATTTGAACTCGTCCAACGGAACACATAAAGATACAAATACGCGAGGTTATTCGTAGTCGAGTCACTTGTCATATTGTTGGAGAACTGCGCGCTGACTCTATTATTCATATTTCTGTGCAAAAATAATAAACCCTTTTCCCGATTTCCAATGTTGTTCTTGATGAATTCAGTCACATCGTTAAGACGATAATCTTAACCTTATGTCAAACTAGGATAAACTGAATAAATGACAACACCTGTCTCACAGAGAATGATAGGCGTTTCTGTGATAGTGAGCGAAATAAGCTAGCAGGTCATTATTAGTGAGTTTTATTAAGACTTATTTTAGTCCTGTGTCAAACGAGGTTGGTTGCTTGGTTAGTTAGATTTTAAGGCATGTCAACCCCTGTTGGGTTATTTTATGCCGGATACGTTTTGTTTAATTCATTCTTGATGGGGATTCAACATTTTCTTTCAAAATCAATTTTTAAACATATTTTTAAAAACCTTTTTCTTTTTAACCCATTGATGAGACCCTAACAGGTACTACCACTTCGGGTCAGGGTGGACCTGGGACCCGGCTCAGGATTTCAACTACAGTTGGATAGATTTTATGGAATGTCAACCCTTGGGTTATTTTATACCGAAGAGCTTTTTGTTTTATTTATTCTTGTTGGGTATTCAAATTTTTTAAACTAATTTTTTAATCTATTTAATCCATAGATGGGACCCTAACAGGTACTACCACTCGGGATCAGAGTGGAAGGGGTACACCACACTCCCCATATGACGGCCACCCAAAGCAAGGAAATGAGTGCTGACAGAGTTCGACTGATGAAGACACTTTTATTTGGGTAAATACGGGAGTTGTCACTTATCCTCCTGTTTCGCAACTGGTCTTCAACGTGAAACTACAATAGAATACAAATAGACTATGTAGTTTCTCTAATACAACTAATAAAATCGAAAAAGAGGAGGAAAAGTTCCAAGCTTGTATCTACCTTCTTGTCGCCTCAAATCCTACTGCTAAAAGAATTCAAACCCAGCGCCACGCAAACATGTGACTTTTACCGGTGTCAAACGGTGCCTGTACCCACGCAATAGGATGGCCGAACAAAACAAGGGAGATGATTATCTTGCATTTACACCCCAAATTCCAGAACTGGGCCTGGTATGAATCCAACTATTCTCACTCCAGCTATTGGTAAATTGTAGGATAGACTGGGTTCTTTAACCTTGGCTAGGCAACCAGTCTAGAAGATGGAAAACTCTTTGAGAGCTGCAAGATATCAACCAAATTGACACAAATATTCTTTTTATTATAAAAAGTGTGCTCAGTATTTTGATTGGTGACCACCAAAGAACAATAAGAGATGTAGTTTGCATGAGGCTCGCCGGTTAGACAAAACAAAGTAAATTCTAAGAATATATATTATTGTTCAAAGTGTCATTATTTTTGTTTCGAATCTTTGATTAATTTGCAAATCAATATAACAAACGATGTCTTGTGTTTGCTCGTTTGAACATGCACAAGTGTTTGAGTGTATTTATGTCTTTATATTAAAACAATAATCACTAAGGATGGAAGACGGTTGGAAAAATGTATAGAAGTTTATTAATTGATGCTCAAATAAAAGGTGACAATAGATGGTGATTGCACTCAGGAGATCAACACTAGAATCAACGTAAACAACCAAGCCCATAACCAAGCCTATTTAAGAAGTAGTTATTTACCCAACACATTCGCCACGGGTAGGATGTGACACAAGGTCGCAAGTATGAGGCATCCAGTGAGGATTGAACTCGATATTCAGTTATTTCCTATAAGTCTAACATAAACAAAGGAGAACCTCTTGACTGATAAATTATTTATTTATTTATTGATCAACTAGGAAAACAGAGGACGGGGTTAGGGTTAGGGTTAGTTTAATGGGGAAATAAATAAATGATTTATCAGTCAAGAGTGGTTCCCCTTTGTTTATGTTAGACTTATAGGAAATAACACGATATTCAGTAGTAATGGATCAACGAGACTAGTTTGCTAACAATTACACCACGATGATTATCAACCCGTTTGCCACGGGTAAAATGGGACACAAGGTCGCAAGTATGTGGCATCCAGCGAGAATAGAACTCGCTATTCCGTAGTAATAGATATATGAGACCAGCTTGCAAACTATTACCCCACGATGGAACGTTCTTAATTACCCAACCCGTTCGCCACAAATAGGAAGTACGTAGCGAAACTACATTCTTTTTGGATACGAGGATCATTCAATAAAAAAAGCAAATAGATTTTTCAGCCTTTTTTTCTATAAATGTAAACTCTGTATTGTTTAGAATTTATTTATATCAAAAATTATTTGTTTTGAGGCTATTTTGGCAAATAAAACAGAGTATTCGAGGCTTGAACAGATGTCTGTCATCAAATCTTTGGGCACTGAGAAGTGCAAAGCATGTGAAATTTACAGAAAAATGTGTGATATGTACGAAGCATGTTTTAGTAAATAAATGTTTACAAATAAAAAAAATTACAAATGGGCTAAACGCTAGGAGCCTCAGTCAAAAAGACAGTCCATGGAGTGGAAACATAATGACTCTTCCGTTAAGAAAACGTTCCGGGCGCAGCAGCCAGTAAAGAAAGTTATGCTGATAGTCTTCTGGGACATCAAAGGACCCATCACAATTGATTTCCTTGAAGAGGATGCAACTTTAAACAGTGCTTCCTGTTGCCAACTCCTTAGGCAACATTTGCATTATTTATTGAAAAAACAAAATTAAGACAAAGATTGACTTAGAGAAGCATATTTTAACAATTTTTCGGACTTTTTCCAAAACCAATGATTTCTGGGATTGTCACATCATCAATTATTTAAATGGGAACGCTAACACCGCGTAACGTTTCGTTTTTACATTTTTCTTGTATTTCGGTTGCCGAGTTGAGCCTTCTAACATCGTAAACTAAGGCTCATAAGCTTTCGCATGTTTTATACCAATTTCATTTCACATGATTTACAATTATTAACCAAGTTGAGTCCCGTTGATGGTTTGATTAAAACCGAAACGCTTTAGCGTCGGCTTTCTGTAAGTTGACTTACATTTGACTTAATTTTGTTTAAAAAAAAATTAAACTGTCGGATTTTATATCCATTTTTTCTTCTCATTATCTATTGAATAAACCTTGAATTAAGGGCAAGAATATAGTTTTGGATAATAAGTTATTTAGAACAACACCAGAAAAAAATGAATGAAGGATAAGAATTGGTTGTGATTATGGGTTTTACTTTCTTTCTTTTTAATTTTGTAAAATTAGGGTCTCTCCAGGTCTTCCGCGTATTCTTAGCAGCTTGTAGCTAAACGTAATCTCCAATGAAGAACCGGAAAAGAGTCTAAGTGGTGAGTGTTAAGTGGGGTTAGTTGGAATATGTTTATTGTAGGCTGTCCAAACTGATATCCCGGAGAGCTTTACGATAGACACCTCAAGGAAAGACGATCGAAAACGAGAGAGAGAGAGAGAGAGAGAGAGAGAGAGAGAGAGAGAGAGAGAGAGAGAGAGAGAGAGAGAGTTTGTGCATATATATGAGCACGTATGTATTTGGTTTGGCTTAAATTGTTCAATGGCATAACAATATGGGGCATAATAGCAAGGTTAGTATCAGAGCAATATATTTAAAATGCTTTAAAAGAATATAGAAATTTCCAGTTCAATTTGCAATTAAAATGATTTTATAGGGACTGCTAAACGTCTTTTATTAATCCTCCAAATCCTCACTACATATATTTACCAACCCTTCCGCAAGAGCAGGATGAGACACATCGTCAATTCCTGGTCTGGTTATCTACCAAAGATTAAAAATCCCAGTCCATCCTACTATTTACTCATAGCTGGAAGGAGAAAGAGAAGGAGCTCTCAAAGTAGCTTTGACTAACAAGAAGAGAGACCCTTTGGTCCGAATACGGAGTTTTCCTTTAAAGAGCCTAGTCTGCCCTATTATTTATCCATAGCTGGAGGAAGAATAGTTGGATTTGTACCTTTCAAATGGGTATTAGCGCTACGTAAAATGCGAACAGCCGCGTCCAGGATTTGAACTCGTTTCGCCGTAAGTCAAGTTACCACTGTATATAAATTTACCAGTCTCTCCACACGAGTAGGATGGGACACATTATAAGAGGTCCACAGAGTGTTAACTCTGGTTCTTATAAAACATTGGGCTACTTAAAGCATAAGTACCCAATGCGGAATACTTCAGTTAGGAAAACAACAAACGCATTAGTTACATTTATATAACTTTATTATAACATATTAGGGGAACAAAGTTCCCCAGGCTATTTAATGTCACAAGTGTCCAAACATACACAATAGTGTTAATAGACAAAGTGGTAACCACTTACTGTAAGTAGAGGCTGTAGCGTCTGGGGTGCACCGTAGGTGTCTGCTGGAGAGAGATGACAAGCACGTCCAGGCTTGTTCAGTGCATCGGAAGAAGAGCGTTCTCTCCTTGCGTTCCTGTGTCACGTGACCAAAATAGCGTCTCCTGACACGGAAGATTCACCAAAACCCTCAGACAAGAGAGACTGCCCTTACAACATCATCAATTTCTTAAGCGGACTTTAACAGGTAGTGAAATCAAAGTTTTCCTTCTCCTAGACTGGTTACCTAACCAAGATTAAAACCTCCAATCCATCCTACTATACTTTGGATGCATACCTTCCCAAGGATATTAACGCCATATGCAATGCAAACAGCCTCGTCCAGGATTGGAAATCCTGTACGAGAGATAACTATGAAATGCTAATTAAAACCCTTCACTCGTTTCCAAATAGAAGCATCAGTATAATCATGGACCGATGTTACAATGGGAACCCATCTAGTTCATAGGTCAACTATGATATATATATATATATATATATATATATATATATATATATATATATATATATATATATATATATATATATATATATATTGTTATTTCAAATACAACATCTATTATAAACAAAAATTTGATTTGCCCATGGGATAAACTCTCAGTGGGGTTGTCGCATGTCTTTATCTTGAGTTTCTAGAATCTGACCCTTTTCGTTATATAATTCCAAAGAATTCCAGTTATTTTCGTTACATTGACGATATTTTACTCATCTACCCACAAGAACTTGACATTTAGAATTCAAAGTCCACCATAAATCTACCTGTAAAAATGACCACATACACTTTTACTCACACCACAATACCATCACTAAAAAAGGAATTATTATTGGCTTCTATATTAGAGCCCTCCGTATCTGCACCCCTAAATACCTAGACGATGAGTTTAATTATATTGAAAATCTTCTTTACACTAAACCTCTATATATCAATCGCAAAAACTATAATTCGCGAAAATAAAATCAAGATCCATCATGAATATTCTTTAAAAAAATACTACACCAAAATTTAAAAAAAACTTCCTCAGCCAACTACATAAATATTGACTACCTACCCAGTTTCATCTCGTTTCTTCCCCTCCACTCGCAAAGAATCAAAATTCCCATCCTAACCCACCATAAAACTGACGGCCTAATCTATGGCACCCAACACCACCTTCCTCCATACCATCCCCATGCAATAAATCAAACTCTCCCCTAACCAAGAATTTTACCCACTTCTCCCAACCACCCCCTTTCCCAACAAGCACTTAGCAACCTCCTCTTCTCATCTTCCCACACAAATCATCATCCTCTGAACTCCCCCTCCACTTTATATGATGTTATTCTCATTTCAATCAAATCCTCCCTAACCTCCCCACCCCTCAATTCCACCACTAACTCACTTTCTCTTCTATAAACACAAATGTACGGATTTTGCTTTGAATAAAGCCAGACTGGGGATGTTTTTCGCGTCAGAAGTACGAAATATTTCTCTCCTACTTGGTTTTGTTTGAGTCATTATTTTTGTTCACTTTTCCTTTTACCTCACCTCATATATATATATATATATATATATATATATATATATATATATATTAAGCTCTACAAACCCTACAATAATATAGACAATCCCCATCATCGTCGTAAACCAGTAAAACAATAACACAAGACAGATTACTACTAATGTTTACATTTTGATCCTTGCGAAAACATAACTTCCGCTTTTTTGAACTTTTGAATATCAAAGTAGCGTTCGTCGAATACTATCCCGTAACGAACCGTTTATCGCGAAAAACACACACGTGTAATCGACTGCAATTAATCAATATCTTTATTAATCCAGTGGATTTAACCCTGAAGATCCTTATGGTGAAACTCGAGTAGATTATTACTTGTACCTGTATTACAATATATATATATATATATATATATATATATATATATATTGATGATTTAGTCTGAACCATGGGTGTAAAATAAATGTGAAGTTTCATTTTATTACATTCAATATTTTGAAGGTATGAAGTTTCTTCACACAAAATCCCCAAATATATATATATATATATATATATATATATATATATATATATATATATATATATATACACTGAGAACTAGACTCACTATATATATATATATATATATATATATATATATATATATATATATATATAAAGCTTGGTTTGATTCATTTGTTTAATGGCATATCAACTCCTAAAGGT
Source organism: Doryteuthis pealeii (assembly GCA_023376005.1). Taxonomy (NCBI): domain Eukaryota; kingdom Metazoa; phylum Mollusca; class Cephalopoda; order Myopsida; family Loliginidae; genus Doryteuthis; species Doryteuthis pealeii. The sequence continues at coordinate 51,924,928 of CM042145.1, read as the reverse complement.
TATTCAATACTGAAATTTAATTCATTCGCAAATGTTCAATGTTCATTGTATTAAATTGAACTTTTTTTATTTGTCTATAATCATTTGTTTGCGCACAGTTACATGGTTTAAAGTATTCCTATCAAATACCCAACAATTTGCAAGCAATTATATGGTTTCATCTAACTAATAATAATAATCCATAGTAAGAAATTGTAGTTTCAAGTAACTATTCTTATTACAAATCTATTAATAATGGAGATTCGATCTCTATTTGTCTGTAACCGAAGGTACGCCACTGCTTACGTAACAATAACCGAAATCGTCAATATATAGAATAAAAAAAGCAATTAATATTAATATAATGAATAAAGGTTGTTCCTTATCATCTAACACTTGAATCCTTTCTATTGTAATAATGATAAATAATCTATGAAATGAATTAAAAATTCCGCAAATAATTTTTTCCCATTTAAACATGGGAAAAAATTATTTGCGGAATTTGTATTCAATTTTATAGATTATCTTTTACTCTCTCCCTCTTTTCAGTAACAAGAAGTTAACTAAAAAGTATACAAATTAATAAATACGTAGGATTTTGTGTAAAATTTATGTGTTAAATATTCAAAATGATTATTACATTCAATATTAATGATTAATAGATGCGTGCAACATTTTATTTGAGGGTGACAGGAGTAAGTTTCCATTTCAAATTGTTTTTTTTTACTCCTTTAATAAATTTGGTGATTTTACTTATGATACAAACCCTCTGATATTGAATTTTTACTTCCCTCGCTCAGACATTATCTTTCAAAAATAAATTTTTACATCGACTGGAGGGTGTTTTTTTGCTAGTAATGTTGATATAGTTAAATGGTTTCAAGTATTCCTATTTAACATAAATAATTCTATTTCGTTGCACATAATTATATTTCATTTCCACAGAGTAAAAATGAAAGAAATCGAAAAGATAGAAAAATATTTGGATCTTTCCAGAGAACTAAAAAAGCTGTGAAAGTGACGGTGATACCAATTAAACAGCCCCAAAAGACCTGTAGAAGAGACTGGGGAAACTGGAGACGAGAAGAAGAATGGAGACCATCTAGACTACAGCACTGTTGAAATAAGCAATAATACTTTAGAGTGTCCTGGAGACTTGACTGCCCTGTAGCTGGGGCTGTAGATTTTAAAAGAAGTTTGAATACTCATCAAGAAAGAATAAAACAAAACGTCTTGGGCATAAAATAACCTAACGAGGGTTGACATACCGTAAAACCCAAACAACCAACACGGAGACTTGATGGACTTGCTGTCACTCAGACTTCAGTGAAATAGCCTCCAATAAAAATTCGTGTGAAAAATTCGCCTAGTTTGAAAATAATAATTATTATTTGTTTGCACACAGTTATATATGGTTTTATGTATTCCTGTCCAATACTAATAATTTCAAACATAACTATTTGACCCACAAATGGAACTATAACATGTACCACCACTCCGGGTTAGAGTGGATTTAAAACTAACTGCCAGAAAGGGGTACACACAGGGCCGGTGTAAAGGTCTTATAGAGCCGTCCGAATCTATGATACCGGGCCTCTACTCTACTACATGTCAATTGGATCCACGTCAACTCAGTGCATGAGCAGCACAACTTGGAACTGTACGATAAAGTGGGGAGCTTATGGTTAGGTGTGGTGCCCCACCTCAGGCACAAAAACATTATCCCCGCGTCTAGTGAAAAGTAGATAGGCTCCCTCACTGTCTGGCTGATATTGACAATTCGTCGTCGACTTTACGAGCATTCATATAAGTTATATGAAACCTGCCCTACCGGGGTCTCTAAACATGCTTGTTCGGGTTCGGGTTAGTACACACCGGCCCTGGGTACACTACACTACTCAGAACCTCACCACCAGATACAGTTTAGTGTCATACCAAGGACACAGTCGACGTATTCTAAGCATCACCGACAGGTCTGGTGTGTGTGTATGTGTGTGTGTGTGTGTGTGTGTGTGTGTGTAGGTATGTTTGTGTCTTAATCGGTAAATTTTCAGTTTCATGCTTGTATATCTTTGTATTCCACAGGAGAACGTCGCTCATGAGTTCGTCCTTGTTTCTCCAGCAGTGTCCACCATGTCTTGTTTGTCTCACTCGGATGGTTTGTGTGATAGGGGGTAAAGTGGGCCGTCCAGCAAAAACTGCTCGGCGCGGATACTTGATGCTGCACAGAGGACTTGCCGGGAGTAATGAATAATAGGGATGGTCGGCGAGAGATTGTCATGGATATCCGGGCTACTAGCACGACGTGATTATTAATGATGACGGTATCTTTGTTGTTTTTCGAAGTCCGTCGTAGACGACGATGACGTCACTTCATGTCGTTCATCAGATGTGGACCCTCTGGTGGCGAATTAGTCCAATTCTGGACTTGCAGACGCGGTCACACACATTGCAAGGGAAATTTTCATCTGCATTCTGTGGTACATGACGACGAAGACGTCGCCGCTCTGCAGCCCTATTGATCTCAATATTTAGCCGCTCAGTTCTTGTATGACACGTGTCTCGCCAACCCTGTCTGTTGCGGGCTAGATAATCCAGGCTGGAAGGTGTAATGGCACATTTCTTCAGAGTCGTTTTTATATGGTCTTTGAACCGCTTTCGGGGGCCTCCTGCCATTCGAGTGCCTTCTACGAGTTCACCATAAAGTACTTCACGGGTGAGTCTGTCTGCAGGCATGCGGATGGTGTGACCCAACCATCGCAGTTGGCCTTGCGATAGGATGGTCTCAATTGTATCTTTGTATGGTCAGTATATTTAGTGTCGAAGCAAATATTCATCTGAATAAACCTGTTCTTGAGAAAGTGGATCTTGAATGAAGGACCCGTTAGTAGTTGATAGTTCGGGCAAATATTTATTCAACAACAAAATCGCAGTTCCTGTATAGATCGGTAATTCTACGCTGTCTAAGGGTTCCAGATGATTGCCTCATTTGTGTTGGGGTGTTGTGAATGCAAAAAACAATCTGTCGATATCAAATCCTTTAAGCAAACAAGAAAGAAAGAAAGAAAGAAAAAAAGAAAGAGACAAACAAATAGAGCATGAGAAGAAGAAAGCGAAAAAATAAAAGTGAAAATGAAAAGGAAATTAAAAAGGAAAAACAAAATGGTGCAAAAATGGGACAAGACTGAAATAGAAAGAGAGAGTAGTGGCAAGTAATGTCGTCTATCTGGTTATTACCCGCAAAGAATCAGGCATATATTCAAATTTCTACGTTAGGATTAAAAACGAGACTAAATGATTTATTTCCTAAAAACACACACACACACACACACACGCACACACATATATATATATATTGAGGGATAATATATATAGGTCGGTCGTCGGCCTAAAGTCGTTATCAGCCAATCAGCGAGGGAGTCTATCCCCTTTTCATTAGCGCTAGATCAAGAAGACTGTTTTTTGCATCTGAGGTGGAGCGCCACACTTACTACCAGCTCCTTACTTTACCGCACAGATCCCTGTGCTACTCATACGCTGAGTTGTCGAGGGCTGGTATCGAACTAGGAACATATATATATATATATATATATATATATATATATATATATATATAGTGGTTCCTTGACTTACGAGTGTCCCAAATTACGAGTTAAGAGCTGTCACTCGGTCGATTTTTTACTTAGTGTTGTGAGTTAAATTTTGAGGAGAAAGAGTTCACAAAGTAGTTTTAACTAACAAGAAGGGAGTCCCTTTTGTACAAATTCAGAGTTTTCCTTCTTCTAGAAAGGTTGTCATACCAAGGTTAAAGACCCCAGTCTGCCCTACTATTTACCCATAGCTGGAGGAAGGATAGTTGGATTCATACCTTTCTCAAGGGTATTAGCGCTATGTGAAATGCAAACAGCTTCTTCCAGGATTTGAACCCGTCTCGCCGTGTCCATTTCCTACGACAGTAACCATTACACCACACACACACTCTTAATCTAAGTGTAAGGTATCGAAAAAAAAACAAAAAAACTAGTGTGTGTAAATATGGTGTTATATCCAAATGGAAACTGGATTTGTCAGTGTAATTAAGAGAACGATTTTCCTTTATGAACTGAATGGTTGAGTTATTTCTTTTTGCCGCCATAAAAAAAGTGTTTTGTTTTTTATTAGTCTGTATAAGCTTAAAAACGTCTCGATCTGCCACTAAGTGTATTATGACAGCAACAGAAGAAGAAATAAACACAGATGAAGACAGTAGCGCAGTAAACAACAACTTCAACAACAACAGAAAAAACGTCTCTTATAATTCTTATTGCCAAGAAAACTAACGTCAATTATCGTCTTTGAAGAGCAGGATTTGTCAGTTTGCAAAAGTGTCTGTTAAAATCTCTCTCTCTCTCTCTCTCTCTCTCTCTCTCTCTCTCTCTCTCTCTCTAAGAACAAACACACACACACACATACACGTGTGTGTGTTTGTTCTTATCTATCTCTCTTTCTGTCTGTATGTCTCTCTCTGTCTCTCTATCTCTGTTCCTGTCTGTCTCTGTCTGTCTGTGTCTTTCTGTCTGTCTGTCTCTCTATGTGTTTGTTCATATCTATCTATCTATCTATCTGTGTGTGTGTGTGTGTGTACACACACACAGACACAGACAGACAGACAGACATATACACACACACACACACACACACACACACACACACACACACACACACATATATATATATATATATATATATATATATATATATATCATCCACCTGCGTTCCCCAAAGTCTCCTAATCTTGCCCCGGCTTGTTACTGATACTTGACTTTGGGGAAGGAGAGCATGCGGTGCGTGTCGCACAAGCGCGCAACATGTAAAACAAAAACATGTGCAGATATTTCTACAAGTCCCAGAGTTATGGAGGGATGTGAGGTGTGCAGGCCTGACGGGATGGAAGCATGCAGATTTGTATCTACATACGGCGTGATTCGTGACCTACTGAACGTCACTGCCTTGCTGATTGAACAGCAACGTGCCTCGGCGAGGTTGTGGGTGAATGAGCAGCCCCTTCGTTAACACTGTTCACCCAGTCACTTGGGAGGTGTCTATAAAAGCTGACCTAAACAAATGCCGATTCACCTATCAAGCTGTCCAGAAACCAACATTTCGACGATTGTCCACATTAGCTGGGCGAAAACTAGAAAATACTACAACACAAAACAAGGCTAAGAACAGCCACTTGGAATGTCTGGAGACCTCCCGATCTTGAGAGGGAAGTATCTCGATAAGGGGCAGACAGATGTTCTTGCGGAAATCAGCTTTATCTGTAAGAAGTTTGAGGTAAGTTGACTCGAGCCCTCCATTCTGAAGCGACACATGACGGACGCCATGGAAACATTTCCTACATTGAAGTCTGACCTGTGTGGCAGCGCCTGTATGTCGAGGATTTCATATGTGTGATCTGTGTGACGTGGGCCATCTGCATGCTCACAACTGCTCACATCTGGAGTACTTGTAGAAATGGCCTTATTCTGTCAAGAAGTGGCAATCACCATATATATATATAAGTAAGTAAAGTCGACGGGGCGGCCTAAAGTCGGTATCAACCAGTCAGCGAGGGAGTCTATCCCCTTTTCAATAGCGCTAGATCAAGGAGATTGTTTTAGCATCTGAGGTGGAGCGCCACACCTACAATCAGCTCCTTACTTTACCGCACAGATCCCTGTGTTACTCATACGCTGAGTTGGCGAGGACCGGTATCGAACTAGGAACCTTATGTTTTTTAGCCGAACGCTGTACCGACTGAGCTAACCCGGCCCCTTATATTCATATCTATCTATCAAAGTCTTTTCATATCTATCTATCTATCTATCTATCTATCTATCTATCTATCTATCTATCAGTGTGGAGTAGTAGGTGGGTGTAAACAGTTGTTTGGGTGAACGTAAAAGCAAAAGAGGAATAAGAAATTGTGACCAAAATAAACACATAATTTTAAACCAAAGTCATCATTCTGTGTATGTGTTTGTTTACGCAATATATATATATATATATATATATATATATATAGTGTGAGAGAGAGAGAGAGAGAGAGAGAGAGAGAGAGAGAGAGAGAGAGTGGAGAGAGTGGGAGAGAGGGAGAAAGAAAAAGAGAGAAGAGATATGTGTATGTGCGAAGGTTGTATTTAGCGTTCTTCTAAGAGAGAGAGAGAGAGAGAGAGAGAGAGAGAGAGAGAGAGAGAGAGAGAGAGAGAGAGAGAGAGAGGAGGGGGGAATAGAGCGACCAAGAAAATCAAATTTGATATCAATGTAGCAAAAGCTGATAAAATAACCTGGACCTGCCTATACATGCATGTGAGAAATTTTGTATTTATATGAATACTAGAAAACACGTGACCCGCTGGGTCACCTATTGAGCTCGGGTTATATTGTTAAGAAATCACAATAATGTAAAATAAAATCAGGGAATTTTCCAATTTTAATGAAATTTTCAGTGTAGATTTATCAATAAATGAATTTTATAATGCATCAGTTATTTTATTTCAAAACTTTCTGACTTAATTAGGTATTTCTGCTATGGTGATTTAATATTTAGAATTCATTCATAATATGAAACGCCTAATTTTAAGTTTCAAATTTCCTATTTTTAGATTCTAAAAACAAATATCTATTTAATAACTACTTTAGTTTATTATTGTCATCTAATAATTTTTTTAGAAACACTATATTGAAAATTTAGGACCCCTTCCTTTTGAACAGAACAAATATTGATGTATATTTTTTCTTTTATAAAATAATAGTAGGATGGCCCATAATTCGTCTACTCGAGACATATCTTTTGTTTTAAGAACGAATTAAAATTAATTAAATCAATTACTTAAGGTCAAACTTTTGTCTAAAACGATAAGTAATAACATAATGACCATCATTAAAAAAAGAAAAATATCATTACATATACAATTTAAAAAAAAAACATTTAAAACGATTTTTCGGTCAATTTCTATCGCTTTCGGTCGGAGATGCTGGTTTAAAATGGAGAGCTTAAAATGGCTTTTTTACAAATTAAATATAACATTTGCGATTGCAAAAAAGAATTACCAAAAATCAGGGAATTATCCGATTTTAATGAAATTTTCAGTCTTGATTTATCATTTAATGAATTTTATAACGCATTAGTTATTTTATTTCAAAACTTTAATTTAGTATTTTTGCTATGAATAATTAATATATAAAATTCATTTAAAATATGAAAACCTTGATGCTAAGTTTAAAATGTTATATTTTTAGTTTCTAGAAATAAATATCTATCTAATGCAAACCTTATTTTAGCTACAAAAAGTAATAAGTTTTGAAGAAAAGCTCTATTGAAAATTTAGCCCCCTTTTTAAGCAGAAAAAAATATCGATATATAATTTTTTCTTTTATAAGATATTTAAATAATTATCGAAATGAGTAAAAAAGTAATCTCCAAAAAATTAATTATTTATTGTTTTTTTATATTTTATTTTTCGACTTTCCGTACTTATTTTCTCATAGAAAAAATTCTCACCGTAAAAATTTTCTCATAGAAAAAATCTCAACGTAAATTTTTTTATTGTTGTTTCTATTCATAACTTTGGTCTTTTATCTCTTTATTTATACTGTAATTAGTACAGAAAATGACCAACTCGCAAAACATTTTACGCCCCCAACATAAGCGGGGTCAAAATTAAGCGACCTGAAAAAAATGAGAAAGTTTTGAAATAAAATAAATAATGCATTATAAAGATCATTCATTGATAAATAAACACTGAAAATTTCATAAAAATCCGATAATTCCCTGATTTTTGGTAAATTATTTTCTTAGTGGGGAGGGGGGAGGCTAAAGTTATTTTGTCAAAAACGCATTTTATGCTCATTTTGCCAGTAGCTATGTAGATAATAAAAAGAGAGATAGGGGCGGGGGGTAAAATCAGCCCGGCAGTCAGCCGTAGCTGACTGCTGGGCTTATTTTTCAAGCAGCGTAATGCTTTTTCTCTCCTCATTCTCTCCTCATTCTCTCCTCTATTCTACATGTATTGAGAGAGGGTGAGAGAAATAAACTATACTTATGACAGAGATTGGTCGGTCTTTGACTTAATTGTAAATTACGATAATTAGAATAAAATGAAGTGTAATTTTTTTCAAACAATGATTAGATATATGATAAGATAATATTTTGAGATGGTTTTTATATCATTAGTATACATAGAAAAAAAAAGCCTTTAGCTGGCAAAGTTGGATTTGCTCAGCTTTAGTATAATAATAGATATGTGTGTGTGCGTGCGCGCGCGCGCGTGTGTATATGTGTGTGTGTGTGTGTGTGTGTGAGAGAGAGAGAGAGAGAACGAAGAAAGGTGAGAGAAAGATAGAGATAGATAGATCGATATATATATATATATATATATATATATATATAGAGAGAGAGAGAGAGAGAGAGGGGGAGGGGGAAGAGAGGGAAGCAAAGAGAGTGGGGGAAAGAGAGGCAATGGGAAGCAAGAGAGAGAGACAGACAGACAGAGTAGGTAGAGTGGAGTAAGGAAAATATTTTTAAAGCAAAACAATTTTAGGCCATTAAACAAAATGATATCTTTAATTTTCTTTCACAGACACCATGTCAAATATCACCCCCTCCACTGACACTCATCCCACCGACTCCTCCCCCATCAATAACTGCTGCAAATACAACGAACGGCGAAAGAAAACAATTCCATATAGCACCTGTCTTAGCTGAGCGATAAATCGAACATGCTTGGTTGACCAGTGTCATGGTAACGCCCACTCATCTGGATCCACATACATCAGGCTGGGGGGTACCGTTAAAAAAAAGAATCAAAAAGAAAAGAAAGAAAAATAACAAGGAGAAAGTAAGAGGGGGTAAGAGTAGTAGAGAATGGGTCTTGTTTTCTTGAAGGCGAGAGGGGCAGTAAAGTTGATATTATAGTTCAAACAATCTATATATCGATACACTTGTTCCTTAATTTTCCGACCGTTATCATCTTACAACACCATCTGGTGAAAAATGAGATTGTCCAAATTGTCCACGATGAAACGCAAAAATGTAAATCCTGATTATCTGGTCCGTCGAATTCTTATTTCTTGAGAGTGTCGTAATCTCAGCTAAATAACGAACTATTCTGTTTTTATCATAAAGAAAGGGAAGAAAAAGGACATGCTACACAGAAAAAATATAATAAGAAAGAAAGAAAGAAAGGAAGAAAGAAAGAAATAAATACAGTAGGGGAAAGATAGATAGATAGAGAGAAAGAGAGAGAGAGAGAGAGAGAGAGAGAGAGAGAGAGAGAGAGAGAGAGAGAGAGAGAGAGAGAGGGTGAGCGCACGGAGGGGATAACGCTAATCTGTTTCAATTGAACAAAATGAAAAGATGAAAAGAAGGAAAAGGAAAAGAAAGAAAAAAGGAGTGAGTGAGTGAGTGAGTGAGTGTGTGTGTGTGTGTGTGTGTGTGTGTGTGTGTGTGAGAGTGAGAGAGAGAGAGAGAGAGAGAGTTAAATCAAGATTGTTATACTTTTTACATATTGAACTATTTAGCAATAGCTCTTAAGTAAACTTGTCAAACGTTGTAATAATTATGTCACTATACTGTGGTATATCCATAGGTCCTGCCAGTAGTTAGTAATAATTATGACGATGATGTTGTTTGCGGTTACTGCGATCGTGATAAGTCTTACATGGCTTCCCGCTCGTCGATCTTTGCCAGGCAATTTGCATAAATTCCTTTTCTCTTCTTTATCCCTCTTATTGTATCTTCTCCTTATCTTTTCCAACCCTTATTTTATTCTTCACCCCCCCCCCATATCCCGCCTCAACAAGTATCGTCTCTTTTACTCTTTAATCTTTTTTCTCCGCGAAAGTGGCATTAGTTTATTTTAACCATGGTGGCTGAGCTGTCCATGAAATGCAACACTTTGGCCCTTAGGCTAGACGGGTAGTCAGAGAAGCCCCTCCGATCAATTGGATGGTCACGTCAAGCCCTAGCACCTATATGATTGTCCTGACCCTATTGACTTATGGCAAACCTCCAAACCTCTTTATCATATATGTGCTAGAAGGCGGTGGCTGTGGGTCTAAGTGTCCTGGGCATGATAAACTGCATTTAATGGTGAAGTTCCAATACAACCAGGTCCACCCTGGCCCGGAGTGGTAGTACCTGGTAGGGTCCCATCTATGGGTTAAATAGATGAAAATATATAGTTTCGGCAAAATAGAAGAAAATGAATTAAAAAATGTCAATAACCATCAAGAATGAATAGAACAAACCGTCTTCGGTATAAAATAACCCAACAAGGGTTGACATGCTGTAAAATCCCCAAAAAGAAAAGAAGATGAGGTGTATGTTTTTGTTTTGATATGACTAGCCCTTTAATGTACGCATAGGGAAGATATGGACTACTATAGACAGATTATCAATTAAATGGAAATCTGATCTCACTAATAAGTTAAAGCGACAATTCTCCCAATCCGTAATTGTATCAGTACTACTGTACAGCTGCACAACTTGGACTCTAACAAATCACCTAGAGAATAAGTTAAATGGGAGTTGCCCAAAAATGTTACATGCAGCCTTCAACAAATCCTGGAAACAACACCCCGTAAGAAAGCAGTTGTATAGCCACTTGCCTCCTATCACACAAACCATTCGAGTAAGACGAGTCTGCCGGAGAAGCAAGGATGAAAAGTGATGTTCTCCAGTGGAAACATGCACATGGGCAGACCAGTGTGGACCGTCCAGTAAGGACTTACATCGATTAACTTTGAGTGGATTCTGGATTCTGCACAGAGAACCTCTCGGTGGGGGGGGGGCGATGACTTATTGGGAAGGTTAGCGAGAGATTGTTATGGATATCCGGGCTGCCAGCACGATGATGATGATGATGATGATGATGATGATGATGATGGTCCTGCACATTTGTTTCGCTTTTTAAGTGTCCTTTGCGTAACCATATCAATGAATATTCGTATGAGATACTTTCTGTCTTATTTTTTAATTTTTCATGGAAAGTTTCCTTTTCTCTGATTACATTTCTTATTGCCTGGAGGCATACTAGCGTAACGGTTACCGTCTTCAGGAATCGTTGTAGCGAGAAAGAAACGTCCAATATAAGTATAGTATGCAACAGTTAATTAAGAAAGGTTAAACCAGACTTCACTATATTTCGAATACCCCGTATTTCAAAGACTTATTTGTCATGCCTTTCGACTAGGATATTATATAGTCTGTCTGGGTACCTTAGAATAACGGTATTAAGATCGGTATTAACTGCGGTTTTAACAGCTTATTGATATTATTATCATTGTTAATCTTTTGTGTTTTGTAGGATATTTATTATCGCTCCGTATTAGGTGAAATCTACCTTCAGCCATTTTGAATATCTTGGGAACAGGATATGTAATGTTAGTGTAATTTGGCAACCAATCAGAATGCGCATTGTTGCTTTTGAGTGAACACTTTCCAGTTGGTTTCAATGATTAGTGTGTCGCCATTGTGTATTATGTAATTGTCGCATTCACAACGACTAAGACTGTAGGTGAACTTGAAACGTTTACCCCGTGGAAATTATTCGAAGGATTAAAAAGGCTTTCGTGGATAATTCCGTTAAAAAATCCTTGAGGAAATTTTGATAGCGATGCTTCGGACTTTTGTTGGGAATTCTTTGTACATTCTGAGAAGTCTTCGACGAGCAAAACATCTGAGATAGTTGAGTGTTCGTGAGCTACAACACCCCAAGAATCAACAACAGACAGCGTGGGATTTAAAAGATCTGGGGATTTCATGGTAAGTATAGAATCGTTTTGATTATTTCGACTGTCTTTTCTTGAAAAAATACCCCAGGTTGGTTGGATTTTACGACATCTCAACCCTTGTTGGGTTATTTTATGCCAGATGTATTTGTTTTATTCATACTGGATGGGTACACAATTTTTTAAAAACTCATTTTTAAAACACATTTGTTAAGCTCATTTGTTTTCTCTTTAGCCCATAGATGGGACCCTACAGGTACTACCAATCCGGGTCAGAGAGGATCTGGGAGTAATGGTGATGAAGGAATTCCCACATTCCCCAAAGATTCAGAATTGAAACTTCCCCATCAGATAGTTTAATGTTATACCGAGGACACTAAGACCCCCAGCTACCACCTTCTAGCCCATATATGATAAAAAAAGGTTGGGGCTTTCCATAAGGGTCATAGGGTTGGGGCACTCATACAGGTGCTAGGGTTGACATGAGCAGCCGATTGATCGGAGGGGGCCCTATGAGAAGGAAAAATGAAATAAAGCCAATTGAACTCCTCTTAAGATTGACCTAGTGACACATCCTACTCATGGCAGGTGGAGTGAGTAAATACAGACTTTCAATCCATTATGTAACAGTTCATCATAAATAGTATGAAGAATTCATATTTATGTTTTCAGGATTCTTAAAATGAATGTTTTTTCTTTATATTAGAAAGAATAAGTGCCCTCTACTGGGCGTAAGTATTTAAGTTTTTATGTAATGAAATATATTAAATTAGAAAGACAAACAAAATTAAATAAGAACGCATATAAGAAGATGGCACTTTTAAAAGCTTATATTTTAATTGCTTTCTTTATAAAGATCATTCATCGCATTGATTTTGATACTGATATTTTGATATGATATTTTTTATAGTAATTGTCTATTAAACACGGTTTTGTTAAAACCAGTATGCAAACTATTATTTCTTAGTGATATATAAGACACATTGCAGGATTTTAACCACGCTAATAACATGGCCTAAGATTTTCCTAGAGACATCGTTAATAAATCAAATTTATTCTATTCTATGTATTAATGATTTTGAGTATAAATTAAATACTCATTGATAAACTTAATGCAATTACTGATTGTATTGTGGCTTAAGTGGTGACGTAGTTTCGGTTACAGACAGGCACCGAATCTCCATTTTAATAAGATGTTACACTTGACTAATGTTTTCATTGTTTCCATCTGATGTTATTTTATGCTTAGAGGTTAAGAAATCACATTCATTGTACGTTCATATTATATTTTTGTGTAGTTGTTTCTTAAGAGTATTTTTGCACACGAATACCGAATACAAAACCAACTAAAAAGTGTTTTCCCAGGCATTATTAAGCTCAAAAGATGCTTGTGTATTTGTAAAAAATACATACAACATTTAAGAGATAGTTGGGACACATAATTTAAGTATTACTCCAATAAATCCTACCTTGAGAGGGTCCCATTAAAAAATCCGCTACCTTGAGGGAGTCCCATTAAAAAGTCTGCTGCTCATTTACTAAGCCTTCTCTCTCTAAATCCCGTATGTCTGCAGATCTGGTATTTGATTGATTTTAACGACATGTCAACTTGTTTAGGGTTACGTAATGCCTAGAAATTAGGGAATTGCGCATATTGTACAATTACACTGGCTTGCGTTGAAATTTTTTTCCAAAGGTCAAAGGTTTACCAAGTGATATATGATCGCGATTTCATGCTAAATTAAAAAATACCATTCATTGTGTTTGGTCAGGTCTGGTTTTTAAGATGTGTTTGAATACTTCACAAGTTGTAAATAATAATAAAACTTATTCAAAAGCCTGTCGAGTCTATTTGCCACAAATAAATAGAGTTATAATATATTCAAATTTAACTGTAAATTTGCACAGAGAGAAATTATTTGGGTATGAAATATCAAAGGAACAAGCTTACGACGATAAATTGCTACAACATATTTATTACAGGTAAATGTATACATTAACAAAGTGGGTTAGAAAGAGTAGAATGTTCGTAGGTTAGGTCAGACAAGCGACCGGAATACCTGTTTTGGTAGGTAAAAGGTTGTGAATAGTTTAGTTTAGTTTGCAAAAGTTATCCTGCATGGAGCCTTGAAGACTTCAAAGTATCAAAGGTTGCATGGGAGTAGCTTGTCTGAGAGTTATAGTTAATATCGAAGGCTCCTTTAACTTCTCCTGTGCGGAAATGAAGGTAATTTTTCGATAAAAGTCTCTAAAATTTGTAATTCCAAGGGAATGGACGAGAAATTCTTCAAGGGTTAATATTCTGTCCGTTATATCCTAAAACAGCTTAACAGAGAAAGAGAGTGCAGAATGCACTTACCTTGTTATCCGCTAGGGGCAGTGTGGTGAAAAGTGATTCTAGCACTCGAAAACCCATAAAGGAAAAAGGCCCAGCTTCGTTTCGCAGGGCTGGGTCTGTGTTTTCGTAGATCCCTTTTACGTTGATGTCGCGCACGCGCTCAGAAAACGGAAGTGAGCGAGCAGAAAGGTAAACAAGCAGCGGCGAGACGAGAACGCGAAAAAGGGGTGTCCGAACGAGTGAACGGAAACGAAGTGAATAAGAGTGAAGGAGCGATAAAAGAGAAAACTGAAAAGGATAAGGAAGAGAAGAAGGAGAGAAACGAACGAAAGAAAGAACACATACAGAAGCTCAGAAGAAGGAATACAAGGATAAAAGAGACAGACGCAGGTTGTAACGAATTCTTTGTTTTACTGTATTTTAACTTGTCATTTGCTGTTTTATTTTTGGCAAAATAAATCAGTGACTCTTAGTAACTGTTAAGTTTTTTGTTCGGGCTAACTTCAAGGCACAAGCTAATTCGGCAATTAAACCATGGAGGAAAAAAGAATTCGATCCTGCGGTGATGTAATTCGTCCCTTTAGTGGACAAGGCGACGTAGTGGCATGGCTCACTAAGGTGAAGCTGGTTGCTGAGTTACAGGGTGTGACCGACCTGTCGAAGCTGATACCACTATATCTTGAGGGTGACGCATTGGCTCTTTATTTAGAAATGAGTGCGACGGACAGAAGGGACCATAAAATAATAGAGTCCAAGTTAGTCAAAGCGTTCACTGAAGGAGTGTTCATCGCCTATGGTAAATTAGCCAAGGTGAAATGGACAGGCGAATCCGTTGATGCCTATGCAAACAATATTAGGCGATTGGCAGGGTTAGCAGGATTGGTGGGAGTGGGTGCCGAGAGTGTTGTGAGGCTGGCTTTCGTGCATGGATTTCCTGAACGAATTTCAATTGCACTTCAACAAATGCCCCGCGTAGAAACCCAGGAAATGAGTGAATTAATTACTGCTGCCAGGGTACTGACTGTCAACAGGACGGATGAATCTCGAGTCATAGGTGCTGTGGCTCAAAGTCAAGGTGCCAGTAGACCAGAAGATAGAAGAAATGGAAAATTTGTCGGACAATGTTTTCGGTGCCGTGGGCCACACATGTTGAGGGACTGCAGGGAACGACCGAAACCACCTGTGACTTGCTATGGATGCGGGGAGAAGGGACACATTGTTAGATTTTGTCCCCAGGGAAACGAGCAATGGGGAGTTACTGCGCCAATAGCTACCCCGTCAGATCAACATCGGCGCGACATCGAAACTTGCCAGTTGTAGATGCAAAGGTGGGAGGAGTAAAGGCAAGAGCCCTGGTGGATACAGGATGCAATACGACCCTGGTAACTCCCTCGTTGGTGAGAAGTTGGAGTGGAAGGACACTCATAAAAGCGGTTGATGGGAGATCGGTCACTTGCAGGGGGTCTACCACTGTGACGTTATCAGTGAAAGAGGTGCAGTTCAACATCAGGGTGCTTGTGCTGGAACGCATCATCGATGACATCGACGTCGTTCTTGGCATGGATGCTATCGACGAGTTGGGAGGTGTCACGGTTGTCGGGAATGATGTTCAATTTGGAAGAGCACAGTGTGCAGCGACCCTACAGACACAAGGTAGTGGACTGAAGGGCATGAAGGTAAAAGACAAGGACTTTTGCGCTGAATTTGATGGGGAAAAATGGACGGTTGAATGGTACTGGAAAAATGAGCCACCCGCACTGAAGAACAGGGTAGGCATGTATAAAAGAACTATGCAGGATGAGGAGAGAGTGGCATTTGAGAATGAAGTAGACAGGTGGATTGAGGAAGGCATCTTGGTGCCTTGGAAGGGAAAAGTTCAAAGTGGAGTATTGCCACTGATGGCAGTGACCCAACCCACGAAGCACAAAGTCAGACCAGTGCTAGACTTTAGGGAGCTGAACGCGCATGTAGTATGCCACACGGGAGGAGATGCTATCGATGTGTGTGGCGAAACCATTCGAGAGTGGAGACAGATGAAGGGTGCTGCTGCAATAATAGATCTAAAGTCAGCGTACCTGCAATTACATGTAGCAGAGAGGCTGTGGCAGTACCAGCTCGTGGCATACAAGGGGAAAACTTATTGCCTTACCAGGTTGGGTTTTGGGTTGAATGTCGCACCGAAAATCATGGCAGCAGTGCTCAAGACGGTATTGAATCAGGATGAGAGAATAGCGAAGGCCACAAATTCATATATCGATGACATCCTGGTGGATGAGTCAGTTGTGCAAGCGGAAGGAGTGAGATATCACCTGGAAAAGCATGGATTGATAGCAAAGCCTTCAGAGTCCCTTGACGGAGGTGCAGCACTTGGGCTCAAGTTGAAGAAGGAGAAGGAGACTGGAGAGTTGGTTTTCCGGAGAAGTAATCAAATTCCTCTAGTGGTGGACAGGATGACTAAGCGGGAGTTGTTCTCGATCTGCGGGAAATTGGTGGGTCACTACCCCGTGGCTGGATGGTTGAGGGTTGCCTGCAGCTATGTAAAGAGACAGGCAGAGGAGATAATGTGGGATGACTGTGTGAGTGACAGGACACTCAAGATGATAAGGGATATCATCAAGGAAGTGGAGAGAGAGGACCCTGTGAGAGGAAGGTGGCATGTACCAAAAGTTGATGGCGGCATTGTTTGGTGTGATGCCAGCAGTATAGCAATGGGTGTGATATTGGAAGTAGGAGGTGTCAGGGCAGAGGACGCTGCTTGGCTGAGGAAGAAGACAGATGCTCATCATATAAATGTTGCAGAGTTAGAGGCATTGATAAAGGGTGTCAACTTGGCAATAAAGTGGAAGCTGAGAATATAGAGGTGAAGACTGACTCGGCAACTGTGCTGGCCTGGGTTGAGTCTGTAATAAATAAGGAGAGCAGAATACGGACTAAGGGAGCAGCAGAGATGCTCATAAAGCGACGGCTGGGAGTTTTGGAGGACGTGATACAAGAGTTTGACTTACAGGTCAGGGTTAACCTTGTGACCTCGGAAGCTAATAAAGCTGATGCTCTCACAAGGGTGAGGAAAGCCTGGTTGAAAGTGCCCATTGATGCAAACGTCGGATATGTCATGTGCAGCATTGAGGATGAGTTCGTCAAGAAACTGCATGAAAGTCACCACATGGGTGTGGAGAGGACACTATTTTTGGCAAAGAAGGTAGACCCAGCGATTTCTAGAGAAGTTGTGCGCAAAGTAGTGCGAGCATGCCAGCGATGCCAATCAATAGATCCTGCGCCAAGTAAGCATGAGGCTGGTGAAATCCATGTCTCGAAGAATTGGGCAAGACTGGCAATTGACGTTACGCATTATCATAATAGCGCATATCTGTCAATGGTGGATTGTGGACCTTGTAGAATTGCTGTATGGCGAGAGCTGAGGGGAGAGACGGGAATGTCGATTGCAGCTATGCTGGATGAGTTGTTTCTGGAGAGAGGTCCAGTGGAGGAGATCCTGATGGACAATGGCACTGTCTTCAAATCAGGACCGGTCAAGGCAGTCCTGGAAAAGTGGAATGTACGAGCGTACTACAGGGCTGCATACCGACCAAGTGGGAACGGCATTGTGGAGAGGCATCACAGGACTGTGAAGGCAATAGCCGAAAGGGGCCAAATATCACCGCTCGAGGCAGTTTACTGGTACAACATATCCCCTCGAGTAGGTCAGGAAGAGGATTCTGTGCCTCAGCGTGCGATATTTTCGTATGAGTGGAGACATCCGTTGGTTGTACCCAAAAGGGAGACAGAGGTGAGGCAAACTGACTCAGTTCATATTGGAGAAGAGGTATGGATAAAGCCGCCTGATGCTCGTTGTACCACGCAGTGGGGACGAGGAATAGTGACTGGAGCGCAATCACGAAATAACATCTCTGTGAATGGAACCCCACGGCATATCCTCGATATTCGACGAGTGATAGGCTCCCTGAATGAAAGTGAAAGCGAAGGTGCTGTGAGGCAAGAGGAGAGCAGCGAAGTCGTTCCAGTTCGTACGTCGAGTAGAACCGTACGTCCACCTTATTGGTCACGGGACTACGAGATGTGAAGATGATTTTGAGATCAAGGGGGCGTGTGGTGAAAAGTGATTCTAGCACTCGAAAACCCATAAAGGCCCAGCTTCGTTTCGCAGGGCTGGGTCTGTGTTTTCGTAGATCCCTTTTACGTTGATGTCGCGCACGCGCTCAGAAAACGGAAGTGAGCGAGCAGAAAGGTAAACAAGCAGCGGCGAGACGAGAACGCGAAAAAGGGGTGTCCGAACGAGTGAACGGAAACGAAGTGAATAAGAGTGAAGGAGCGATAAAAGAGAAAACTGAAAAGGATAAGGAAGAGAAGAAGGAGAGAAACGAACGAAAGAAAGAACACATACAGAAGCTCAGAAGAAGGAATACAAGGATAAAAGAGACAGACGCAGGTTGTAACGAATTCTTTGTTTTACTGTATTTTAACTTGTCATTTGCTGTTTTATTTTTGGCAAAATAAATCAGTGACTCTTAGTAACTGTTAAGTTTTTTGTTCGGGCTAACTTCAAGGCCCAGGCAGCTTAGTTCCCTAAGGGAAGAAGTGTGAAAAAGGGTGAATGATGCACGATGTGTCCTTTTATAAGAAACATCACGTGATCATAAGGGGGCGGAGCATTGCAGCTACTGCTGTTTATCGTTGAAACCCGACGTTTGACCCTTAAGGGATGCTACCGGTGTAGCCGGAAGCGAGTCACTTTCTAAATTTCAATAAATACTGTTCTATAAATTTCCAGTAAGAGGTATCTAAAACAATTGATCTGATAAGATTTTGGATTCAGCATAAAAACTGCCTTAAACTTTACAACTATACATTTGGCATCAAGTATTCCTACTGAATACGAATCATTTTCAAACTGATCAATTTGACTCATACTCTAATAAGTATGATCACTCCGGGTCAGGGTGGATCTGGAAGTAATGTCAATGAAGAGATACTCAACACTTCTCACAACTCCAGAACTGAAGCTTTACCACCAGATGGTTTATTTTCATCAGGACACCCCCTTTTTTGGGGGGAGGGGGCTTCTTACCCCTCTGAAGACCATAGTCAGTGTATTATAAGCCCTCCAAAAGGGCCCTGTGTATGACATTAAACTACACTTAATAGTGAGGCTCCAGTTCTGGAGCTCTGGGTGCAGAGTGCCCTTTCATTGACATTACTCCCAGGTCCACCCTGACATATAGTAGTAGTATCAGTTAGGGGCCCATCTGTTTAATGATTATTTGTATTAATAGTTACTTGAAGCTATAATTGTTTACTAAGTATTATTGTTTTTTTGGGGGTGGGGTCGATTCCTTTACAGGGGCTACAGTTGGCGTATTCTAAGGACGGGAAAAGCTCTTTTCTCAACAGCCATCTAGCACAATATTTCTAAAGGCCAACCCCTCCTCATCATGGTATAGCTGTGTAAACTTGGTAGTGTCAGAGTCATTCCATCGGGGACTTAAGTTCCTAGTAGGGTAACCCAAGGCGGAGAGGTTTGTCACCCAGTAGTATTAGGGCCATAACCCGGCCAAAGGGGCTCTGGCGAAAATCCAAAGGGCGTATCTATCATCGTCAGTAATCAACGTAAAGTTTTGACGTCCATGTCCCTGTGTCTGTGGAAAATCTTTGGGGAAAAAGGGGCATTCATTCCTTTGATTGGGATATGCAATGCTGGGTTTTGGGGACCGCTTGTGAATTTCCTATTCACTTGTTACTCCTTCCATAAATTCACTACAAGTGAATTCGTTAGTTAGAGCTGGCTCAATCGACACAGGGTGAATGCCGCAACAAAACAGGATAAAATCATAAGGGCTGGGATAAGTGTAAACTTTGAAGGGGACTAAGGCGACAGAGCCCAAGATTGCTACTTTTTCGTTAATGCTAAATGGCTGTATCATTACCAAAAATAACATGTATTTATGCATTACCCTTATGGTAATGTTGATGTCTTATATTTCTTCTTTATATAAACTAGTAAGAATATGCACCCCCTGTGCATAAGTATTTAAGTTTTAATGTAATAAAATAGATTAAACTAGAAAGAGTAACGAAAGTATATAAAAAGATTATATAAAAAGATTAACTTAATCATATTTTAATTGGGTGGATTTTGGAGAATAAAACAATAAATAAATATAATGATATTAGAGATCAATGACGTCAAGAAATTATTTATTAAACCCAGTTTTGTTAAAATCAGTATGTAAATTAACATGACCATATATTATGTAAACCTTTATTTCTTAGTAATGTACACGATACATTGTAGGGTTTTGAACCGCACTAATAACATGTAATTAAACACTCATTGATGAACTTATGCAATTCCCGAGAGTATTATGACGTAAGAAGTGTCGTGGTTTCGGTTACATGCAGACCGGCACAGAATCTCCATTATAATAATATATATTACCCATTTGCGTAATGTTGTTATTGTTTCCGTTAGTGTTCTCTTTGTTCGTAAACACACGCCTAAACATAAACGTGTGTGTACGCATGTGACGAAATTATTGTGAGAAATCATTGAACCAAAAGACCACATATAAAGATCTGTGAAGAGGCAAGATATAGATCTCTATTTTCACACCCATAAAACATGCACATATTTGCTTATATACTTGATTGTAGTATATCGATTAGATTTGTTGATATTTCGCCAAGCTTTGTAGGCCCCTCAAAGAACTTATATATCTATCTATCTATCTATCTATCTATCTATATATATATATATATATATATATATATATATATATATATATATATATATCCTGCTAACGTCTAGCCACACTGAGGTGACGTGATTCGTCGAAACACGGTGTCTGTGGATGACTAATATATATATATATATATATATATATATATGTGTGTGTGTGTGTGTGTGTTTGTGTGTGTGTGTGTGTGTGTGTGTGTCAGAAGGAACACCTCACACTCTTTCCACCCCCTTCCCCGCTCTCTCTCTCCGATGGAACGAAAAATTGAAAATATATATTTACCCAACTCCTCCAAATGCGCTGTAGGTGGAGCTTAGAGTACGCTGACTGTAAGACTCGCCTAAAGGATTGTCCTGGGTATGTCATTAAACTGAATCTGGTGGTGAGGTTCTATTTCTAGAGATCTAAAGTGTGCAGTACCCGTTCATTGGCATTACTGCCATGTCCACTCTGATCCGGGGTGGTAGTACCTGTTAGGGTCCCATCTATAGGTCAAATAGATATGTTTAGACATCCTTTGTGTTTAATTGGATTGTGTACAAAAGAAGAAGAACTTAAGAAACACACAAAAATGTAAATATGAAAGCAATTCCCTAACCTATAGGCACAAAATGACCTTGAATAGGTTGACATGCCGTTAAAATCTATTTCTCACTCTTTCTTTCTCTTTCTCTCTCTCTCTCGTTTTTTTCTCTCTCTCTCTCTCTCTCTCTCTCTCTCTCTCTCTCTCTCTCTATCTATCTATCTATCTATCTATCTCACACACACACATACACGTTTATATATACGAAGTTGTATTTACTAAACCACTCCGCCAGGAACAGGAAGAGAGACAAAGTCAATTTTTAAACGGAGCAAAGCTGCTTTGAATTCAGAGTTTTCCTTCTCCTAGACCGGTTGCCATACGAAGATTAAAGAGCCCAGTCTGCCCATAGCTGGATGGAGAATAGTTGGACTCATGCCTTTCCCAATGATATCAGCGTTATGAGAATTGCAAACAGTCTCGTTCAGAATTTGAACTCGAGTCGGGAAATTATTCTAATGTCCCGCGAAGATTTAGGACCAAGTAAAACAAACGGTTATCATCCCAGGATGTAGATTTGACTATCTGAGTTCAAATCCTGAACGAGGCTGATTAAGGACAAAGTTGTAAAGCGTTTTGATAATCTCAAAATATACAAATTAAAAAAAAAGTAACCCGATGCATATTTAAAATTTAAAAAATAGTTTTTGTTAATTGTTAATGTTATACAATCATGTGGAAGTCCATTTCATATGCAATAAATAATGTATTCTCTCTCTCTCTCTCTCTCTCTCTCTCTCTCTCTCACACACACACACACACACACACACACATTTCATATGCATTAAAGGATTTATTTTAAAGATCTGCAACTTAAGTAAGTAGTTGTCAACAAAAATAGTATAATGACAATTTTCTATATATTAATACTCGTGTTCCTTAAAAGTACGATCGTTATCATCTTGTAACACCCTATGGTTAAAGATGAGACTGTCCAAATCATCCACGATGAAACAGAAAAATATAAATCCTAATTATCTGGTGTTGTTTATCCGCCGAATTCTTATTTCTTATAAGTATCGTCATCTCAGCTAAATAACGGACCATTCCGTTTTTATAATAAAGAAAGAAAGGGAAGAAAAAGGACATGCTACACAGAAACATATCATAAGACAGAAAGAAAGAAAGAAATAGAGTACGGGTAAGATAGAGAGAGAGGAAGTGAGCGTACGGAAGCGATATCGTCAATCTGTTTCAATCGAACATAATGAAAAGATGAAAAGAAGGAAAGAAAGAAAAAAAGGGTAAGAGAGAATTAAACCAAGATTATTATGCTTTTTACATATTGAACTATTTTACTTACAATAGGTCTTAAGTAAACATATGAAACGTTGTAATAATTAAATTATCAAACTGTGGTTTGAATTAGCATGACCTGTGGTATATCCACAGGTCATGCTAGTTCAAATAAATTACTAAAATGATGTTTGCTAAATAGCTTACAAAACAATAAAAATACATTTTATAGACATTTTTTTATACTGCCAGCATCTTTTAAAGATCTTAGTTTTGAAAAAAAAAGCCAAATCTATCATAATTTGTAGACAAGAAAGACATGACTAATTCATAACAATCTGTTTTAACTCGAATATCAGATTTAACAGAGAAATAATAGAAAGAAACACGAGTACTAAGGATAGGAGAAAAGGTTTACTAAGTAAAGATACAAAATGAACAGAGTAATTAGCATTTGCTAGGTTGAATTAACAAGTTCCGTGAGATCTCATTGTTTCTCTTCTGGGGTTTCATTGTAATAAGTAATTGCGAGTTACCACCCCTATTTTATTATTACCTCTCCTTTTGGGAACTCTTTTGTGTTTCTAAGAGTATATAAGCTCTCAGTAAACTGTAACATTATTCTAAGTAGAATAAAACTTTCTCAAGTCTATCCGTGTTTTTGTTTATCATTACATTCATATAGCAAATAGTAGGGCGGATTGGGCTGTGTAACCTTGTTATGCCACCAGCAAATGAAAAGGAAAACTAAAGCAGATTAACCGAAATATGAAAGTAATAGCACACCAGCTCTCCCGATGACAATTTCGCCATGTCATCACTCTCCATTACACTCTTACAAGAAAATGCTAAATTTAACTATTTTTAAAAAGCAAACGCTTGGAGTAAAAGGTTGTTTGTATTTCACTTCATCTTAATTCCTAGGATGGGAAGTCACTGTGGCGAAGTGGCTAACGAGCTGAACTGCGACATCGAAGTAAGCTAGTTCGAACTCCAATCACGCTATTACATTCAATTTCAAAGTAATATTCTAGGGAAATGTATGAACCCCTTTATCCCCTCTAGCTAAATGTTAAAGAGTACCACTACTGTTCTTCTACAAGAATGGTTTTGGCATTAAATAACACACAATGGTTGATATGCCATAAAACAAAGAAACGGAAACGAACATGCCGTGTTTGTCCGAAAATAAGACCAACCAGCAAAAGAAGACCTAGTGTGATTTTTCAGAATTATTTTGCTATAAGCCTCCTTAAAATAAACCCTAGTTGAGAGCGGTAGACAGACGAAAGAAATGAGCATTCTTCACGATCACATCATGCGACGCAAACACTCGTCTTCGTCAATGATCAAGACGACGCGCGTTTGCTTGTGCTATTTATCCGAAAAAGCTGTAGCTATGCCCCCCCCCATTCCAAATTGCAGAACAATAACATTCCAGAGAATGATGATATGATTATTTTTGAAGGAATTGTCCTTAATGATTTTTTGAATAAATATTAATAGTTAATAAATGTAAATCGTCTTTCGTAATTTCTGTTTATTTTGAAATTACCAACATTTTCTACTTCATAATGTCGTATTTCGATATATGAAGAATAATAATAAGCCCTGGAGTTATATTTCGCAGTAAAAATTAATATAAACCCTGTCTTAATTTTGATGGAAACACGGCAATTCCATGGGAAAGGTATGGACCCATCTCTTCTTTCCCTTGCTTTTGGAAAATGGTTGGACAGATTGAGCTATTTACTCATCAACCAAGCATGAAGAAGAAAAACTTGTAATGCAAACCAGCTGTACTCTGGTAAGCATTTAACCTTGTGTCACATCCTGCTCATGGGAGAGGGGTTAGATAAATAGGTACTTTAAAAGAATATATGCATCCATGCATTAGATTTTGAAGATGGCAGAATTTCAAAGATAGTTGGTTGGTTGAATTTTACGGCATGTAAACCTTTGTTGGGTTATTTTATGCTGAAGATGTTTTGTTTTATCTATTCTTGATAGAATTCAATTTTTTTCCAACTAAATTTTTTAACACATTTTTAAACTAATTTTTAAAAATCTATTTAACCCATAGATAGGACCCTAACAGGTAATACCTCTTCGGGTCAGAGTGGACTTGGGAGTAACGACGATGAAGGTGTACCCCACACTCCCCAAAGCACCAGAATTGAAACTTCAACATTAGATGCTGTTTAACGTCATACGTAGGACAATTCAAAAATGGTGGAATGTCTTTATAAATCAATTTTAACCAGCTGTACCCCGCTTAAAATGGCCTTGTGTCACACATTCTAACCATAGTGATGGGGTTAGGTAAATACACACCTAAAAGCAAACTCACTCGCACATGTACATCAACAGACACACATGTGTAAGTGTGCGTACACCAGTTATGTATTTACTCAACCACTACTCCACGGGCAGGATGTGACACGAGATTAGTTTTCTTTAAACAGAGTAAAGCTGGTTTAAAATCCTTTAATCTATCAATCTATCTATCTATCTATCTATCTATCTGACATACAGTACCTAAATAATGGGAATGCAATCGAGTGTGTTTTCCAATAGATAATGTCTGGCGAAACCTCGCGAGAGAAACAACGATATCTCACGATACTTAATTTAATCTAAAAAAAAAAAGGTAAAGTTCGCGGAGTGGCCTATTGTCAGTATCAGCCGGACAGCGAGCGAGTCTATCCCCTAGACCAGGGAGATTGTTGTTGCTGAGGTGGAGCACCACAACTACTACATGTGTGAATGAGAGAGAGAGAGAGAGAGAGAGAGAGAGAGAGAGAGAGAGAGAGAGAGAGAGAGAATGTGTAATTACCCCCCCCGCTAGCTGGTTTGAATTCAGAATTTTCTTCTCCTATACTGGTCGCTTAACTAAGGCAAAAGAACCCAGTGTGCTTTACTATTTACCCATTGCTGGGGCGGAGATGTGTGTGATTTTGAACTCGATATCACCGAATCCATTCCCTACCATGATAACCGTTACACTAGCCCGCATAAGTTTCCAGTTGGAGGCCATCATGCACTGCCGCTTCAAATTGTCGCCTCACCCTGTCGTCTGGGGCAGTAGAATACACCGACTGCACCACTGCAGAGAGGTAATATCTCCCAATGTTGTCCATAGGCGTCGATCCGTGATGCTTAAAGACGGATTCCTTGTTGCTGAGAAGTCCATGACATGCAGCGCTTCACTTTGGCTCTTACTTAGGCTAGACAGTCCGATCAATCAACTGGTCACCTCAAGCCATAGCAACTATATGATTGCCCCGATCCTATTGTCCTTATGGCAAACGCCCAAACACTTTTATCATATATGTGCTAGAAGGCGATGACTGAGTGTCCTGGGTATGACGTTAAACTGCATCTGGTGGAGTGGTAGTGCCTGTTAGGGTCCCATCTATAGGTTAAATAGAAAAATGAGTTTTAAAAAGTGTTAAAAATTGAGTTTTTAAAAAAGTTTCAATACTCATCGAGAATGAATAATTCTAGATGTTATCGGCATAAAATAATCCGAGAAGGGTTGACATGCCGTAAAATCCAATCAGTCAACAATCAAATTGTCGCCACGTTCTTGCTTGTTTATGTAAATGCATCTTCCTATAAGCAGTCCTTCATCATTTGCAACGCCACCACCGACCAACCAACTCCATTCTTGCATGCGTGTGTGTGTGTGCGTGCGTACGCTTCTTGCATGCCTCTTCATCTTTCTCAGCCAGCCGAGCGACTTCACCTCCACGTCATCGTCACCAGAGTCAATCGAGTCTTGACAACAGCGATAACAACAACAACGACAACAATAAGCATCCGTCCGTCATGGGAGGACAGTTTACCCGCCCGAAGCAAAACAGCTTGCCAATAAACCATTAAGAGAGACTGGGCGCGGTTAGATCATTCTTGCTAATAAGTAATGTGGATGTAAGAGATTTAGCAAAAAAACAACAACAGGTAAACAGAATCAAACATCATAGGCAGAGTCATTAAAGGTAAGTGTTTATTATTTTTTTAAAAAGAAAACATTTTCTATAATTCTACCTTGGTGACCCGTGAGACCTGTTGGGGACCCCGTTTTAACAGCGGTCCATAATGATACTAATGCTTCTATTTAGGAAGGAGTAAATAGTCATAATTAACCTTTCGTAGTTATATCGAGAATTTAGATGACTTAAAATATAACGTTCAACCCGAGTGCAGACTCTAAAAAATTATCATTCAGTTGCGAATTGGACTGGAAATTACCTTATTCTAGAAAAAACATTTATTCTTTTAGCATTTATTGCTTTGTTATTTATTATTTTTTTTATTTAACCGCCGTGTCGTTAGTGCTTAGAATATGCTGACTGTATCTCCTTCAAATGAGTAAGACCCTTCCCCCCCCCCCAAAAAAAAAGGGGTGTCCTGGGTATGACGCTAAGATGCATCTGAGGGTAAGGTACCAATTCTGGAAATCTGAAGAGTGTGGAGTACCCCTTCATTGTAATTATTCCCAGGTCCACTCTGACACTGAGTGGTAGTACCTTTTAGGGTTCCATCTATGGATTAGATAGATATGTTTAAAGGTTATTTGTATTCGATAGGACCATGTGCAAAAAAAAAAATCTTAAGAAACTCAAAAATGTAAACGTAAAACGTACGATGAACACGATTCTCTAACCTCTAGGCATAAAATAACCTGGGAAGGGCTGACATGCCATTAAACTCAATCAATCATTTATTATTTTAGAATAGTAATTGCTTTATTCTAGAAGAATATTTCAAATGTATTGAATAAATATCTAATAAAATAATTAGTAAAAACGCTAAAAAAATCACGCTATGATGTGCCGTTTTTGTGATTATGGTTACATACTTACATGCAAACAACCATTATTTTTTAGTAATATATACTTTTGACTATAACTATCTGAATTAACAGAGAACTAAAATAGTTTTATGTCCTGGGTATGACGTTAAGTTGCATTTAGAGGTGAAGTTCCAATTTTGTAACTTTGGGGAATGTGGAATACTTCTTTATCACCATTGCTCACAGGTCCACCCTGACCCAGAGTGGTAGTACTTGTTAGGGTCCCATCTAGATTAAAAAATGAGTATTAAAATGTATTGAAAAAAAATTGAGTTTGAAAAAATTTAAATACCCAACAAGAAGGAATAAATGTCTTCGGCATAACAAGTTGTATTATTTAGATTATTCGGACTATTTTCCTCATCTTCATTGTTATATACACAACGTTTCGATCGAGGTGCCCTCCGGCCTTCTTCGAGTGTTCTTGTCGGACTCGGGAACCTTCTCGAACTCAGGAACCTTCTCTTCGAACTCGGAAACCTTCATGTCGTAATCATGAGCTTTCATAGAACTTCGAACTGAACCCTTTATTCAATCCACTCGGGGTAGACTGTTCTCATTCCGTTAACCATGACCGGGTGCAAGTGTTAAGCTGTGTTAAGTATACCCAGATTACAACAAGAAGGTTCCCGAATTCGAGAAGGTTCCCAAGTCCGACAAGAAACTCATGAGGAAGTCCGGAGGGCACATCGACCGAAACGTTGTGTACATAACAATGTAAATGAGGACAATTGTCCGAATAATCCAAATAATAGAAATTATCAAGCCTCATCTCAGAAATTCAGAGAAAACCCTAACAAGGCTTGACATGCTGTAAACTCTGACAAAAAAACCAACCACCTAACCTAAAATATTTTTTAGATGTTTCTTTTTTTTTTCAACTTCTTTCCATTCAATCTTATCTTTTATTTTTGGTCGTTTTCAACAATTTGCTTAATCTCAACAAACATCAATAAATAAATATAAAAACCTTTCAAAATTATTTTTCTTATTCACCTGTTTTTTTGTTTTGTTTTTGTTTTTGTTTTGTTTTGTTTTTCATTATATTATTTAATACCCGACATCGGGTATCTTCAGACGATCCAAGCTCTTTTGAAAGTTTTCTAGTATTGTTTGTGATATTCTGGCTAATTGGTTATTTAGTTTAATGGCATATCAACTTTTGTGTGTAATTTAATGCCAAACCTCGTTATTATGTATATATAATCTGTCAACGAATAGTTTGGTATGTAGTTTTAGGTAAATATTTTTGTTTAGTTTGGTTTTATAAACTGATAGAAATAATTTCTATTAACTTAATATGTTAATAAACCAGTAGAAATAATTTTCATTAACTTCATATGTGTTAATAAACTGTTAGAAATAATTTTCATCAACTCCACATATATTAATAAACTGGTAAATATAATTTTATTTACTTCATGTGTATTAGTAAATTCGAAGAAATAACTTCATGTGTATCAATAAACTGATGGTTGACTCTCAGCCATCACCTTCGAGCAACTATAAGAGGAAAAACTCGTAGGGTATTTGTTTGCCATAGGAGAAATTTGAAGAATATAGTCGGGACTTAATCATATAGATGCCAGGGTTTTACATGACCAGCAGCAAGCTGGCCCTCTCCGACCATCCACCTAGCCTAAGTAAGGGCCAAAGTGAAGTGTTAGCGGTCACGTGACCACTTTGGCAGCTGTGTCACAGACCGCTCAGCCACCGGGATCACGTCCTTGGGCATTTTGGGCCTCAACCCATGACCAACTGGTGGCCCCATTGGGATGGGGGTTACCCCTCTACAAAGTTGTAGTCGGCGTATACTACAGTCCCAGTCGGCTGGGTGGTGTGGGTGTTCTCTTCTACTTTACGTTTTAACTAATAATCATAATCGACAACTGATGGGAGTCTATTTCTGGGTTATATTTCAAGGTACAAACCACCACTCATAAAAACATTTAAACGAATTTAGTACGGGGAGTACGGTTATATACCTACTTGAGGGTGGCAGACAATCGAAAGAAACAAGCATTGTTCACAGTGACTTGCAGAACAATAACATTCCAGAGGATGATGATATGATTATTTTTTAATGAATTGTCGTTAATGAATTTTTGAATTAAAGAACCTGTTAATGGTAAATAAATGTAGATCGTTTTTCGTAATTTCGGTTTATTTAGAAATTTAGAAATTTCGTAATTTCTACTTTTTAATGTCCTTTTTCGATATATGACATCTCCCGAAAGACATCTCCCGAAAATAAGCCCTAGAGTTATATTTCGGAGTGAAAATTAATATAAGCCTTGTCTTATTTTCGTGGGAACATGATAAATTTCACTTCCTTGATTTCTGTGAGGAGCTGGAGTGACTTTGAGGTCCAGTTTAAAATGTTACCCGAAATTGCTAACTCAATATTTGTATCTGCCATTGTAATATCTAAAACAAATGATACAGCTGAATGTTCAAATGGAGTCCAGGTATGCTTTTTTGTCAGTATATCTGATGAGTCTCTCTGTCTCTCTGTCTCTCTTTCTGTATATATATATATATATATATATATATATATATATATATATATATATATATGTGTGTGTGTGTGTGTGTGTGTGTGTGAATGAATGAATAGATAAATGAGTGTATAAAAAAACACCGACAATAACAGTCAATCTATCACAAACCTTTGATAAAGATGGGGCACCTCGAAATACTGGTAAATAAATAAGATTTAGAACAAAATAATAATCATTTTGTTTCTGATCTTCATGCCTCTAAAATAACCCCAAATTATTTCCCCATATATATATATATATATATATATATATATATATATATATATATATATATATATATATATATATAACTAAGGACCAAACACTTTGTCCCATGGGTGACAGAAGTAGTTAGAGAAAAGAGAAACAAGGTAAAAAAAAAGCAGCCCAACGTAATAAATCAAATCCAACTAACACCAATCTACACAACCTTAAGAAAGCCCAGATAGACCTCACCGAAACATACAAAAAAGAACAAATAGAATATATCCAAGTACAGATAAATAATATCAGACAATCGGTAGAAGACAGATAGTCGCGATTAGCATGGCAAACAGTAAATGAAATTAGTGGTAGGAAAAGTACCTCTAGATCCAAGCTAAAGGCAACCAGCCAGAAAGATAGACTTCAGAAATGGAAAGACCACTTCCAGAAACTACTAAGGAACCCCCCTAAAATCATAGAAAATAATACCCAAAAGATTGTAGACAGACAACTAGACATCAAACTGGGGGATTTCACAACAGATGAACTCAACGAAGTCTTAAAAAAAGCTAATAGGTAGAAAAGCTGCCGGTCTTGACGAAATACCCCCCGAGGTATGGAAGATGGGAAAATTCAATGACATACTGCTTAGGCTATGTAATGCAGTATATAGACAAAATAGAATGGATAAATGGACAAAAGGCTGCATCCTCCCATTCCCTAAAAAGGGAGACCTATGAATCACTAAAAACTACAGGGGTATAACTCTTACAGCAATTGCGGCCAAGATATATAATGCCCTTCTTCTTAAACGAATACGACCCGAAATAGAGAAAATCCTTAGGAAAAGCCAAAACGGATTCCACAGAAATCGATCCACAACCTCTCAGATTTTGACTATTCGACGGATCATAGAAGGGGTTCGAGCAAAGAACCTAGAAGCAACGCTGCTATTCGTTGATTTCTCCAAGGCATTTGATTCCATACACAGAGGGAAAATGGAACAATACTACTAGCATATGGTCTCCCCAAAGAAACGGTTGCCGCTATAATGATGCTATACAAAAGCACTAAAGCAATGGTACGCTCACCTGATGGCGACACATATTTCTTTGACATCACCACTGGAGTCCTACAATGAGATACATTAGCACCATATATATTTATAATATGCCTAGATTATGTACTCCGAATATCATTAGATACCATAAAAGAAAAAGGTTTCTCATTAAGAAAGGCAAGAAGCAGGCGATATCCCACACAAACACAGATGCAGACTATACTGATGACCTTGCATTTCTTGCAGATACACAAGCACAGGCTGAGTCACTACTACATAGTTTGGAGACATCTCCACACTCGACGGTAAGCCTCTTAAGCTAGTAGAACAATTCACATACCTAGGTAGTAATATCTCATCCACAGAAAGTGATGTTAATACACGAATAGGAAAGGCATGGTCGGCCACAAACTAATTATCATTCATATGGAAATCCGATCTCACTGACAAATTAAAGCGACAATTCTTCCAGGCTGTGGTTATATCAGTACGGCTGTATGGCTGTACCACTTGGACCCGAACAAATCGCCTTGAGAATAAGCTAGATGGGAGCTGCACAAGAATGCTATGTGCAGTCTTGAACAAGTCGTGGAAACAGCACCTCACAAGGAAGCAGCTGTATGGCCACTTGCCTCCCATCTCACAGACCATCCGAGGGAGACGGACTAGACATGTAGGACACTGTTGGAGAAGCAAGGATGAGCTTGTAAGTGACGTTCTCCTATGGAAGCCAACACATGGATATGCTAATGTCGGCCGCCCAGCAAGGACCTACATTGACCAACTATGCGAGGATACTGGTTGCTGCACAGAAGACCTCCCAGGGGCAATGAATGATAGGGAAGATTGGCAAGAGATTGTCATGGATATTCCTGCTGCCTGCGCAACCTGATGATGATGATGATGATGATGATGAAGATATATATATATATATATATATATATATATATATATGTTGTCGTTATAAAAGTGCCAACGACAGCTCTAATCAGCCAGTCTCGAAATTCTTGAGAAACGAGGCTCGCCCCTTCTTCGAAATATTGAATGAAATAAAATTAAACTTAACACATAACATCTAACGGAATTTCTCATTTATTTCACACCCATGCTTCACACAAAATCCTCCCAATTTATATATATATATTATAAAAAGAAGGTCCGCAAAATGGATTATGTTTTTTTTAAAAAGATTTTTATTATTATCTTACACTTGCGACACGTGTTTCAGATCTTCTGATATCTTCTGCAGACATTAATTAACCATATTCTGGCAGAATATATATATATTTTCTTGTTTGGTGGGAGCTTAGAGAAATTTCATTTTTAAAATCTGTGTTTTTAGCAGGTGTTTTTGTTCCTGGGTGGTAGATAATAAATTTTTAAATTTAAGGTCTTGAGGTTTTATGGTTATCTATTTATGTATATTAGTAGCCAAAACTGTATATGAAAACTATGTAATGTAAAATATAACCCGTCGGTCGCTACTGAGCTAAAGGGCTCAGAGAATTTCCGAAATTGGCCGTCAAGATCGGATTTTCTGCATCAACCAAGTATTGCAGGGTCTCTATATTTGCTGGAAGTCTAGCTGAATGCCCACGCTGTGTTTAGATCTCAAACGACTAGAAATCTGCTACAGAAACTGATTTCCAAGGTTAATGGCGGCCTAGTGGTCACATAAAAAAACAACGACTCTTTTTCTTCTTCAAATTCAAAAACATTTATATTCAAATGACAAAAGAATACAAACAATTATTTCTCAAGACTGTGGGAGTGATGGACCCGTAATTAATAACTTCTGGTCTTCTGCAAAGTATTGTGCAAAACAGTTTGTAAAGTTGACTAAGTTTTTAATGGTCTTAGCTGAAGTCTCGGCTCTCAGTATTTGCGTTAATCTTCTCCACTAGCCCAATCAGCTCATGTGATTCTCAAGCAATCACAACTTCATCTAATTCTCAAGCAAAAACATTGTTGGTGTATCCATTGACAATAATATATATATATATATATATATATATATATATATATATATACTAGACAAAACGCCTCTACCCCAGCTATGGTTAGCGGAATGAGAACAGGATACCCCCGTGAACAGAATAAAGGGTTAGATTCCAAGTTCTATGATGGCTCCCGATTACAAGAAGGTTTCCGAGTCCATGAAGGTTCCCGAGTCCAACAAAAAATACCTGAAGTAGGCCGGAGAGCACATCGGCCGAAACGTTGTACAAATAACAATGAAGATGAGGACAATAGTCCGAATAATACAAGTAATACTCCAAAATTATTTTTTTTAGTTTTTATTTTCATTTTATTTTTCGATACTTATTTACTACCCGAGCAGATTCTTAAAAATGTTTTTTCTCTTCACACTTTCGGTCTTTTGTCTTTTTATTTATGCAGAATATAGTATCAATCACATATATATCACACCGATATTTTGCGCCCAAAAAAACAGGGGGGTCAAAGATAAGTTACCTGAAAAAAATCAGAAAGTTTTGAAATAAAATGATGCATTATAAAATTCATTCATTGCTAAATAAACACTGAAAATTTCATTAAAATCGGATAATTCCTTGATTTTTGTTAATTTTTTTTTCAAACATGAGGGTCAGAATTTATTAAAAAAACACGGATTTTTCAACGAATTGGGTATTAAACTAGAGTTTGACCTAATTTAAATTGAAATGGATCACGGAATTTTATTACGTGCTGGTTTTTCGCTGCTGGTGAGTTGTTAAAAGTCTCTGTTAATCACTCTCCCATCACTCGTAATGAAAAGATAAATAGAGAGGAAAAGAGTGATATGCAGAATGTAAAGATAGGGACGGGTCAGTTTTTTACTTAATTGCAAATTACGACTAATTAGAACCAATTAAAATGGAATTTTTCCAAACATGATTTAATCCTAAAACTAAGGAATAATTTAGTGTAACTTTCGTATAATTAAACTAAACAGTAAACAAGCTTTTAGGGGGTAAAGGTTGATTAGCTCAGCTTTAGTAATATATATATATATATATATATATATATGGTGATTGCCGCTTCTTGACAGAATAAGGCCATTTCTACAAGTAGTCCAGATGTGAGCAGTTGTGAGCACGCGGATGACCCACCGAACCAGCTTGTTTTATGTACCCAGTCGTACATGAGATCCTCGACATGCAGGCGCTGCCCCACAAGTCAAACTTCCTTATAGGAAATGTTTCCATGGCGTCCGTCATGTGTCGCTTCAGAATGGAGGGCTCGAGTCACCTTACCTCAAACTTCTTACAGCCATCATAGGTGACTGCCCCTTATCGAGAGACTTCCCTGTCATGATGCCAGTACATGGTTTGGGGTTTCCCAATCTCTCCAGATCGGGAGGTGTCCAGACATTCCAGGTGGCTATTCTTAGCCTTGTTTTGCGTTTTATTTCCTTGTCTACGCCTAGCTAATGTGGACATCCGTCGAAGCGCTGGTCTCTGGCCAGTTTGATAGGTGGACAGGCATTTGTTTAGGTCACCTTTTGTAGATAATTCCCAAATGGCTGTGTGAACAGTGTTAGTCAAGGGGCTGCACCTTCACCCAAAACCTCGCAGAGGCACGTTGCTGACATTAAGTAGGTCAGGAATCACGCGGTATGCAGAACCACATCTGCATGCTTCCAGCCAGTCAGGCCTGCACACCTCACTGTTCTTCCATCACTCTGGACTTGTAGAAATTATATATATATATATATATATATATATATATATATATATATATATATATAGAGTGATTGCCGCTTCTTGACAGAATAAGGCCATTTCTACAAGTAGTTCGGTTGTGAGCATACAGGTGGCCTATGGATCCGGCTTGTTTTATGTACCCTGTCACACATAAACCCTCGACATACAGGCCCTGCCACACAGGTCAGACTTCAATGTAGGAAATGTTTCCATGGCGTCCGTCATATGTCGCTTCAGGTGGAGGCTTACCTTACCTCAAACTTCTTGCAGCTACCGTCGGCCTGTCTTTTCATGAGGGGGTGTATCGCGCCCACCTCCTTCTGTCAATTGGTCCTTATAGCTGCAACCGACTTCCGCAAGGGCATTGATGTCGGCCCATATCGAGATGCTCCCCTGTCACGATGCCAGTTCGTAGTTTGGAGTTTCCCAATCTCTCCAGATTGGGAGGTGTCCAGACATTCCAGGTCGCTATTCTTAGCCTCGTTTTGTGTTTTAGTATTTTCTTGTTTTCGCCCAGCTTATGTGGACATCTGTCGAAGCACTGGTTTCTGGCCAGCTTAATAGCTGAATCGGCATTTGTTTAGGTCAGGTTTTCTAGATACTTCCCAAATGGCTGGGTGAACAGTGTTAACCAAGGGTCTACTCATTCATCTACAACCTCAACGAGGCACATTGCTGTTCCATCAACAAGGTGGTGACATCAAGTAGGTCACGAGTTACGCCGTATGCCAGTTCATATCTGCGTGCTTCCAGTCCGTCAGTCCTGCACACCTCACCATTCTGCTATCACTGAGACTTATAGAAATATCTGCACATGTTTTTTGTTTTACATGTTATGCGCTTGTGCGACACGCATCGCATGCTCTCCTTCCCCGAAGTCAAGTATCAGTGACAAGCCGAGGCAGGATGACTGAGAGACTTTGGGGAACGCAGGTGGATGATCTGACGAGATCTACGGGTCCACCGCACCGAGGAAAAAAAAAGTCCAAGTTTTAACTTAGTATAAGTCCACAGGTACCATTTTAAATTAGAAAATACAAATCGGTAAGCACTTAATGCTTTTCAAAGACACTAGTGTTAGGACTATTAGCAGTAAAATAGGGTAAAACGATATAAACATGTTAATGTCTACCGTGACACTGGAGTTACGCCGTGAATAAAGTGTGTTAGAGTCAAAAATAAAAAGCTAGGCATAACATTCGATATATTAGGTCTTTCTTATAAAGAAATAATTAAAACAACAACTTATCTCAAAATAATTTTCGTCTTTGACCAATTCATTTGTTGACTTGCTAATGGATAAGCATGTATTATTTATCTATATTTTTTTCTTTTCTTTTTGCCGCGAGGTGTCCGGGAAGGTGATACTAGTAAAAGTCCCCGGTCCATGACCGGACGAAAACATTTTTAGGAACACCATGGGATGTTACTAAAAATAAGATTTTTTTAAAAATCACCGAAAATTTATGTATTACAATGTTTATTTTAGGGAATTTTTTTTTAAACATTGAAAATACTTTTAAAAAAATTTAATCCTTAATTTTTGAGTGTTTTGAAATAATTTTATGCCATAATATTGACATTTTTTAGGTAAATTCAGAATTCAGGTTTCTTTTTACTAAAATAAGACAAAAATCCCATATAGAAACTTATAAAAATCTTCTATTATAATTATTCAGACTATTTTCTTTATAGAAATAAAAAATGAAAAATCGGTTCTTTTATCTGTTTATTTTTTTCAGATTTCATAAAATAGAGGAGGAGAGACCTCGTAAAAAATATTTACCCTAACATATTTTAAGAAAAAAAAAACATATTTTTATTTTTCATAGAATTTTTTTTTAAAAAGCAGATAGTCATAACTTGTTTTTGGTTACTTTAAATTTCAGTTGATTTAACGGTACGAAAATGTAAACATAGTTTTTGCTCATAATTTTCATTATTTCCATATGCTGAATTAAAAAAAATCGCCGGGAGTTTTTTTAAAATGTTTCTTCTTTTGAATGGTTCAAAAGTTTTGAAGATAATAATAACCTTTATTCAAGTTTCATTGTTGTAAATAGAATATTGTTGTCTACGAAAAGTTTCACTGAAAATCCAGTTTTAAAATAATAATAGTATTTGGGGACAATTTTAAATTCAGTTTTCATTTGCTTGATGAGTTAGAAATACATTGTAATTTATTTATTTCAATTTTTTGTACTTTTGTAATTTATTTATTTCATTTTTTTGTACATGACAATTCAAACCCAGTTCTTAACGATAAAAAGAAGCTGAGAATCGAAAATTTGAATTCTTCGTATTACAATATCTATTTTTGCTTAAACTCAAGATAGTATTTTAAAAACATATCGTTTTAAAACGTTTTCATTAGTTCTCTAAAAAATTAAGACTTTTTTACCATTAGTATTAATTACAAAACAACTCGTTTTATCATTTTTTAAAATTTGAATTTAATAAATATATACACAGCCCTATACTGGTGAATATTTCAAAACATTTTCATGATATTTTTATATACATTTAAAATCTTATTTGTAAAAGAATATAACCGTAAACTTGTCTTTTGAAACAATTTCAATTTTTCTACAATTTTTTATGCATGACAACAATTTAATTTAAGTGAGTGTACAATTTAAGAATATGGACAAAGATTTGATTTTACGTTAAAGTTAGTCTGAAAAACATGCAAAGTATGATTTTACTTTCTTTCTTCTTCTTCTTCGGGCAGCTGAAAAAAGCAGCAGCCAAGCTTCTGCTGATACACCAAACAGCAGGAGCAGCTTACGATACTTTCCGAAAATCATTTGATTTTTGTTTAATTAATTAATTTTATCCCTTAATTACTAAAAATCAATAACCAAATTTGGCGTGTTTCTTAGTTACAATGATATCAAGATGTATGCAAGATTTCGAATCTAAGTGACCTCCCGCTTTGGAGTTAAATATCGACACGTACATACCAAAAATTTACTTTTATATATTTAGACTAGCTAAAGTACCCGGTCCATGACCGGACTAAAAAAAAATAGGAACACCAAAGAGTGAGTGGGGAGATAGGGGATGGTGTATGGACCTCGTAAAAAGATATTTCCCCTAATATATTTTCGTGAAAATCGGACCATTAATTGAATTATATTTTGAAAATCCTCTAGCTTTTGGTTACGTTAAATTTCAGTTGATTTAACGGTGCAAAAATGAAAACATTGCTTTTCAATCATAATTTTCATTATTTCCGTAAGCTGAAAATTAAAAAAAAAATCATCAGGAGTTTGTTTAATGTTTCTTCTTTCGAATGGAAATTTTTTTTCAAGCTAATATTAATTTTTCTGCAAGTTTCATTGTGTTAAATATAGGCGGGTGGCGGGGGGGGGGGTAGAATTTCACAGGGAAAATTGGTGGTAACTAATAAGACATAATCATTTATCAAATTTTTAAAAAAATCGCCGGGAATTGTCTAATGAATTGTCGAAATAATTGTTATATTCGAGGCGACACTAATATGAATGAATTAAAGTAACTTCTAAAGTTTTTAAAAATGTTAATAAATGATTAAAAGAAATCTCGAGATAAGGGCTGAACTTGAAAAACGGTCGGAAAATTAGGGTGACCCCCCAAAAAAACAGAACAATTTTTTATTTATTTTCCCATTAAACTAACCCTAAACCCCAACCCTAACCCAAACCCTAACCCTAACCCTAACCCCTAACCCCTAACCCTAAACCCCCTTTCTGGGTCACCCTGTATACAGGTGGCCCAGAAAAAACAGAACCCAACCTATTTATTTATTTTCCCATTAAACAAACCCTAAACCCCAACCCTAACCCTAACCTTAACCCCCCAAGTTAAAATTAACAGTTTTATTACAAAATGTGTGGGTTCTGTTTTTTCTGGGTCTCCCTAATTTTCCGACCGTTTTTCAAGTTCAGCCGAGATAAGTTCGACGGTTTTTAGTAAAAAAAGAAAGAGAGAAAAAAAGGAAGTGGTGACTTAATTTTTAAAAAATCTGCCTATTTATTTATCATTAGAATTATGATAAATTAGATAACAAATTTTTTTATTCAAGTTACGTACATTAGAATCATTTTTATTTTATGTTTGTTTAGTGTGTTTAAAGACACGAAAGAAACAAAGCTAAACTTAACATTTCAAACACTGTTTACGAAATGTTAAGTTAAACTTAAACTTCTTATAATTTATTCAACTACATCGTATTTTTATTTTAAAAATGTTGTTATTGTTATTACAACTAAATGTTTACTTATTTACGAAATAAGTAGTTATATAATTTAACTACCTATTTTTGTAAAAGGCTTTTTTTCTAAAACTTTTTTGTATATACGAAAAAATTAAATACTGATTAAAAACAAAGTTGAGTTATTATTAAATGTTTTCGCTTATTATTGTTATTTACTTCGCTGTAAAAAAAAAATAATTCAATCGATAAAACCACATCTTTAGATAGATTATTTCATTTCATTTCTAACTAAATTAATATTTTAAAGACAGAAATAAAAAGATTGCGATATGAATAAGATTTGATTTTTCGTCAAAACATACTTTTGCTGTCCGGAACAAAATAATTTTTTTCTAACTCGCTATAAAAAATAATTCAACTCATACAAATTATATATCGAGAAAGATTATTTTCTCAATTTTTCAATCATATGGATATTTTAAAGATTGGACTATAAATAGGCTATAAATTCCGAGCTGAACGCTCGGAATTTATCGCTTAAGACTGCGAAATTTATTCACTAAATGATAATCGCTGTGCCAAAAAGTCTGCTGGTAATCGCTGTAACAAAAAGTCAGACAGGGGACAATATTTTATCATCAGCAGGAGTTGGTATACGGACAGTTTCGCAAATTGGGTGATTTTGGCTTAATTAATTATATCACTTAATTAGTAAAAATCAATAACCAAATTTGGCGTGTTCCTTAGTTAGAAGGATATTAATCTATATGCAAGATTTCAAATCCGAGTGACTCCTCTTTTCTGAGTTATAGATCGACACGTACATACTAAAAACTTTCTTATATATATATATATATATATATATATATATATATATATATATATATATATATGTTTAAATAAATAAATAAATAAATAAATATATATATGTTTGGGTAGCGTGGATATGGAGTCAATGGCACTTGGTTACTGGCAATTTCTCGCCAAGTCTTGGTTTGAATAATTTGCATAGGTGAGAAACTGTCAGTAACCAAGCGCCGTTTACTCCATGTTTACGCTACCCTAACTATCTTATAAATGCTCTACCCACGATATTGAGCACTGTTTAACTGTAGATATAGCGGTCATATTATATATATATATATATATATATATATATATATATATATATATATATATTGAATGAAAAAATTCGTTGGAAAAAAAAAACAACAGAGATTTTTGGAAATATTCGAAAATCGAATTTTTTAAAAATTTGGAACGCTGAAAATAGAGCGTTAAGATAGACCGTTATGATTTGGATATTTGTTTTTTTTTAGGGGTTATGGTACAAAATAGTTTTTTTATTACAAAAAATAAATAAAATAAAAATAAAGTGTTATTATTTATCAATAACATGTTGAACATTTTTCTCGGAGCTTAGTTTATGTTTTGAAAAAAATCGGTGAAATGTTAAAACAGTGGTCGATTAAAAAAGGGATGGTAGATAATTTTGTATAAGTTGTTTAATTTATTAAGATGTTATCGTAAGATGGTTCAGTTTAAGTGGTGTATATATTTTTATTTAACAGATTATGTAAAGAAGAATTAGGTATAATACTAATGTTGCGTTATATAATAAGTGTGGAATTAATTAATAAGTTATAAAATATTTGTGGTGTGGTAATTTATAGTAAATAAAAGTAGGGAAAGTTTGATTGAAGATCTAAAAAATTTTGAATAAAATATTTGTGGTATGGTAATTTAAGGTAACTAAGTGTGTGTATATATATATATATATATATATATATATATATATATATGTGTGTGTGTGTGTGTGTGTGTGTGTGTGTGTGTGTGCGTGCGTGTGTGAGTTCTCTTCTTTTGTGGCTTGTCAACACCTTGAAAACCTTTTTTTAAACTCTGTAAAAGCATTGATTTTGTTTGTATTAAAATAGTTTAAATGTTTTCTCTTTATGTCATTGGATGTAGAAGAAATACTTGTGTAGGCTAGCGTAGCCAAAAGTTAGAGGTCGTTCATGACACTCAATATATGATAAAATACTTTGAGCTGTTTGGGATTAGGGGTCGTTCATTACTTGAGTATATACGGTACATATAGGGTGATTGTAAAGTAACTCCTTTCCCTATTTTAGAAATCTTATAATTTATTTCTGAATCATTATGAGAAGAACTCATAACATGGAGATTTATTTAAAATTCTATATTCGTCCTCAGTCTCTCAATGGCGGACCTATTATATCCGGTATCTACAAACGCACCATTTTCCCAGGATTAAACATTTATTATTTGTATACGTGGAAATTACACGATTAGATTAGAAACGACAAACAAAAAAAAATCAAAAATCAACAGGAACGTTCCCCAGGGAATTGGCAGTTGATGCGGGGCCGCAAGTACAAACGAGTAGGGTGAGAAAAAAGGGTTTATGATGTAAGAGTTAGCACAAAAATATTAGATCACATCACATTCGTAGGGTGTGGGGTGAGATTTTCAGTGGGTGCGATTGACCGGTAGATGAATATTCTAATATTTGAATGGTTTATTTATGAGTTACATCAACAGGGTATTGATATCATTTCGTAATCTAATAGCTTGACCAATTCTCGTTCAAATGATCTCAAATTTTCTTTCTTTCTTTTTTAGATTTTACGTCATGTCAACCTTTGTTGGGTTATTTCATGCAGAAGACATTTTATTTTATTCATTTTTGATGGGTACTAAAAATTATTTTTTCAAACAAATGTTTTTTTAACTCATTTATTCTATTTAACCCATATATAGGACCCTAACATGTACTACCACTAGTCAGAGTGGACCTGGGAGTAATGGCGATGAAGAGGTACTCCACACTCCCCAGAACTCCAGAATCAGATGCAGTTTAACGTCTCATCTAGGACTCTAAGATCCTAAGCCACCGCCTTCTTGCACCTATATGATAAAAAGGGCTGGGGCTTGCCATAAGAGCAATAGGGTTAGGGCAATCATATAGGTGCTAGGGCTTGACATGACCAGCCTATTGATCGGAGGGGTGGGGTTCTCTAACCATCCATCTAGCCTAAGTAAGGAGGCACCCCCAGGAGACC
This sequence comes from Doryteuthis pealeii, assembly GCA_023376005.1. Lineage (NCBI taxonomy): Eukaryota > Metazoa > Mollusca > Cephalopoda > Myopsida > Loliginidae > Doryteuthis > Doryteuthis pealeii. Next base: position 51,882,633 of record CM042145.1, on the reverse strand, counting down.
GTCCTTAAGCATCACGCAACCCACGGCCAACAGGTGGCCCCATTACGGAGTCTTACTCTAGCGTATTCTACAGCCTCAACCAACAGGGCGGGTCTCAAATTTTAACAGCATATGTAGAAACAACTCAACATTCTATGCTTAATGTTAATTTTTTGTTCATTTTCAGGTATAAAAACACCATTCAATAGAAAAGGAAAGGTGTTTAAACATTAAACATAAAATTCTGAGTTGCACTGAGAACACGCTGACTATATACTCTACAAAGGAGGGACGGGTAAGATCCACCTACCCACTAAAAAGGTATAACACTAAACTGTATCTGATGAAGAGGGTCAAATTCTTAAAATCTGGGGAGTATGGAGTACCCCTTCATTGCCATTACTGGCAGATTAACTCTTGTAGTGAGAGGTGAAATGAATTACCTCGCGAGGCTAAGCATGCAAGCATGTGTCTTGCGTGCAAGATGTCCACCATCTCTTCAACCATTTATAAGAGACTAGTACTATTTTTGCTCAAAAAGCAAGCCCTGATGACATTTAATGTGTATATATATATATATATATTTACTTTGTCGTTGTTTTATTTTCGAAGTATCCTCCGAACATATACACAACTGTCCTTTATATATGTATAGATAAGTGGAATGAACTGTACTGCCCAGTACAGAAACATTATCCATAACCTAGATATTGTGGGTTCCATCTCTGACCTGGGCAGTATTGTTTATTACGCTAATCTCTTATAAGTAGTTGAAGAGAAGGTGGACATCTTGCATGCGATACACATGCGCTACAACTCTGACCCGGAGTGGTAGTACCGGTGAGGCTCTCATCTATGTGTCAAATAAATCTGTTTGCAAATTATTCGCATTCAATGGGAATATTTGATGCCACATAATTGTAAATTATTTGTATTAAGAATAGTTACTTGAAACCATAATTATTTACGGAGGGTTATTATTTGTTATTTAAAACAATATAACTGTGTGCAAATAAATAACTATTACTCAATAAAGATAATTTCTTGAAACTATATAATTATTAGTATTGAATATGTACAATTAATGCAATTCCCTAGACTCTAGGTATAAAGTAACCTTTGAGGCGTTGACATGCCGTTAAAATCAATCAATCAATCAATCTATCAAAAACAATATTCCACTTTTAATAACTTTCAATGCGAGATGGTGCAATTTTCATGGGGCGCAAGTATCTAAATTTAAATGTAATGAAATATATTAAATTAGAAAGACTAACGAAATTAAATAAGAACGCATATAAAAATTACAGTTATTTTAATTATATTTTAAATGGTGTCAATATAAAATCATTCATAGGATTGATTTTAATACGTTGGAGAATAAAATATTAGAGATCAATAACACCAAGAAATTATTCATTAAACCCGGTTTTGTTAAAACCAGTATGCAAATTAACCACAACATATATTATATTAACCTTTATTTCTTAGTGATATATAAGACACATTGCAGGATTTTAAACACACTAATAACAGGGGCTGTTTTGAGGCAAATCTAACTCGGATTTTCATAGAGACATCGTTAATGAATAAGATTTATTTATTCTGTGTATATTAATTTAGTTATAAATTAAATTCTCATTGATAAACTTACGCAATTTCAGAGGGTATTATTACATAAGCAGTGACGTAGTTTCTCTTACAGACAGGCACCGAATCTCCATTATAATAAAATAAGTAGATTCAAAGATTTTTTATTTAGCTGAAGATATTTATGATGTTTTAAAATTTACATATCTTAGATAATATAATTAACCTCAGTCGGTCATACTATTTATACGTAGCTTGTGGCTAGAATAGTTGCGTTTATACCTTTACTAATGGCATAGTGGTGTAATGGTTAGTAAGCTGGTCTCGCTGATCCATTACCACTGAATAACGAGTTCAATTCTTGCCGGATGACCCTTACTTGTGACCTTATGTCACATCCTACTCATGGCGAACGGGTTGGGTGAATACCTATCTTTCCTGAGGAAAATAGCGCGAACAGAAAAGCAAATAGCCTCATTCAAGATTTGAACTCGGGTCGCCGAATCCATTTCTTACGATGATAACGAGCCCTCCCCCCCAAAAAAATTGTCAGTTTATAGTTATTTACTTAGCTTAGCTTAGATGTGGCACAAGGCCAAAAGTGTGGGGCGCCCAGTGAGAATCGAACTCACTAACAATGGTCTACGTATCTAGCTTGCTAACCATTACACCACGTGAGGTGTCCTAAAATATTTACCCAACTTGTTCACAGCAGGTAGGATATGATACGAGCTCACAAGTATAGAGCATCCAGCGGGGATCGAACTTCGCTTTTCAGTAATAATGGATATACGAGACTATCTTGCCAACCATTACACCATGACAGGACACCCTAAATAGTCACACGATTCTGATCTTGATTTTTACCTGTGGGGAAACAGGTATGCTTAATTCAGGACCGGTTAAATGATCCGAGTGTATATTACAATATATTTTAGGGACTTAGCCCACCTGCTTGATCCACTCAGTTTTCTATCTGTCCGGTGCACTGACCATTCTGTTCAGATCATTACATTTCGCTCTGCTCAGGTGTCATTGTCATGCAAATATTTAATTAACGTACATTTTATTTATCACTTTTTAGCACTTACTCAAGTAACATTAAACGTAGGAAGTCCTTATCATTGGAGAAATAGATAAAAAACAAACAAATAACAACAACAACAACAATCAAGTATCTGAGCCGACGAAAGTTTGTTTCACTTTGAATTTTTGTTTGAATTGTACATATATTATCTACGAGGGTTTAGAATAAACTGGAATAATGTTTGCCTCTCAAACCTTCTTTCATGGGACCGAAGTGAGGCAAACATTCCAGTGATGAGGAAGTGAAATCTGTAATGAAAAGTTGGCTCAAAGAACAGTCAACAAAATTTACGGAGCAGGGTTACATGCTTTCATTCGAAGGTGGAACAATGCCATTGAGAGAAACGGTGCCTATGTGGAGAAGTAGGGATGTAATCCACAGCGGAACAGCTTCATGTTGATGTATAATACATGTTCCTGTGTTGGACATTGACAAAAAATGTAAACAAATTATTTGTGATGGTTTATGCGATCATATCTTATTATAATGGAGATTTCGTGTTTGCCTGTCTGTAACCGAAAATACGTCTCTGCTTACGTCACGATACACTCAGGAATTGCGTAAGTTTATCAGTGAATATTTAATTTATTGTAAAAATCATTAATACATTGAATTGAATAAATCTTATTATTTATTAACGATGTCTCTATGAAAACCTGAGTTAGGTTTGCCTCAAAACAACCCATGTTATTAGTGCATTTAAAGTCCTGCAATGTGTTTTATAGTTATTTACTAAACTTAGCTTAGATGTGACACAAGGCCATAAATATGGGGCGCCCAATGAGAATCAAACTCAGCAACAATGGGCTGGCTTACTAACCTTTACGCCACGTGAGGTGTCTTATGTATCGCTAAGAAATAAAGGTTTACATAGTATATGATGTGCATAATTTGCATACTGGTTTTAAGAAAACAATGTTTAATAAATAATTACTTGACATTATTGATCTCTAATATTATTGTTTCATTCTCCAATTGTACCTTGAAGTTAGCCCGAACAAAAAACTTAACAGTTACTAAGAGTCACTGATTTATTTTGCCAAAAATAAAACAGCAAATGACAAGTTAAAATACAGTAAAACAAAGAATTCGTTACAACCTGCGTCTGTCTCTTTTATCCTTGTATTCCTTCTTCTGAGCTTCTGTATGTGTTCTTTCTTTCGTTCGTTTCTCTCCTTCTTCTCTTCCTTATCCTTTTCAGTTTTCTCTTTTATCGCTCCTTCACTCTTATTCACTTCGTTTCCGTTCACTCGTTCGGACACCCCTTTTTCGCGTTCTCGTCTCGCCGCTGCTTGTTTACCTTTCTGCTCGCTCACTTCCGTTTTCTGAGCGCGTGTGCGACATCAACGTAAAAGGGATCTACGAAAACACAGACCCAGCCCTGCGAAACGAAGCTGGGCCTTTATGGGTTTTCGAGTGCTAGAATCACTTTTCACCACACGCCCCCTTGATCTCAAAATCATCTTCACATCTCGTAGTCCCGTGACCAATAAGGTGGACGTACGGTTCTACTCGATGTACGAACTGGAACGACTTCGCTGCTCTCCTCTTGCCTCACAGCACCTTCGCTTTCACTTTCATTCAGGGAGCCTATCACTCGTCGAATATCGAGGATATGCCATGGGGTTCCATTCACAGAGATGTTATTTCGTGATTGCGCTCCAGTCACTATTCCTCGTCCCCACGGCGTGGTACAACGAGCATCAGGCGGCTTTATCCATACCTCTTCTCCAATATGAACTGAGTCAGTTTGCCTCACCTCTGTCTCCCTTTTGGGTACAACCAACGGATGTCTCCACTCATACGAAAATATCGCACGCTGAGGCACAGAATCCTCTTCCTGACCTACTCGAGGGGATATGTTGTACCAGTAAACTGCCTCGAGCGGTGATATTTGGCCCCTTTCGGCTATTGCCTTCACAGTCCTGTGATGCCTCTCCACAATGCCGTTCCCACTTGGTCGGTATGCAGCCCTGTAGTACGCTCGTACATTCCACTTTTCCAGGACTGCCTTGACCGGTCCTGATTTGAAGACAGTGCCATTGTCCATCAGGATCTCCTCCACTGGACCTCTCTCCAGAAACAACTCATCCAGCATAGCTGCAATCGACATTCCCGTCTCTCCCCTCAGCTCTCGCCATACAGCAATTCTACAAGGTCCACAATCCACCATTGACAGATATGCGCTATTATGATAATGCGTAACGTCAATTGCCAGTCTTGCCCAATTCTTCGAGACATGGATTTCACCAGCCTCATGCTTACTTGGCGCAGGATCTATTGATTGGCATCGCTGGCATGCTCGCACTACTTTGCGCACAACTTCTCTAGAAATCGCTGGGTCTACCTTCTTTGCCAAAAATAGTGTCCTCTCCACACCCATGTGGTGACTTTCATGCAGTTTCTTGACGAACTCATCCTCAATGCTGCACATGACATATCCGACGTTTGCATCAATGGGCACTTTCAACCAGGCTTTCCTCACCCTTGTGAGAGCATCAGCTTTATTAGCTTCCGAGGTCACAAGGTTAACCCTGACCTGTAAGTCAAACTCTTGTATCACGTCCTCCAAAACTCCCAGCCGTCGCTTTATGAGCATCTCTGCTGCTCCCTTAGTCCGTATTCTGCTCTCCTTATTTATTACAGACTCAACCCAGGCCAGCACAGTTGCCGAGTCAGTCTTCACCTCTATATTTCTCAGCTTCCACTTTATTGCCAAGTTGACACCCTTTATCAATGCCTCTAACTCTGCAACATTTATATGATGAGCATCTGTCTTCTTCCTCAGCCAAGCAGCGTCCTCTGCCCTGACACCTCCTACTTCCAATATCACACCCATTGCTATACTGCTGGCATCACACCACACAATGCCGCCATCAACTTTTGGTACATGCCACCTTCCTCTCACAGGGTCCTCTCTCTCCACTTCCTTGATGATATCCCTTATCATCTTGAGTGTCCTGTCACTCACACAGTCATCCCACATTATCTCCTCTGCCTGTCTCTTTACATAGCTGCAGGCAACCCTCAACCATCCAGCCACGGGGTAGTGACCCACCAATTTCCCGCAGATCGAGAACAACTCCCGCTTAGTCATCCTGTCTACCACTAGAGGAATTTGATTACTTCTCCGGAAAACCAACTCTCCAGTCTCCTTCTCCTTCTTCAACTTGAGCCCAAGTGCTGCACCTCCGTCAAGGGACTCTGAAGGCTTTGCTATCAATCCATGCTTTTCCAGGTGATATCTCACTCCTTCCGCTTGCACAACTGACTCATCCACCAGGATGTCATCGATATATGAATTTGTGGCCTTCGCTATTCTCTCATCCTGATTCAATACCGTCTTGAGCACTGCTGCCATGATTTTCGGTGCGACATTCAACCCAAAACCCAACCTGGTAAGGCAATAAGTTTTCCCCTTGTATGCCACGAGCTGGTACTGCCACAGCCTCTCTGTTACATGTAATTGCAGGTACGCTGACTTTAGATCTATTATTGCAGCAGCACCCTTCATCTGTCTCCACTCTCGAATGGTCTCGCCACACACATCGATAGCATCTCCTCCCGTGTGGCATATTACATGCGCGTTCAGCTCCCTAAAGTCTAGCACTGGTCTGACTTTGTGCTTCGTGGGTTGGGTCACTGCCATCAGTGGCAATACTCCACTTTGAACTTTTCTCTTCCAAGGCACCAAGATGCCTTCCTCAATCCACCTGTCTACTTCATTCTCAAATGCCACTCTCTCCTCATCCTGCATAGTTCTTTTATACATGCCTACCCTGTTCTTCAGTGCGGGTGGCTCATTTTTCCAGTACCATTCAACCGTCCATTTTTCCCCATCAAATTCAGCGCAAAAGTCCTTGTCTTTTACCTTCATGCCCTTCAGTCCACTACCTTGTGTCTGTAGGGTCGCTGCACACTGTGCTCTTCCAAATTGAACATCATTCCCGACAACCGTGACACCTCCCAACTCGTCGATAGCATCCATGCCAAGAACGACGTCGATGTCATCGATGATGCGTTCCAGCACAAGCACCCTGATGTTGAACTGCACCTCTTTCACTGATAACGTCACAGTGGTAGACCCCCTGCAAGTGACCGATCTCCCATCAACCGCTTTTATGAGTGTCCTTCCACTCCAACTTCTCACCAACGAGGGAGTTACCAGGGTCGTATTGCATCCTGTATCCACCAGGGCTCTTGCCTTTACTCCTCCCACCTTTGCATCTACAACTGGCAAGTTTCGATGTCGCGCCGATGTTGATCTGACGGGGTAGCTATTGGCGCAGTAACTCCCCATTGCTCGTTTCCCTGGGGACAAAATCTAACAATGTGTCCCTTCTCCCCGCATCCATAGCAAGTCACAGGTGGTTTCGGTCGTTCCCTGCAGTCCCTCAACATGTGTGGCCCACGGCACCGAAAACATTGTCCGACAAATTTTCCATTTCTTCTATCTTCTGGTCTACTGGCACCTTGACTTTGAGCCACAGCACCTATGACTCGAGATTCATCCGTCCTGTTGACAGTCAGTACCCTGGCAGCAGTAATCAATTCTACGCAGGGCATTTGTTGAAGTGCAATTGAAATTCGTTCAGGAAATCCATGCACGAAAGCTAGCCTCACAACACTCTCGGCACCCACTCCCACCAATCCTGCTAACCTTGCCAATCGCCTAATATTGTTTGCATAGGCATCAACGGATTCGCCTGTCCATTTCACCTTGGCTAATTTACCATAGGCGATGAACACTCCTTCAGTGAACGCTTTGACTAACTTGGACTCTATTATTTTATGGTCCCTTCTGTCCGTCGCACTCATTTCTAAATAAAGAGCCAATGCGTCACCCTCAAGATATAGTGGTATCAGCTTCGACAGGTCGGTCACACCCTGTAACTCAGCAACCAGCTTCACCTTAGTGAGCCATGCCACTACGTCGCCTTGTCCACTAAAGGGACGAATTACATCACCGCAGGATCGAATTCTTTTTTCCTCCATGGTTTAATTGCCGAAATAGCTTGTGCCTTGAAGTTAGCCCGAACAAAAAACTTAACAGTTACTAAGAGTCACTGATTTATTTTGCCAAAAATAAAACAGCAAATGACAAGTTAAAATACAGTAAAACAAAGAATTCGTTACAACCTGCGTCTGTCTCTTTTATCCTTGTATTCCTTCTTCTGAGCTTCTGTATGTGTTCTTTCTTTCGTTCGTTTCTCTCCTTCTTCTCTTCCTTATCCTTTTCAGTTTTCTCTTTTATCGCTCCTTCACTCTTATTCACTTCGTTTCCGTTCACTCGTTCGGACACCCCTTTTTCGCGTTCTCGTCTCGCCGCTGCTTGTTTACCTTTCTGCTCGCTCACTTCCGTTTTCTGAGCGCGTGCGTGACATCAACGTAAAAGGGATCTACGAAAACACAGACGTAGCCCTGCGAAACGAAGCTGGGCCTTTTTCCTTTATGGGTTTTCGAGTGCTAGAATCACTTTTCACCACACCAATGTATTAAAAAATTAAAGTGCAATCTTTTTATATGCATTCTTATTTAATCTCGTTAGTCTTTCTAATTCAATATATTTCATTAGATTAAAATTTAAAATCTTACGCTCGGAGTACGCATATTTTTGCTTGTATAAATAATAAAATTAGTTGGGGGGGGGGTGCTGGAAGAGGTTAATGTCATTTCAGTTTATTTCAATGGGGAAAATTGATTTGATATACGAGGAAATTGAGTTACAGATGGAATGAATAAAACTCGTAAGCCAAGGTACCATTGTACTAATATATCATGGCCGGATAAAATAATTTTGAGTATGAAAACATGGCTACGTAAATTATATGCCGCAAAGGGACACTATATTAAGGATACCCATTTTCTCGTTGCTTTTCATTTTAAAAACGAATTAAAATTAATTAAAATCGATTATTTAAGGTCAAAAAGTAGTAACATAATGAGCGTCAGTAAAAAAAGCAAAATAATATTACACCTGTAATTTATTTTTAATACATTTAAAACTATTTTTTCGGTAGCGTACCTTTTTTCCGTAGTTTTTAGAATAATATTTTTCTTTATTATGATGCCAAAAAGTATTTTCTCTGATTCACTTAGCGTATTTTTATTCACTTAGAATGTTAAACTGAATATTTACACCATAGACCAAGCTTTATTTAATCTAAAAATATAAGTTTAAAAATGCGCAATTTTGCGTAACATATTTTAAGAGATTTTTTTATATATTCAAAAAAATTATTTCTAACGATTTTTTTGCATTTACGTATTTAAAAAAAAAAGTTATTTCCCCCTGAAAACCCGGACTGATGAAATAACCTGTAGAATATTACTGTATTGGCTATCATATATTTCTTTACTTATTTACACGCAAAAATCTAGTCCATTTGTGTTCAATTTTTAAGCATTTATCTTCCTTACACGCCGTTAATGGACATAGTTATATATATATATATATATATATATATATATATATATATATATATATATATATAATATATTCTCTCTCTCTCTCTCTCTCTCTCTCTCTCTATATATATATATATATATATATATATTATATATATATATATATCCGCCTGTATCATCTTGTAATTTCAGTGGATTTTATAATCGAGATCAATAGGCAATCGTTAAAGGAGTTTCAATCGGTCAAGTTACTCCTTTATTAAATTACGGATCTGTTTTCCTTGTCCATTGTCGCTTCACCCAACCCCACCACAAAAAGAACTCGCCATGCTCCGTTATTCAATCGATTAGCTGCGTAAAAAGCCGCCATTGCATCAATAGTTCACAGGGTACAGAATGAAAACAAAATATATATCAATATTGTTTGATGTTATAGTTTACTGGTTACAGTATATACAACAATATACATAAGAGTATAGGTATATGTATACTTATATATAGATACCAGTCTCTCTTTCTCTTTGTGTCTCTGTCTTTCAGCCTCTCTCTTTCTCTCTCTCTCTCTCTCTCTCTCTCTCTCTCTATATATATATATATATATATATATATATTATATATATATATATATATTCAAACGTGAATATACATTTTTCTTAAAATAATTTTTGTGACTTGTCATTCTTTCAACATTTTTTCTCATATTTTATGTAAGTCTTTATTTTTTTATTGATGAAGTCAATGTATGACACATTACAGGATTTTAAACACGCTAATAACGTGGTCTGTTTTGAGGCAAATCAAACTCAGATTTTCATAGAGACGTCGTTAATAAATAAGATTTATTTTATGTATTTGTTAATTAATGATTTTGAATAAAAATTAAACATTCATTGATAAACTTATGCAATTCCAGAGGGTATTGTAACGTAAGTAGTGACGAAATTTTGGTTACAGACAGACACCGAATCTCCCTTATAATAAAATTTACAATTTAAGACAATTAAAAAGAAATAGTTACACGCAGTGTCACCAGGATATCAACAAATTCTTTTACGCCAACCCCGCCCCCGTGACCTGGTCACTGTATTGCCAATTGCGCCAAAGAAAGCAGTTACCTTAATCTTAGAATCTCCTAAATAGTTTAAATATGGCTTAGGAAACTAGAAAACTTTACCTTGTCAACGGAACTTCATCATGAGTTAATATGGAAAAAAAAACAAAAAAACAAAAAAAAAACGAGTTAATCGGTCGAAATATCAATGCGAAAAATAAAAAAAATGAGAAAAAAAGAAAAAAAGGCAAGCAAAAAACAAAACAACAAGTAACAAAAAACAACACCATGACCCTTAAAAAAACAAAACAACAACCTAAAAACAAAAACAAAACAACAACAATAAAAGACACTGTAAGTTAGGTCTTGTTTATGATGGTAACCAATTTAATTGGCCGATCCTAATTAATTAATCGTCACTGCTTTTCGTGTTAAAACAGTTTGAGCAAATGCCTGTACGTATTTATCTTGTTCAATTGATATATCCATTGTTCTTTTAAAAAATACGAGCATATATATATATATATATATATATATATATATATATATATATATATATATATATATATATGCGTGTGTGTGTGTGTGTGAGGGAGATAGATAATATTTATAAAAGTAATTAAATAGACTAGCAAAAGTATTTAAGTTTAGATATTATACAATATCATATTAAATTAGAAAGACTAACAAAGCTAAATAAGAAGTGACATAAAAATGTCATACTTATTTTAATGTTATTTTAATTGATTTCTATATAAAATTATATATATTTTAGCTGGTATCTTTTTTCATCTTACTTTTAGTAGTTTTTTTTTATCACAACTCCCTCATGTTGTTCTTATAATAACAGCGAGAAACAGTTTGTATCTGATGATATATACCCCTTTGCATATCGGATATATAAATGGCGCGAGGGTGACAGGTTGAGGGATAATGATTGGTTCATATTTTCTTCTTCTTCTTCTGTTGGCCGCCATCTTCCTTTGGGATGTTCATCTTGTTGATTAATTGATAAATAAGACTTTGTTGTTTTTTTATAGCTTTTATCTAAAACCACCCTAGTTCAAAAGTGTTCTCGAACCGCGCGAATGAGGGGCGGCATCTTGAGAGCGATGATATCGTCTTCTCTCGGTGACTGACTGCCGGCAACTTGATAACTAAAACTGATTTCTGTTCACACGATTCTATTGGCGGTTTTCGGAAGGGGTTAAGTAAAGGTTATCACTATTCAATAATGCTAACGATAATTTTCCACTCAACTCCCTCCGATTTTAAATGTTTAACGAACTCAATTCAAATTCTAGCTACATTACTTACACAATTTATAGGCTACCCATGAATTATGTTACACTGAGACAAGAATCAAGCATGATATTTACCACGTACGAGTTAGACATAAGGCCCTATTAATATGGGACCACCCACGAACTGAAGCTCATGGGTGGCGGGTGCAAAAATGCGTTACCCCACAAGGGGGTCGCCTCAGGCACTGGGCAATGAACCCAGCCCTGTCCCTTTAAATTAAGGGGGCAGGTATTGTCCAAGGGGATAGCCTGGGATCAATGCTGTTAATTACATCAACCCCCGCCCAAGGGGGTTTGTGTTATTGACAAGTATCAAGCATGCGTTCTGTCTGAAAGGCCAATTCACAACCCCTTTCTGCTTCAACTAACCTTATCAACTGCTTTACTAATTAAGCCACGAGAGCTATTAGTGTTAAATACTTCTTATTACATAATTCGCTGCTATGTTTTTCTAAAAAGATATTCATGTTTTTTTTTTCTTCCGCAGATACAACCGGTGATGCCAAGCAATGAAAATGTAATTATCTTTGTGTATCAATGATAATAACAGGAGTAACAAATCGTAAGAGAAAAAAAAAAGGTCACGTGCTTTAAAACTTCCGGGAAAATGAAATCTCCAGAAAAGGAACCAAATAAAGAACGTTTCTAAAGAAAAGAAAAAACAAAAACAGTCATTAAATGTAGAGTATCATATGCAAATTAGGTAATGCTATAAAAGAGTACCGCCTCAGTAATAGACAGTCGGCTACTACACTTGACTAAGACAACGTCTGTTTCCAGAGACTTCTTCACTTCATAATAAAATGTATTCCGTTGATTTATGTAATAAATCTCGAAAACATACCAGTTGTACGGAAATGTGATTTGTTGTTTTGTAAATTGCTTATATGACGACAACCAATCAAACAATCAACGTTTGTATAACAATAAGTGAAAGACTGAACTTTTCAGAAAGAAGCACAAGAATAAAGAAACAATACCCAATCAATAAATAATAGGATAAGGGAAATATCAACCAATCGAAATATATTTTCAAAAGAAAATTCAACCTATAGAAACTCTTTACGGAAGATGGTTACCTATTCTGAAAATAAATAGGTAATCAACCAATTAAAATATATTTTCAAAAGAAAATTTGACCAATCAAAACTCTTGTCGAAAAATATCCACCAATCAAACGTATTTACGGGAGAAAGATGGTTACCTATTCTCAAAAGAAATAGGTAATCATCTACAAATATTTTGAAAGAAACAGACGACGAAAACAGACTAAAGAAACAGGATTTTAACCAATCAAAGAATGATTATATTTTAACAGGATATAACGGACCAATCAAAATAAGTACGTAATCAGATGACTGATATAAACCATTCAAGAAAGACAATAAATACAAGAAGGAAAAAATGTCCTCTGATGGAAATAGCGAACCAGTCGCCTGCTGGAAGTCGGCCTCAAAATTCCTTTGTTCGCATGTTGGCATGTGTGTAATGGTCATCATCTATTGCATTGCTGGTGGCTTTATTTTCGAACATCTGGAAAAGGACAATGAAGTCCAGATCTGCAAAGATTCACGAAAGGAATACCAGGCCATCGAATCTAAGACGCTCGAGAAACTGGCCGATTTGGGTCAGATGATGTCACGGAACGAGACACAGAGTATCTTGAAATTGTTTCGGGATAATTGCGTGAGTATTGGTTACACCGGTGACGTTTGTGAATTGAAAGGAAAAGAGAATGGAACGTCTTTCTCTTGGTCTTTGCCCGGAGCAATATTATTCTCCATAACGATCGTCTCAACAATTGGTGAGTAAAAGTATCGGTTTAATCCTCTTAGGGATTACATAGAATCGTCTTTCTACATTTTTTAGTTTATACCAGGGATCTCAAACTCAAGAACTCAAAAGGGCCATTACGTCCTTACTTCTACTATTGTAAAGATGTCTCAAGGGGTTCCATTATTAATTTTATTGAAATCCAATTAGCCAGATCTGTTTCTGAATATTAGCTTAACATATGTGTAAAGTTTCATGATGATCAGATCACTGGTGTAGGCGTTTAAAGTCCTGCAATGTATCTTATATATCACTAAGAAATAATGGTCTACATAATATATAATGTGGTTAATTTGAATACTGGTTTTAACAAAACTGGGTTTGATAAATAATTACTTGGTGTAATTGATCTCTAATTATTGTTTTCTTCTCCAACGTATCAATGCTATGAATTATTTTAATACAAACTAATTAATATATGATTAAGATAAGTGTAATCTTTTTATATGCATTCTTATTTAATTTTGATAGTCTTTCTAGTTTATTTCATTACATCAAAGCATAAATACTTACTCCCAGAGGGTGTATATCTTTGCTAAAGAAAACAGAAACGCAATTCAAAGTTCTATGACATTTAAGGAAATAGCAGATATCTCAATAAAAATTTAAAATTTAAAAAAAATCTTAATCAAGAAAGAAATTAGATGTAAAAGTAAAATTAATGAGATTTTTCTTTCATTATAACATTTTACAAAAAGAACCTTTTTCACATGGACAGTTTATTGGGTTTATTTTATTTATTTCCCTTTGCAATATTCTAAACACCTTGTAACCTTGTTTTAACTATAAGAATTCGAGGGGCGTTAATCCATAGCTAACACTTGTACTCTTATAATGCATTAGGTTATCCAAACGAGGGTAATCCAACACAGAATATTCGGTCGGGAAAAGACTACTTACTTAATTACATAACATACAACGAAGGAACACAATTCCTGTACCATCTATAAAACAGATACTAGATGTTTCAAGGAACATTAAGAAAGTTCAAGCAGCAAAGGGGTGGAAATCATTTACTATTTTTCAGGGGGCCTGGGAACGAAAACAGGCACCCATGTGCATGGCTGCAGACGAAGTGAAAAGACAACGTCAGTCGATTCCAATGTCGTGATGGTAAAAAGGGGAGATTTTAGGGTTCATTCTGTCATGTGATCAAAACGGACACGTGAAGTAGGAAATTTCCCCCTTCAATGTATAAAAGGGAGACAATTCTATTTTATCTCCCAACATATTAATTGATAAACTTCAATTGTTTTTATTTTCGTCTCTATCCCCTTCCAATTTTCTCTCATCAGTATTTGTTAACAGAGACCCCAATGTGGCCATCTTAGAAAAAAAAAATGACAATGGCAGATATTATAAAAAAAAAACCCAGATTTAAAGAAAATATAACTGTTAGGTGAATAGGTTTTTATTTTATTTATTGTTATTAATAATATAATAACACTCACATACATTTTTTTTTAAATTCCAAAGGTCAAATTTTTTTATCAAGATATATATGATCATCATTTGATGCTGAATTAAAAATACCATTCATTATGTTTTGTCCAACTTGGTTTTTTTACGATGTACTTGAAAACTTCACAGAATAATAGCATGTATTATTTGGATTATTCGGGCTATTGTCCACATATTCATTGTTATATACACAACGTTTCGGCCGATGTGCCCTCCAGCCTTCTAAGCCTTGTGGATATAACAATGAAGATGAGGACAATAGTCCGAATAATACAAATTATCAAGTCTCATCTAAAAAAATTCAGAAAAATTGAACATAATTACACTTATGCAAAAGCCTGTGGGCTCTACTTGTCACAGATACTGGTCATATATTGTTCTATACATTTCAAGTAAGAGTTTATATCTTAAAAATTTGATCTGATTAGAAAAAATGAGTATGATTTTTGGATTCAGCGTAAAAAGCTGCCTTAAAATCAGCTATTATATAATCGACATTGAAAACATCGCAGGCCAGTGTAATTGTAACGTAGTCACCGATGACTGCTATTTCGTTGATGGCTAATCGTCCCATGGAGAGGAAAAAAGCACAAAACACAACTGGTTTTAGCGTTAGGGCCTTCCTTGTTTTATTCTCTCTCCATTCAAACTCTGAAGCCGTGGAATCAGAAAGAAATATATAACGGACCCCAAGTTTGGACTGGCTTTCTTCTTTCTCTTAGGAAGAGTCTCTTATCGTATCCTTGATTTATTTGTTGTTCTACGAATCTCCGTGGAATCAGAAAGAAATATATAACGGCCCCAAGTTTGGACTGGCTTTCTTCTTTCTCTTAGGAAGAGTCTCTTATCGTATCCTTGATTTATTTGTTGTTCTACGAATCTCCGTGGAATCAGAAAGAAATATATAACGGACCCCAAGTTTGGACTGGCTTTCTTCTTTCTCTTAGGAAGAGTCTCTTATCGTATCCTTGATTTATTTGTTGTTCTACGAATCTCCGTGGAATCAGAAAGAAATATATAACGGACCCCAAGTTTGGACTGGCTTTCTTCTTTCTCTTAGGAAGAGTCTCTTATCGTATCCTTGATTTATTTGTTGTTCTACGAATCTCCGTTCCTCTCCTCGTACCCCAGACACCAAAAGAGAAAGAGACCGAATCTCGAAATCTGTAACACACGCGCGTGCGCGCGCTCATACACACATTATATATATATATATATATATATATATATATATATGATTTGCAACAAATATTGTCATATTGTGAACCCCAATGACTCAAGCAGTCTTTAGACTTAGATTTGACTACCACAAATTAACTATTAGTCCCAATATGCCAATATAGCAAAACATTTTAACAAGCCACAGCACACACTAGAAAACCTGTAATGCATTCTAATAGATCACAACTTTCCATCCACACAAAAACTAACACAAATGGAAACAAAATGGATTGTCCGCTTCCCCACACACCCATAGGTTAAACCCAGATGTAGGCAACTTACTTATGCTTATTGATATTTCCACCTCCACTACCAACGACCTACAGGCCTACATCTCCTCCTGCCTCAGCCACTTTCAACCCAGCCAATGAGGGCAGTGGACAAAGCTGAACATCAAAGACGGGTCGATACATGGACACCCTCTGACCTATAAAACACCAGACACTATGGAAGCCAGCCAGTCTAACAAAAAATCCTTGTAAAAGAAAGATAGAATCTTTTGAAATATCGGGATAATAAATGGATCTTATGGCATAATATCCAATTCAGTTTTCATTTATTTCACACATTTCCTTCAAGCTTTCTTTGCATTACAACCAAAAATGATTTTTTCATATATATATATATATATATATATATATATATATATACAGAAAATTAGACTTATCATATATATGTGTGTGTGTGTGTGGGTAGCAAATTAGAAAATTACCCCCCCCAAAAAAAAAAAAAAAAAAACAACACAAACAGCAATTGTTACTGTATTTTTTCGCATTATGTTCTTATCAAAGTCTCCCTCTCTCTATCAGTCATTTTACCTGTTGCAAAGTCATCCGCGACTCCTATGTCGGTAATGATTAATCAGCAGATGGGGAAGAAGAAATACAAAAGCACAACTGGTTGTAGCGTTAGGACCTTCGTTGTTTTATTCTCTCTCCGTCCAATCTCTGAGCCCCCGGGAGCAAGAAGAAGTGGTCAAAAGACATCACATGCGGACTGGCTGGCTGGCTTCTTCATTCATTTAGGAACCGGATCTTCTCTCTTTAATTCGTTCTTCATTCTCCGCTTCCATTCGTCTCCTTGCAGCCCAGTCACAAAAAATATATTAGAAAAAAAAAGAATTTGTTATTTCTCATTACATGAAAAGTGGATTTCATTTCAGAATTGCGATTTTGTGATCGTGGAAAATTTGTCTTCAGTGGTACCTTGACTTACGAGTTTTCCCAGTTACGAGCTGTCAGTCGGTCGATTTTTATTCTATTTTTGTTAAGATCGAAAATTTGTGGTACCAATGAGCTTTAGATACGCTTATGTTAGTAAGTTCGCAAAAAACATTAATGTTTCCAAATTTATTACGACAAAGAAAAATATAATTTATAAAAAAATAAACATTAAAACATTACAGCACATAATTTATTACATTCTATTCTATTATGTTTTTATACAATACAGTGAAATTTTTCTTATTAAAAAAATCGTAACAACAAAGGGTTGTTTTTTTGAGTGTATTTCAGGGAAAATTTATTTGATATGTGAGGAAATTGAGTTACGAGCGGGACGAATTAAACTTGTAAGTCACGGTAACACTATATATATATATATATATATATATATATATATATAGCACTGTCATCATCCTTCCGTCCACTAAAGACGATGGCGTTGTGTCTAAAATAAAAAAAATAAAAGTTTTTATCTACATCTGCACAAGTGGTTGTGCAGGCCAATCCTTTAATGACTGTCTTTATTGGACTGACTGCACACAAACAGTAATGCTTGCTGGGGCTGTTGTTTTATCTCCTTCCTTTTGGCTCTTTCTGCTGTGGAGGCTACTCTCCGGCTCGCCCCTTTGACATTAACTGCCTATCAATTATGTAACAGACCGGAGGGGATATAATCAGCATATTAAGCCCCTCCCCCCCGACATGGCGGCTACTTTCTGGTGTTGGTGCAATATCACTAGGTGATAAATTATAGCACAAGTGTTTCTTTATAAGCGTTTTTTTTTTTTTTACTGTAGTGAGAAGAAACAAAGCAACCATAAGAAAAATGATAGTTTTTATTTATTTGGATAAAAAACAGCAAAAGATACTGAAAGAAAAACAGTTTGCAGGAGAAGGTTGAAAAGGAGGAGGAGGAGAGGAGGAGGAGGAAGGGGAAGAGTAGAGTTGTGTCTGTTAAGCGAAAATATCGATACTTCATCTAGAATTGATTAAAAAAAAGACAAAGGACAAACTTTGATCAAACTTCTTATCTTTTCACTCTTTTCGAGATCGATTCTTGTTAACGACACAAAAGAAAAAAAAAAAAAGAAAAGAAAAGATAACGTTATCAAATCTCATTAATTTCCTTTAACGATCTTCAGTCAGCGTCAAGTGGATTTTGAATACTGGGGAATGCCGAAGGGATCGACGCAATTTTTGTTCTTTCCCACCCATGAGCTTCGGCTTGTGGGTGGGCCCACGTTAAAACGAGCCTTGTGCCAGCCCATACAAGTGGGGTATGAGGCAAATACCCAAAATAACCCCCCCCCCCCCAATACTGGTTCGGTGATATCCACCTCCTTAGACTTGTTTCCTGAGAGATATCTACGTCCTTGTGCAGCAGAAATATTGAAAGACAAAATATACGCAACAACATCTGATAAAAATTGAAATCTTATTATAATTGAGATTTGGTGTCTGTCTGTCTGTAACCAAATCTACGTCACTGCTTACGCCTTCGGAAATGGCGTAAGTTTATCAATGAGTATTCAATTTATAGTAAAATTATTAATTCGTAGAATAAATCTTATATTTATTAATGATGTCTCTATGAAAATTTGCCTAAAATAGCCATGTTATTAGTGCGTTTAAAATCCTGTAATGTGTCTCATATATCACTAAGAAATAAAGGTTTACATAATATATGGTGTGGTTAATTTGCACACTAGTTTTAACAAAACACTTGGTGTAATTGATCTCTAATAATATTGTTTTATTTTCCAACGCATTAACATCACGAATGATTTATATAGAAACCAATTAATATATACTTCTATACATATATAAAGGTTGTGTGTATGTGTATGTCCGGAGAAAACTTCGAAAATAAACAATTCAAGACAAAGTAAATACATATACACATTAAGTATCACCAGGGCTTGGTTTTTGAGCAACAATAATGAATTAATTATAATTAAAAGATGAAATTTAAATGATAACAGCATATAATTTTTTGCATGTAGTATTTTAAATAGGGGAAATTAATTTTTCTTTTCAGATTGTCTTTTTTACATATGGATTTAATGGGGCATCCAGTGAGGATCCATCTCGAAATTCAACAATAATGGATCTGTGAGACTACCTTTTTACCCCCCCCTCTACACAGGCGATGCCGGGTAGCCGCTTCTAGTCATAATATAAATAAGTGTAATCTTTTTATATGCGTTTTTTATTTAATTTCGTTAGTCTTTTAAATGAATAAATTTCATTACATTAAAGCTTAAATATATACGCCCGGTGGATGGCGCATATTCTTGCCAGTAAAAGAAAAAGTTTGTATACAACACGAAGACGATTTTCTCACACATCAATCCTCATCACAGATCAACATAGTTCTTTGTCCTATTGGTGGGGCTTAGAATACGCTGTCTGTATCCCTGCAGAGGGATAAGACACCCCAACAAAAATGTGATGTCCTGAATATGACACTAAACTACATCTGATGATGAGGCTCCAGTTCTGGACATCTGGGGAGTGTGGAGTACCTCTTCAGTATAATTCTCTCAGGCCGACTCTAACCTGTAAAGGGTCCCAGGTTTTTTCAGTATTTTTCCAGTTAAAGATCCGCCCAGTTGTGGGGCTTAGAATACGCTGACTGTATCCTCCTGCAAATGAGTAAGATCCTCGCCTAGCAAATAAGAAATGTCCGAGGAATGACGCTAAACTGCATCTGCTGATGATGCTCCAATTCTGGAGCTTTTGAAGGTGTAGAGTACCTCTCCATTGCCATTCCTTTAAAGCCGACTTGACCCGCTACGATGCCGTCTATAGGTCGAATAGAACTGTTTAACTCTTTGCCTACATTCCCGCCACTGCGATATTACCGTAATCCGCTGAAGGTGAGTTCATTATAACTGAGCAGAAAGACTCAGATTACAATAATGATAGGACTTTATTTGAATAGAATGATTCTGAGGTGAATAGATAGTGAACTTTGAAATATTAAATCGTACACTTAAAAAAATGATTCGTATTCAATAAGACCATGTGAAAAAAAAGCATCTTAAGAACAAATTAAGGGTTATTTATTATTAGTTACTTGAAACCATATAACTTTGCAAACAAATGATTATTATTAAAAAGAAATAATACTTAAATCATATAATAGTGTATAAATTATTAGTATTAGATAGGAATACTTCAAACCAAAAACTGTGTGCAAATATTTGTATAGATTGGAATACTTGATACATATAACTGTAAATCATTTATAATAATAAAATTACCTAAACTAATAATTGTTTCTAAGGTTAGTTATCATTATTACTTGAAACCGCATAACGGTACGCAATCATTAAATACAAATAATGAATTGAAACCATATCATTGTGCATAAAATTATTTTGTATTAGATTAATACTTGATATATATATATATATATTATATATATATATATATATATATATATATGGAGATTGTTCGAAATCTTTTTTAAGAAAACCCTTTATTTCACCTGGTACTTTTAATACTCTGATGATGGAATTTTATTTCCGAAAATATTTAGAATTAAAAAAAAAAGTTAAATAAATATAATTTTCAACACATATTGCATTGTAAACTGCCTTCAAAAATCTTTATATTACACATACGCACAATGCTTTCAAACATACTATAAAAAAACCTGTATTTCACTATGCGAGGCTAAATTTATAGTAAAAAATTTAAAGAATTTCGAACAATCTCCACGAGTGCAGGAGCAGCCGAACCGACTTAACATCACAGAAGTAGCCGATTTAACATCATGGAAGTAACCGAAAAAGAACATTTTTTTTTAAATATACGGCGTTCCTCAACTTCTTAAAACAACAGATGATTACACCATCGCCGTGGATAAGTACTATAAAAAAACACCTAGTACTTTTAATAACTCTGATGATGGAATTTTATTTCCGAAATATTTAGAAAAAAAAAAGTTAAATAAATATAATTTTCAACACATATTGCATTGTAATTGCCTTCAAAAATCTTTATATATATATATATATATATATATATATATATATATACCCCGCAACGAGCAGGATGTGACACAAGGTCAATTTCTTAAGCAAAGTTTAACAGGTTAAATGGTTACTTAGCCACGGTTAAAGAGCCCAGTCTGCCTTACTATTTACCCATAGCTGGAGGGAGAATAGTTGGTTGCTACTTTCCCAAGTATATTAGCGCTTGTGAAATGCAAATAGCCTCGTCCAAGATTTGAACTCGGGTCGACGAGTCTATTTCCTACAACTCTAATCATTACACCACGCTCCTCAACATACATATAACTGTATGCAAAAAATCTCTAAGAAATAACTGCGTGTAAATATGAGCTTACAATGCCACGTCTCTCTATATCAAGCATAAAAAACACTAGATGAGTTCACATGCCGTTAAATCAATCAATCAATAATAGGTTTTATTGTTCAGAAACAAGTCCGCTAAATAACTTTTTGGTGTGAATTTGCAAGAGAAATAACTTGTGAATCAGGTTCCTCCGAAGATCTTTCTGTAGCATAGTGGTTTTCAAACAGTGCACATAACTACAGGGGTCTGCGAATTAACAGGAGGGGGTCCAAAGAAACTGCGGGGGTTCTGCGAAGTCAGGAGGGGGTCCAAGCAACTGCGGTTGTACGTTAATCGGATTATATACATTATTCGAGACCACCCCGCAGTTTCTTTGGACCCCTCCTGTTAACTTCGCAGAATTTCTTTGGACCCCTCCTGTTAACTTCGCAGACCCCCTGTAGTATGTGCACTCAGTTTGAAAACAACTATGCTTCCTCGGAGGAACCTGTTCACAAGTTAATTTCTCTTGGCAAATTCACACCAAAAAGTCTATTTTAGCGTGACTTGTTTCTGAACAATAAAACTATTTGATTGATTGATTGATTTTAACGCATGTGAACTCATCTAGTGTTATTTTATGCTAAGATATTAGAGAGACGTGGTCATTGTAAGCTCATATTTACACGCAGTTATTTTCTTAAGAAGATTTTTGCATACAGTTATATTGTATGTTTGGAAGGAAAGCGTGGTTGTAATGATGTAGAGTTGTTAGGAATAGACTCGTCGACCGCGATTCAAATCTTGGACGAAGGGCTGATTTTTGCATTTCACATAGCGCTAAATATACTTGGGAACGGTAATGGCAACCAACTATTCTCCCTCCAGCTATGGGTAAATAGTAAGGCAGACTGGCTCTTACCGTGGCTAAGTACCATTTAACCTGTTAAACTTGCTTAAGAAAATTGACCTTGTGTCACATCTGCTCGTGCGGGTAATATATTCTATATATATATATATTATTATATATAAAGATTTTGAGGCAATTTACAATGCAATATGTGTTGAAAATTAATATTTATTTAAACTTTTTTTTTAATTCTAAATTATTTTCGGAAAATAAATTCCATCATCAGAGTTATTAAAAGTACTAGGGATGTTTTTTTATAGTACTTAATCCCCACGGCGATGGTGTAATCATCTGTTGTTTTAAGAAGTTGAGGAACGCCGTATATTTTAAAAAAAAAATGTTCTTTTTCGGTTACTTCGCATGATGTTAAATCGGTACTCTGTGATGTTAAGTCCGGTTCGGCTGCTCCTGCAGCTGTGGAGATTGTTCGAATTCTTTAAAATTTTTACTATAAATTTTAGCCTCGCATAGTGAAATACAGGTTTTTTTTTTAATAGTATGTTTGAAGCATTGTGCTATGTGTAATATAAAGATTTTTGAAGGCAAGTTTACAATGGCAAATATGTGTTGAAATTATATTTATTTAACTTTTTTTTTTATCTAAATTTTTCGGAAATTAAAATTCCATCATCAGAGTTATTAAAAGTACCAGGTGAAATAAGGGTTTTCTTAAAAAAAGAATTTCGAACAACCTCCATATATATATATATATATATATTATATATATATTATATATATATATATATATATATCAAGTATTCCAATCTAATAAAATAATTTATGTGATATGGTTTCAATTCATTATTTTGTATTAATGATTGCGTACCGTTATGCGGTTTCAAGTAATAATGATAACTAACCTTAGAAAAACAATTATTGTTTAGGTAATTATTATTATTATAAATGATTTACAGTTATTGTATCAAGTAGCACACAGTTTTTTGGTTTGAAGTATTCCTATCTAATACTAATAATTTATACATATTATATGATTTCAAGCATTTGTTTTCACAAAGTTATATGGTTTCAGTAACTAATAATATAACCCTTAATTGTTTCTTAAGATGCTTTTTTTCACATGTATTGAATACGAATCATTTTTTTAAGTGTACGATTTAATATTTAAAGTCACTATCTATTCACCTCAGACTCATTCTATTCAAAAAAGTCCTATCATTTGTAACTGAGTCTTTCTGCTCAGTTATATGAACTCACCTTCAGCGGATTACGGTAATATCGCAGTGGCGGGAATGTAGGCAAAGAGTTAAACAGTTCTATTACCTATAGACGGCATCGTAGCGGGTCAAAGTCGGCTTTAAAGAATGGCAATGGAGAGGTACTCTACACTCTTCAAAGCTCCAGAATTGAGCATCATCAGCAGATGCAGTTGCGTCATTCCTCGACATTTCTTATTTGCTAGGCGAGGATCTTAACTCATTTGCAGAGATACAGTCAGCGTATCTAAACAACTGGGCGTCTTTAACTGAAAAATACTGAAAAAACCTGACCCTTACAGGTTAGAGTCGCCTGAGAGGAATTATACTGAAGAGTACTCCACCTCCCAGATGTCCGACTGGAGCCTCATCATCAGATGTCATATTCAGGACATCAATTTTGTTGGGGTGTCTTATCCCTCTGCAGGGATACAGACAGCGTATTCTAAGCCCACCAATAGGACAAAGAACTATGTTGATCTGTGATGAGGATTGATGTGTGAGAAATCGTCTTCGTGTTGTATACAAACTTTTTCTTTACTGGCAAGAATATGCGCCATCCACCGGGCGTATATATTTAAGCTTAATGTAATGAAATTTATTCATTTAAAGCTAACGAAATTAAATAAAAACGCATATAAAAAGATTACACTTATTTATATTATGACTAGAAGCGGCTACGGCATCGCCTGTGTAGAGGGGGGGGTAAAAAGGTAGTCTCACAGATCATTATTGTTGAATTTCGAGATGGATCCTCACTGGATGCCCATTAAAATCCATATGTAAAAAAGACAATCTGAAAAGAAAATTAATTTCCCTATTTAAAATACTACATGCAAAAAATTATATGCTGTTATCATTTAAATTTCATCTTTAATTATAATTAATTCATTATTGTTGCTCAAAACAAGCCTGGTGATACTTAATGTGTATATGTATTTACTTTGTCTTGAATTGTTTATTTTCGAAGTTTCTCCGGACATACACATACACACAACCCTTTATATATGTATAGAAGTATATATTAATTGGTTTCTATATAAAATCATTCGTGATGTTAATGCGTTGGAAAATAAAACAATATTATTAGAGATCAATTACACCAAGTGTTTTGTTAAAACTAGTGTGCAAATTAACCACACCATATATTATGTAAACCTTTATTTCTAGTGATATATGAGACACATTACAGGATTTTAAACGCACTAATAACATGGGCTATTTTAGGCAAATTTCATAGAGACATCATTAATAAATATAAGATTTATTCTACGATTAATAATTTTTACTATAATTGAATACTCATTGATAAACTTACGCATTTCGAAGGCGTAAGCAGTGACGTAGATTTGGTTACAGACAGACAGACACCAATCTCAATTATAATAAGATTTCAATTTTTATCAGATGTTGTTGCGTATATTTGTCTTTCAATATTTCTGCTGCACAAGGACGTAGATATCTCTCAGGAACAAGTCTAAGGAGGTGGATATCACCGAACCCAGTATTGGGGGGAGGGTTATTTTGGGGTATTTTGCCTCATACCCCACTTGTATGGCTGGGCACAAGGCCTCGTTTTAACGTGGCCACCCACAGCCGAAGCTCATGGGTGGGAAAGAACAAAAATTGCGTCGATCCCTTCGGCATTCCCAGTATTCAAAATCCACTTGACGCTGACTGAAGATCGTTAAAGGAAATTAATGAGATTTGATAACGTTATCTTTTCTTTTCTTTTTTTTTTTTTCTTTGTGTCGTTAACAAGAATCGATCTCGAAAAGAGTGAAAAGATAAAAGTTTGATCAAAGTTTGTCCTTTGTCTTTTTTTAATCAATTCTAGATGAAGTATCGATATTTTCGCTTAACAGACACAACTCTACTCTTCCCCTTCTCCTCCTCCTCCTCCTCCTCCTCCTTTTCAACCTTCTCCTGCAAACTGTTTTTCTTTCAGTATCTTTTGCTGTTTGTTTTATCCAAATAAATAAAAACTATCATTTTTCTTATGGTTTGCTTTGTTCTTCTCACTACAGTAAAAAAAAAAAAACGCTTATAAAGAACACTTGTGCTATAATTTATCACCTAGTGATATTGCACCAACACCAGAAGTAGCCGCATGTCGGGGGGGGGGCTTAATATGCTGATTATCCCCTCCGGTCTGTTACATAATTGATAGGCAGTTAATGTCAAAGGGGCGAGCCGGAGAGTAGCCTCACAGCAGAAAGAGCCAAAAGGAAGGAGATAAAACAACAGCCCCAGCAAGCATTACTGTTTGTGTGCAGTCAGTCCAAATAAAGACAGTCATTAAAGGATTGGCCTGCACAACCACTTGTGCAGATGTAGATAAAAAACTTTTATTTTTTTTATTTAGACACACGCATCGTCTTTAGTGGACGGAAGGATGATGACAGTGCTA
This sequence comes from Doryteuthis pealeii, assembly GCA_023376005.1. Classification (NCBI taxonomy): domain Eukaryota; kingdom Metazoa; phylum Mollusca; class Cephalopoda; order Myopsida; family Loliginidae; genus Doryteuthis; species Doryteuthis pealeii. Next base: position 51,856,637 of record CM042145.1, on the reverse strand, counting down.
TATATATATATATATATATATATATATATATATAGTGTTACCGTGACTTACAAGTTTAATTCGTCCCGCTCGTAACTCAATTTCCTCACATATCAAATAAATTTTCCCTGAAATACACTCAAAAAACAACCCTTTGTTGTTACGATTTTTTTTAATAAGAAAAATTCACTGTATTGTATAAAAACATAATAGAATAGAATGTAATAAATTATGTGCTGTAATGTTTTAATGTTTATTTTTTATAAATTATATTTTTCTTTGTCGTAATAAATTTGGACATTAATGTTTTTTGCGAACTTACTAACATAAGCGTATCTAAAGCTCATTGGTACCACAAAATTTTCGATCTTAACAAAATAGAATAAAATCGACCGACTGACAGCTCGTAACTGGGAAAACTCGTAAGTCAAGGTACCACTGAAGACAAATTTCCACGATCACAAAATCGCAATCTGAAATGAAATCCACTTTTCATGTAATGAGAATAACAAATTCTTTTTTTTTTCTAATATATTTTTGTGACTGGGCTGCAAGGAGACGAATGGAAGCGGAGAATGAAGAACGAATTAAAGAGAGAAGATCCGGTTCCTAATGATGAAGAAGCCAGCCAGCCAGTCCGCATGTGATGTCTTTTTGACCACTTCTTCTTGCTCGGGGGCTCAGAGATTGGACGGAGAGAGAATAAAACAACGAAGGTCCTAACGCTACAACCAGTTGTGCTTTTGTATTTCTTCTTCCCCATCTGCTGATTAATCATTACCGACATAGGAGTCGCGATGACTTTGCAACAGTAAAATGACTGATAGAGAGAGGAGACTTTGATAAGAACATAATGCGAAAAAATACAGTAACAATTGCTGTTTGTGTTGTTTTTTTTTTTTTTTTTGGGGGGGGGGTAATTTTCTAATTTGCTACCCACACACACACACACATATATATGATAAGTCTAATTTTCTGTATATATATATATATATATATATATAATATATATATTGAAAAATCATTTTTGGTTGTAATGCAAAGAAAGCTTGAAGGAAATGTGTGAAATAAATGAAAACTGAATTGGATATTATGCCATAAAGATCCATTATTTCCCGATATTTCAAAGATTCTATCTTTCTTTTACAAGGATTTTTTGTTAGACTGGCTGCTTCCATAGTGTCTGGTGTTTTATAGGTCAGAGGGTGTCCATGTATCGACCCGTCTTTGATGTTCAGCTTTGTCCACTGCCTCATTGGCTGGGTTGAAAGTGGCTGAGGCAGGAGGAGATGTAGGCCTGTAGTCGTTGTAGTGGAGGTGGAATATCAATAAGCATAAGTAAGTTGCCTACATCTGGGTTTAACCTATGGGTGTGTGGGAAGCGACAATCCATTTGTTTCCATTTGTGTTAGTTTTGTGTGGATGGAAAGTTGTGATCTATTTAGAATGCATTACAGGTTTTCTAGTGTGTGCTGTGGCTTGTTAAATGTTTTGCTATATTGGCATATTGGACTAATAGTTAATTTGTGGTAGTCAAATCTAAGTCTAAAGACTGCTTGAGTCATTGGGTTCACAATATGACAATATTTGTTGCAAATCATATATATATAAATATTATATATATATATATTAATGTGTGTATGAGCGCGCGCACGCGCGTGTGTTACAGATTTCGAGATTCGGTCTCTTCTTCTCTTTTGGTGTCTGGGGTACGAGGAGAGGAACGGAGATTCGTAAACAACAAATAAATCAAGGATACGATAAGAGACTCTTCCTAAGAGAAGAAGAAAGCCAGTCCAAACTTGGGTCCGTTATATATTTCTTTCTGATTCCACGGAGATTCGTAGAACAACAAATAAATCAAGGATACGATAGAGACTCTTCCTAAGAGAAAGAAGAAAGCCAGTCCAAACTTGGGGTCCGTTATATATTTTTCTGATTCCACGGAGATTCGTAGAACAACAAATAAATCAAGGATACGATAAGAGACTCTTCTAAGAGAAAGAAGAAAGCCAGTCCAAACTTGGGTCCGTTATATATTTCTTTCTGAATCCCACGGAGATTCGTAGAAAACAAATAAATCAAGATACGATAAGAGACTCTTCCTAAGAGAAAGAAGAAAGCCAGTCCAAACTTGGGGTCCGTTATATATTCTTTCTGATTCCACGGCTTCAGAGTTTTGATGGAGAGAGAATAAAACAAGAAGGCCCCTACGCTAAAACCAGTTGTGTTTTGTGCTTTTTTCCTCTCCATGGGACGATTAGCCATCAACGAAATAGCAGTCATCGGTGACTACGTTACATTACACTGGCCTGCGATGTTTTCAATGTCGATTATATAATAGCTGATTTTAAGGCAGCTTTTTACGCTGAATCCAAAAATCATACTCATTTTTTCTAATCAGATCAAATTTTAAGATATAAACTCTTACTTGAATGTATAGAACATATATGACCAGTATCTGTGACAAGTAGAGCCCACAGGCTTTGCATAAGTGTAATTATGTTCAATTTTTCTGAATTTTTTTAGATGAGACTTGATAATTTGTATTTTCGGACTATTGTCCTCATCTTCATTGTTATATCCACAAGGCTTAGAAGCTGGAGGCACATCGGCCGAAACGTTGTGTATATAACAATGAATATGTGGACAATAGCCCGAATAATCCAAATAATACATGCTATTATTCTGTGAAGTTTTCAAGTACATCGTAAAAAAACCAAGTTGGACAAAACATAATGAATGGTATTTTTAATTCAGCATCAAATGATGATCATATATATCTTGATAAAAAATTTGACCTTTGGAATTTAAAAAAAAAATGTATGTGAGTGTTATTATATTATTAATAACAATAAATAAAATAAAAACCTATTCACCTAACAGTTATATTTTTCTTTAAATCTGGGTTTTTTTTTTTATAATATCTGCCATTGTCATTTTTTTTTTCTAAGATGGCCACATTGGGGTCTCTGTTAACAAATACTGATGAGAGAAAATTGGAAGGGGATAGAGACGAAAATAAAAACAATTGAAGTTTATCAATTAATATGTTGGGAGATAAAATAGAATTGTCTCCCTTTTATACATTGAAGGGGAAATTTCCTACTTCACGTGTCCGTTTTGATCACATGACAGAATGAACCCTAAAATCTCCCTTTTTTACCATCACGACATTGGAATCGACTGACGTTGTCTTTTCACTTCGTCTGCAGCCATGCACATGGGTGCCTGTTTTTCGTTCCAGGCCCCTGAAAAATAGTAAATGATTTCCACCCCTTTGCTGCTTGAACTTTCTTAATGTTCCTTGAAACATCTAGTATCTGTTTTATAGATGGTACAGGAATTGTGTTCCTTCGTTGTATGTTATGTAATTAAGTAAGTAGTCTTTTCCCGACCGAATATTCTGTGTTGGATTACCCTCGTTGATAACCTAATGCATTATAAGAGTACAAGTGTTAGCTATGGATTAACGCCCCTCGAATTCTTATAGTTAAAACAAGGTTACAAGGTGTTAGAATATTGCAAAGGGAAATAAATAAAATAAACCCAATAAACTGTCCATGTGAAAAAGGTTCTTTTTGTAAAATGTTATAATGAAAGAAAAAATCTCATTAATTTTACTTTTACATCTAATTTCTTTCTTGATTAAGATTTTTTTTAAATTTTAAATTTTTATTGAGATATCTGCTATTTCCTTAAATGTCATAAACTTTGAATTGCGTTTCTGTTTTCTTTAGCAAAGATATACACCCTCTGGGAGTAAGTATTTATGCTTTGATGTAATGAAATAAACTAGAAAGACTATCAAAATTAAATAAGAATGCATATAAAAAGATTACACTTATCTTAATCATATATTAATTAGTTTGTATTAAAATAATTCATAGCATTGATACGTTGGAGAAGAAAACAATAATTAGAGATCAATTACACCAAGTAATTATTTATCAAACCCAGTTTTGTTAAAACCAGTATTCAAATTAACCACATTATATATTATGTAGACCATTATTTCTTAGTGATATATAAGATACATTGCAGGACTTTAAACGCCTACACCAGTGATCTGATCATCATGAAACTTTACACATATGTTAAGCTAATATTCAGAAACAGATCTGGCTAATTGGATTTCAATAAAATTAATAATGGAACCCCTTGAGACATCTTTACAATAGTAGAAGTAAGGACGTAATGGCCCTTTTGAGTTCTTGAGTTTGAGATCCCTGGTATAAACTAAAAAATGTAGAAAGACGATTCTATGTAATCCCCTAAGAGGATTAAACCGATACTTTTACTCACCAATTGTTGAGACGATCGTTATGGAGAATAATATTGCTCCGGGCAAAGACCAAGAGAAAGACGTTCCATTCTCTTTTCCTTTCAATTCACAAACGTCACCGGTGTAACCAATACTCACGCAATTATCCCGAAACAATTTCAAGATACTCTGTGTCTCGTTCCGTGACATCATCTGACCCAAATCGGCCAGTTTCTCGAGCGTCTTAGATTCGATGGCCTGGTATTCCTTTCGTGAATCTTTGCAGATCTGGACTTCATTGTCCTTTTCCAGATGTTCGAAAATAAAGCCACCAGCAATGCAATAGATGATGACCATTACACACATGCCAACATGCGAACAAAGGAATTTTGAGGCCGACTTCCAGCAGGCGACTGGTTCGCTATTTCCATCAGAGGACATTTTTTCCTTCTTGTATTATTGTTTATGGTTTATATCAGTCATCTGATTACGTACTTATTTTGATTGGTCCGTTATATCCTGTTAAAATATAATCATTCTTTGATTGGTTAAAATCCTGTTTCTTTAGTCTGTTTTCGTCGTCTGTTTCTTTCAAAATATTTGTAGATGATTACCTATTTCTTTTGAGAATAGGTAACCATCTTTCTCCCGTAAATACGTTTGATTGGTGGATATTTTTCGACAAGAGTTTTGATTGGTCAAATTTTCTTTTGAAAATATATTTTAATTGGTTGATTACCTATTTATTTTCAGAATAGGTAACCATCTTCCGTAAAGAGTTTCTATAGGTTGAATTTTCTTTTGAAAATATATTTCGATTGGTTGATATTTCCCTTATCCTATTATTTATTGATTGGGTATTGTTTCTTTATTCTTGTGCTTCTTTCTGAAAAGTTCAGTCTTTCACTTATTGTTATACAAACGTTGATTGTTTGATTGGTTGTCGTCATATAAGCAATTTACAAAACAACAAATCACATTTCCGTACAACTGGTATGTTTTCGAGATTTATTACATAAATCAACGGAATACATTTTATTATGAAGTGAAGAAGTCTCTGGAAACAGACGTTGTCTTAGTCAAGTGTAGTAGCCGACTGTCTATTACTGAGGCGGTACTCTTTTATAGCATTACCTAATTTGCATATGATACTCTACATTTAATGACTGTTTTGTTTTTTCTTTTCTTTAGAAACGTTCTTTATTTGGTTCCTTTTCTGGAGATTTCATTTTCCCGGAAGTTTTAAAGCACGTGACCTTTTTTTTTTCTCTTACGATTTGTTACTCCTGTTATTATCATTGATACACAAAGATAATTACATTTTCATTGCTTGGCATCACCGGTTGTATCTGCGGAAGAAAAAAAAACATGAATATCTTTTTAGAAAAACATAGCAGCGAATTATGTAATAAGAAGTATTTAACACTAATAGCTTCTCGTGGCTTAATTAGTAAAGCAGTTGATAAGGTTAGTTGAAGCAGAAAGGGTTGTGAATTGGCCTTTCAGACAGAACGCATGCTTGATACTTGTCAATAACACAAACCCCCTTGGGGGGGGTTGATGTAATTAACAGCATTGATCCCAGGCTATCCCCTTGGACAATACCTGCCCCTTAATTTAAAGGGACAGGGCTGGGTTCATTGCCCAGTGCCTGAGGCGACCCCCTTGTGGGGTAACGCATTTTTGCACCCGCCACCCATGAGCTTCAGTTCGTGGGTGGTCCCATATTAATAGGGCCTTATGTCTAACTCGTACGTGGTAAATATCATGCTTGATTTTGTCTCAGTGTAACATAATTCATGGGTAGCCTATAAATTGTGTAAGTAATGTAGCTAGAATTTGAATTGAGTTCGTTAAACATTTAAAATCGGAGGGAGTTGAGTGGAAAATTATCGTTAGCATTATTGAATAGTGATAACCTTTACTTAACCCCTTCCGAAAACCGCCAATAGAATCGTGTGAACAGAAATCAGTTTTAGTTATCAAGTTGCCGGCAGTCAGTCACCGAGAGAAGACGATATCATCGCTCTCAAGATGCCGCCCCTCATTCGCGCGGTTCGAGAACACTTTTGAACTAGGGTGGTTTTAGATAAAAGCTATAAAAAAAACAACAAAGTCTTATTTATCAATTAATCAACAAGATGAACATCCCAAAGGAAGATGGCGGCCAACAGAAGAAGAAGAAGAAAATATGAACCAATCATTATCCCTCAACCTGTCACCCTCGCGCCATTTATATATCCGATATGCAAAGGGGTATATATCATCAGATACAAACTGTTTCTCGCTGTTATTATAAGAACAACATGAGGGAGTTGTGATAAAAAAAAACTACTAAAAGTAAGATGAAAAAAGATACCAGCTAAAATATATATAATTTTATATAGAAATCAATTAAAATAACATTAAAATAAGTATGACATTTTTATGTCACTTCTTATTTAGCTTTGTTAGTCTTTCTAATTTAATATGATATTGTATAATATCTAAACTTAAATACTTTTGCTAGTCTATTTAATTACTTTTATAAATATTATCTATCTCCCTCACACACACACACACACGCATATATATATATATATATATATATATATATATATATATATATATATATATTATATATATATGCTCGTATTTTTTAAAAGAACAATGGATATATCAATTGAACAAGATAAATACGTACAGGCATTTGCTCAAACTGTTTTAACACGAAAAGCAGTGACGATTAATTAATTAGGATCGGCCAATTAAATTGGTTACCATCATAAACAAGACCTAACTTACAGTGTCTTTTATTGTTGTTGTTTGTTTTTGTTTTTAGGTTGTTGTTTTGTTTTTTTAAGGGTCATGGTGTTGTTTTGTTACTTGTTGTTTTGTTTTTGCTTGCCTTTTTTTCTTTTTTTCTCATTTTTTTTATTTTTTCGCATTGATATTTCGACCGATTAACTCGTTTTTTTTTGTTTTTTTGTTTTTTTTTCCATATTAACTCATGATGAAGTTCCGTTGACAAGGTAAAGTTTTCTAGTTTCCTAAGCCATATTTAAACTATTTAGGAGATTCTAAGATTAAGGTAACTGCTTTCTTTGGCGCAATTGGCAACAGTGACCAGGTCACGGGGCGGGTTGGCGTAAAAGAATTTGTTGATATCCTGGTGACACTGCGTGTAACTATTTCTTTTTAATTGTCTTAAATTGTAAATTTTATTATAAGGGAGATTCGGTGTCTGTCTGTAACCAAAATTTCGTCACTACTTACGTTACAATACCTCTGGAATTGCATAAGTTTATCAATGAATGTTTAATTTTTATTCAAAATCATTAATTAACAAACATAAAATAAATCTTATTTATTAACGACGTCTCTATGAAAATCTGAGTTTGATTTGCCTCAAAACAGACCACGTTATTAGCGTGTTTAAAATCCTGTAATGTGTCATACATTGACTTCATCAATAAAAAAATAAAGACTACATAAAATATGAGAAAAAATGTTGAAAGAATGACAAGTCACAAAAATTATTTTAAGAAAAATGTATATTCACGTTTGAATATATATATATATATATATATATATATATATATATATATATATATAGAGAGAGAGAGAGAGAGAGAGAGAGAAAGAGAGAGGCTGAAAGACAGAGACACAAAGAGAAAGAGAGACTGGTATCTATATATAAGTATACATATACCTATACTCTTATGTATATTGTTGTATATACTGTAACCAGTAAACTATAACATCAAACAATATTGATATATATTTTGTTTTCATTCTGTACCCTGTGAACTATTGATGCAATGGCGGCTTTTTACGCAGCTAATCGATTGAATAACGGAGCATGGCGAGTTCTTTTTGTGGTGGGTTGGGTGAAGCGACAATGGACAAGGAAAACAGATCCGTAATTTAATAAAGGAGTAACTTGACCGATTGAAACTCCTTTAACGATTGCCTATTGATCTCGATTATAAAATCCACTGAAATTACAAGATGATACAGGCGGATATATAATATATATATATATATATATATATATATATTATATATAGAGAGAGAGAGAGAGAGAGAGAGATATATATATATATATATATATATATATATATATATATATATATATATATATATATATATAACTATGTCCATTAACGGCGTGTAAGGAAGATAAATGCTTAAAAATTGAACACAAATGGACTAGATTTTTGCGTGTAAATAAGTAAAGAAATATATGATAGCCAATACAGTAATATTCTACAGGTTATTCATCAGTCCGGGTTTTCAGGGGAAATAACTTTTTTTTTTAAATACGTAAATGCAAAAAAATCGTTAGAAATAATTTTTTGAATATATAAAAAATCTCTTAAAATATGTTACGCAAAATTGCGCATTTTTAAACTTATATTTTTAGATTAAATAAAGCTTGGTCTATGGTGTAAATATTCAGTTTAACATTCTAAGTGAATAAAATACGCTAAGTGAATCAGAGAAAATACTTTTTGCATCATAAATAAAGAAAATATTATTCTAAAAACTACGGAAAAAAGGTACGCTACCGAAAAAATAGTTTTAAATGTATTAAAAATAAATTACAGGTGTAATATTATTTTGCTTTTTTACTGACGCTCATTATGTTACTACTTTTTGACCTTAAATAATCGATTTTAATTAATTTTAATTCGTTTTTAAAATGAAAAGCAACGAGAAAATGGGTATCCTTAATATAGTGTCCCTTTGCGGCATATAATTTACGTAGCCATGTTTTCATACTCAAAATTATTTTATCCGGCCATGATATATTAGTACAATGGTACCTTGGCTTACGAGTTTTATTCATTCCATCTGTAACTCAATTTCCTCGTATATCAAATCAATTTTCCCCATTGAAATAAACTGAAATGACATTAACCTCTTCCAGCACCCCCCCCCAACTAATTTTATTATTTATACAAGCAAAAATATGCGTACTCCGAGCGTAAGATTTTAAATTTTAATCTAATGAAATATATTGAATTAGAAAGACTAACGAGATTAAATAAGAATGCATATAAAAAGATTGCACTTTAATTTTTTAATACATTGGTGTGGTGAAAAGTGATTCTAGCACTCGAAAACCCATAAAGGAAAAAGGCCCAGCTTCGTTTCGCAGGGCTACGTCTGTGTTTTCGTAGATCCCTTTTACGTTGATGTCACGCACGCGCTCAGAAAACGGAAGTGAGCGAGCAGAAAGGTAAACAAGCAGCGGCGAGACGAGAACGCGAAAAAGGGGTGTCCGAACGAGTGAACGGAACGAAGTGAATAAGAGTGAAGGAGCGATAAAAGAGAAAAACTGAAAAGGATAAGGAAGAGAAGAAGGAGAGAAACGAACGAAAGAAAGAACACATACAGAAGCTCAGAAGAAGGAATACAAGGATAAAAGAGACAGACGCAGGTTGTAACGAATTCTTTGTTTTACTGTATTTTAACTTGTCATTTGCTGTTTTATTTTTGGCAAAATAAATCAGTGACTCTTAGTAACTGTTAAGTTTTTTGTTCGGGCTAACTTCAAGGCACAAGCTATTTCGGCAATTAAACCATGGAGGAAAAAAGAATTCGATCCTGCGGTGATGTAATTCGTCCCCTTTAGTGGACAAGGCGACGTAGTGGCATGGCTCACTAAGGTGAAGCTGGTTGCTGAGTTACAGGGTGACCGACCTGTCGAAGCTGATACCACTATATCTTGAGGGTGACGCATTGGCTCTTTATTTAGAAATGAGTGCGACGGACAGAAGGGACCATAAAATAATAGAGTCCAAGTTAGTCAAAGCGTTCACTGAAGGAGTGTTTCATCGCCTATGGTAAATTAGCCAAGGTGAAATGGACAGGCGAATCCGTTGATGCTATGCAAACAATATTAGGCGATTGGCAAGGTTAGCAGGATGGTGGGAGTGGGTGCCGAGAGTGTTGTGAGGCTAGCTTTCGTGCATGGATTTCCTGAACGAATTTCAATTGCACTTCAACAAATGCCCTGCGTAGAATTGATTACTGCTGCCAGGGTACTGACTGTCAACAGGACGGATGAATCTCGAGTCATAGGTGCTGTGGCTCAAAGTCAAGGTGCCAGTAGACCAGAAGATAGAAGAAATGGAAAATTTGTCGGACAATGTTTTCGGTGCTGTGGGCCACACATGTTGAGGGACTGCAGGGAACGACCGAAACCACCTGTGACTTGCTATGGATGCGGGGAGAAGGGACACATTGTTAGATTTTGTCCCCAGGGAAACGAGCAATGGAGTTACTGCGCCAATAGCTACCCCGTCAGATCAACATCGGCGCGACATCGAAACTTGCCAGTTGTAGATGCAAAGGTGGGAGGAGTAAAGGCCAAGAGCCCTGGTGGATACAGGATGCAATACGACCCTGGTAACTCCCTCGTTGGTGAGAAGTTGGAGTGGAAGGACACTCATAAAAGCGGTTGATGGGAGATCGGTCACTTGCAGGGGTCTACCACTGTGACGTTATCAGTGAAAGAGGTGCAGTTCAACATCAGGGTGCTTGTGCTGGAACGCATCATCGATGACATCGACGTCGTTCTTGGCATGGATGCTATCGACGAGTTGGGAGTGTCACGGTTGTCGGGAATGATGTTCAATTTGGAAGAGCACAGTGTGCAGCGACCCTACAGACACAAGGTAGTGGACTGAAGGGCATGAAGGTAAAAGACAAGGACTTTTGCGCTGAATTTGATGGGAAAAATGGACGGTTGAATGGTACTGGAAAAATGAGCCACCCGCACTGAAGAACAGGGTAGGCATGTATAAAAGAACTATGCAGGATGAGGAGAGAGTGGCATTTGAGAATGAAGTAGACAGGTGGATTGAGGAAGGCATCTTGGTGCCTTGGAAGAGAAAAGTTCAAAGTGGAGTATTGCCACTGATGGCAGTGACCCAACCCACGAAGCACAAAGTCAGACCAGTGCTAGACTTTAGGGAGCTGAACGCGCATGTAATATGCCACACGGGAGGAGATGCTATCGATGTGTGTGGCGAGACCATTCGAGAGTGGAGACAGATGAAGGGTGCTGCTGCAATAATAGATCTAAAGTCAGCGTACCTGCAATTACATGTAACAGAGAGGCTGTGGCAGTACCAGCTCGTGGCATACAAGGGGAAAACTTATTGCCTTACCAGGTTGGGTTTTGGGTTGAATGTCGCACCGAAAATCATGGCAGCAGTGCTCAAGACGGTATTGAATCAGGATGAGAGAATAGCGAAGGCCACAAATTCATATATCGATGACATCCTGGTGGATGAGTCAGTTGTGCAAGCGGAAGGAGTGAGATATCACCTGGAAAAGCATGGATTGATAGTAAAGCCTTCAGAGTCCCTTGACGGAGGTGCAGCACTTGGGCTCAAGTTGAAGAAGGAGAAGGAGACTGGAGAGTTGGTTTTCCGGAGAAGTAATCAAATTCCTCTAGTGGTAGACAGGATGACTAAGCGGGAGTTGTTCTCGATCTGCGGGAAATTGGTGGGTCACTACCCCGTGGCTGGATGGTTGAGGGTTGCCTGCAGCTATGTAAAGAGACAGGCAGAGGAGATAATGTGGGATGACTGTGTGAGTGACAGGACACTCAAGATGATAAGGGATATCATCAAGGAAGTGGAGAGAGAGGACCCTGTGAGAGGAAGGTGGCATGTACCAAAGTTGATGGCGGCATTGTGTGGTGTGATGCCAGCAGTATAGCAATGGGTGTGATATTGGAAGTAGGAGGTGTCAGGGCAGAGGACGCTGCTTGGCTGAGGAAGAAGACAGATGCTCATCATATAAATGTTGCAGAGTTAGAGGCATTGATAAAGGGTGTCAACTTGGCAATAAAGTGGAAGCTGAGAAATATAGAGGTGAAGACTGACTCGGCAACTGTGCTGGCCTGGGTTGAGTCTGTAATAAATAAGGAGAGCAGAATACGGACTAAGGGAGCAGCAGAGATGCTCATAAAGCGACGGCTGGGAGTTTTGGAGGACGTGATACAAGAGTTTGACTTACAGGTCAGGGTTAACCTGTGACCTCGGAAGCTAATAAAGCTGATGCTCTCACAGGGAGGAAAGCCTGGTTGAAAGTGCCCATTGATGCAAACGTCGGATATGTCATGTGCAGCATTGAGGATGAGTTCGTCAAGAAACTGCATGAAAGTCACCACATGGGTGTGGAGAGGACACTATTTTTGGCAAAGAAGGTAGACCCAGCGATTTCTAGAGAAGTTGTGCGCAAAGTAGTGCGAGCATGCCAGCGATGCCAATCAATAGATCCTGCGCCAAGTAAGCATGAGGCTGGTGAAATCCATGTCTCGAAGAATTGGGCAAGACTGGCAATTGACGTTACGCATTATCATAATAGCGCATATCTGTCAATGGTGGATTGTGGACCTTGTAGAATTGCTGTATGGCGAGAGCTGAGGGGAGAGACGGAATGTCGATTGCAGCTATGCTGGATGAGTTGTTTCTGGAGAGAGGTCCAGTGGAGGAGATCCTGATGGACAATGGCACTGTCTTCAAATCAGGACCGGTCAAGGCAGTCCTGGAAAAGTGGAATGTACGAGCGTACTACAGGGCTGCATACCGACCAAGTGGGAACGGCATTGTGGAGAGGCATCACAGGACTGTGAAGGCAATAGCCGAAAGGGGCCAATATCACCGCTCGAGGCAGTTTACTGGTACAACATATCCCCTCGAGTAGGTCAGGAAGAGGATTCTGTGCCTCAGCGTGCGATATTTTCGTATGAGTGGAGACATCCGTTGGTTGTACCCAAAAGGGAGACAGAGGTGAGGCAAACTGACTCAGTTCATTGGAGAAGAGGTATGGATAAAGCCGCCTGATGCTCGTTGTACCACGCGTGGGGACGAGGAATAGTGACTGGAGCGCAATCACGAAATAACATCTCTGTGAATGGAACCCCATGGCATATCCTCGATATTCGACGAGTGATAGGCTCCCTGAATGAAAGTGAAAGCGAAGGTGCTGTGAGGCAAGAGGAGAGCAGCGAAGTCGTTCCAGTTCGTACAGTCGAGTAGAACCGTACGTCCACCTTATTGGTCACGGGACTACGAGATGGTGAAGATGATTTGAGATCAAGGGGGCGTGTGGTGAAAAGTGATTCTAGCACTCGAAAACCCATAAAGGCCCAGCTTCGTTTCGCAGGGCTGGGTCTGTGTTTTCGTAGATCCCTTTTACGTTGATGTCGCACACGCCGCTCAGAAAACGGAAGTGAGCGAGCAGAAAGGTAAACAAGCAGCGGCGAGACGAGAAAACGGAAAAAGGGGTGTCCGAACGAGTGAACGGAAACGAAGTGAATAAGAGTGAAGGAGCGATAAAAGAGAAAACTGAAAAGGATAAGGAAGAGAAGAAGGAGAGAACGAACGAAAGAACACATACAGAAGCTCAGAAGAAGGAATACAAGGATAAAAGAGACAGACGCAGGTTGTAACGAATTCTTTGTTTACTGTATTTTAACTTGTCATTTGGCTGTTTTATTTTTGGCAAAATAAATCAGTGACTCTTAGTAACTGTTAAGTTTTTTGTTCGGGCTAACTTCAAGGTACAATTGGAGAATGAAAACATAATATTAGAGATCAATAATGTCAAGTAATTATTTATTAAACATTGTTTCTTAAACCCAGTATGCAAATTATGCACATCAATACTAAGTAAACCTTTATTCTTAGCGATACATAAGAACCTCACGTGGCGTAAGGTTAGTAAGCCAGCCCATTGTTGCTGAGTTGATTCTCATTGGGCGCCCCATATTTATGGCCTGTGTCACATCTAAGCTAAGTTTAGTAAATAACTATAAAACACATTGCAGGACTTTAATGCACTAATAACATGGGTTGTTTGGAGGCAAACCTAACTCAGGTTTTCATAGAGACATCGTTAATAAATAATAAGATTTATTCAATTCAATGTATTAATGATTTTTACAATAAATTAAATATTCACTGATAAACTCGCAATTCCTGAGTGTAGGTGACGTAAGCAGAGACGTATTTTCGGTTACGAGACAGGCAAACACGAAATCTCCATTATAATAAGATATGATCGCATAAACCATCACAAATAAATTTGTTTTACATTTTTTGTCATGTCCAACACAGGAACTGTATTATACATCAACATGAAGCTGTTCCGCTGTGGATTACATCCCTACTTCTCCACATAGGCACCTTCTCTCATGGCATTGTTCCACCTTCGAATGAAGCATGTAACCCTGCTCCGTAAATTTTGTTGACTGTTCTTTGAGCCAACTTTCATTACAGATTTCACTTCCTCACACTGGAAATGTTTGCCTCACTTCGTCCCATGAAAAGAAGGTGAGAGGCAAACATTATTCCAGTTTATTCTAAACCCTCGTAGATAATATATTACATTCAAATTCAAAGTGAAACAAACTTTCGTCGGCTCAGATACTTGATTGTTTGTTGTTGTTATTGTTTGTTTTTTATCTATTTCTCCAAATGATAAGGACTTCCTGACGTTTAATGTTACTTGAGTAAGTGCTAAAAAGTGATAAAATAAATGTACGTTAATTAAATATTTGCATGACAATGACACCTGAGCAGAGCGAATGTAATGATGCTGAACAGAAGGTCAGTGGCACGACCGGACAGATAGAAAACTGAGTGGATCAAGCAGTGGGCTAAGTCCCTAAATATATTGTAAATATACACTCGGATCATTTAACCGGTCCTGAATTAAGCATACCTGTTTCCCCACAGGTAAAAATCAAGATCAGAATCGTGTGACTATTTGGGTGTCCTGTCATGGTGTAATGGTTGGCAAGATAGTCTCGTATACCATTATTACTGAAAAGGCGAAGTTCGATCCCCGCTGGATGCTCTTATACTTGTGAGCGTCGTATCCATATCCTACTGCTGTAACAAAGTTTGGGTAAATATTTTAAGGACCCTCACGTGTGTAATGGTTTTAGCAAGCTAGATACGTGAACCATTGTTAGTGAGTTCGATTCTCACTGGCGCCCCACCACTTTGGCCTTGTGCCCATCTAAGCTAATGCTAAGTAAAATAACTATACTGACAATTTTTTTGGGGGGGGGGCTCGTTATCATCGTAAGAAAATGGATTCGGCGAACCCGAGTTCAAATCTTGAATGAGGCTATTTGCTTTTCTGTTCGCGCATTTTCCTCAGGAAGATAGGTATTCCCCAACCCGTTCAGCCATGAGTGGATGTGACATAAGGTCACAAGTAAGGGTCATCCGGCAAGAATTGAACTCGTTTATTCAGTGGTAAATGGATCCGAGACCAAAGCTTACTAACCATTACACCACTATGCATTAAGTAGGTATAAACGCAACTATTCTAGCCAACAAGCTACGTTAAATAGTAATGACCGACTGAGGTTAATTATTATTATCTAAGATATGTTAAATTTTAAACATCAATAATATCTTCAGCTAAATAAAATCTTTGATCTACTTATTTAATTATAATGGAGAATTCGGTGCCTGTCTGTAAGGAACTACGTCAGCTGCTATGTAATAATACCCTCTGAATTGGCGTAAAGTTATCAATGAGAATTTATTTTTATAACTAAATTAATATAACACAGAATAAATAAATCTTATTCATTAACGATGTTCTATGAAAATCCCGAGTTAGATTTGCCCTCAAACAGCCGTTATTAGTGTGTTTAAAATCTGCAATGTGGTCTTATAATATCACTAAGAATAAAGGTTAATATAATAATGTTGTGGTTAATTTGCCATACTGGTTTAACAAAAACCGGGTTTTATGAAATAATTTCTGGTGTTATTGATCTCTAATATTTTCATTCCCAACGTATTAAAATCAATCCTATGAATGATTTATATTGACACCATTTAAAATATAATTAAAAAATAATGTAATTTTATATGCGTTTCTAATTTAATTTCGTAGTCTTTCTATTTAATAATAATTCATTACATTAAATTTTAGATACTTGCGCCCCATGAAAATTGCCCTTCTCGCATTGAAAGTTATTAAAGTGGAATATTGTTTTTGATAGATTGCGATTGATTGATTGATTTTAACAGGCATGTCAACGCCTCAAAGGTACTTTATACTAGAGTCTAGGGAATTGCATTAAATGTACATATTCAATACTAATAATTATATAAGTTTCAAGAAATTATCTTTAATTGAGTAATAAGTTATTATTTGCACACAGTTTATTGTTTTAAATAACAATAATAACCCTCCGTAAATAATTATATGGTTCAAGTACTATTCTTAATACAAATAATTTACAATTATGTGGCATCAAATATTCCCATGAAGCGAATAATTTGCAAAACAGATTTATTTGAACACATAGATGAGAGAACTCACCGGTACTGACCACTCCGGGTCAAGAGTTGAGCGCCATGTGTATCGCATGCAATGTCCACCTTCTCTCAACTACTTATAAGAGCTTAGCGTTAACCAATACTGCCCATCGGTCAGAGATGGAACCCACAAATGGTTATGGATAATGTTTTCTGTACTGGGCCAGTACAGTTTTCATTCCACCTAATCTATACATATATAAAGACAGTTGTGTATATGTTCGGAAGGATACTTCGAAATAAACAACGAAAAAAGTAAAATATATAAATATATATATACCATTAATGTCATCCAGGGCTTGCTTTTTTTGAGGCAAAAATAAGTACTAAAGTCACTCTTATAAATGGTTGAGAAGATGGTGGACATCTTGCACGCAAGACCACATGCTGCATGCTTAGCCTCGCGAGGTAATTCATTTCACCTCTCACTACAAGGAAGTTAATCCTGCCAGTAATGGCAATGAAGGGGTACTCCATAATCCCATTTAAGATTTGACCTCTTCATCGATACAGTTTAGTGTTTATTACCCTTTTTAGTGGGTAGTGGATCTTACCCGTCCTCTTTGTAGAGTATATAGTCCAGCGTGTTTCTCAAGTGCAACTCAGATTTTATGTTTAATGTTAAACACCTTTCCTTTTTCTATTGAATGGTGTTTTATAGCCTGAAAAATGAACAAAAATTAACAATTAAGCATAGAATGTTGAGTTGTTTCTACATATGCTGTTAAAATTTGAGACCCCCCCGTTTGGTTGAGGCTGTAGAATACGCTAGAGTAAGACTCCGGTAATGGGGCCACCTGTTGGCCGTGGGTTGCCGTGATGCTTAAGGACGGTCTCCTGGGGATGCCTCCTACTTAGGCTAGATGGAATGGTTAGAGAACCCACCGCCTTCCGAATCAATAGGCTGGTCATGTCAAGCCTAAGCACCTATATGATTGCCTAACCCTATTGCCTCTTATGGCAAGCCCCAGCCCCTTTTTACATATAGGTGCAAGAAAGGCCGGTGGCTTAGGATCTTAGAGTCCTAGAGAGACGTTAAACTGCATCTGATTCTGGAGTTCTGGGGAGTGTGGAAAGTAAACCTTCTTATCCGCCATTTAACTCCCAGGTCCACTCTGAACTAGTGGTAGGGCAAATCAATATAGGTGCAGGGCTTGAACATGACCAGCCTATTGAAATCGAGGGTGGGGTTCTCTAACATCCATCTAGCCTAAAGTAAGGAGGCCACCCCCAGGAGTACCGTCCTTAAAAAGCATCACGCAACCCACGCCAACAAGGTGGCCCCAATTAACGGAGTCTTTTACTTCTAGCGTATTCTACAGCCTCCCACCAACAGGGCGGGTCTCAAAATTTTAACAGTCATAGTAGAAACACTCAACATTCTATGCCTTAATGTTAATTTTTTGTTT
This sequence comes from Doryteuthis pealeii, assembly GCA_023376005.1. Classification (NCBI taxonomy): domain Eukaryota; kingdom Metazoa; phylum Mollusca; class Cephalopoda; order Myopsida; family Loliginidae; genus Doryteuthis; species Doryteuthis pealeii. The sequence continues at coordinate 51,838,635 of CM042145.1, read as the reverse complement.
CATTTTCAGGTATAAAAACACGCATTCAATAGAAAAGGAAAAGGTGTTTAAACATTAAACATAAAATTCTGAGTTGGCACTGGAACACGCTGACCTATATTACTCTACAAAGGAGGGACGGGTAAGATCCACCAACCCACTAAAAGTATAACACTAAACTGTATAATAATGAAGAGGGTCAAATTCTAAAAATCTGGGAGTATGGAGTAACCCTTCATTGCCATACCTGGCAGATTAACTCTTGTAGTGAGAAGGTGAAATGAATTTACCTCGCGAGCTAGCATGCCAAGGCATGTGTCCTTGCGTGCAAAGATGTCCACCATCTTCTTCAACATTTATAAGAGACTAGTACTATTTTTGCTCAAAAGCAAGCCTGATGACAATTTAATGTGTAATATATATATATATATTTACTTTGTCGTTGTTTTATTTTTCGAAGTATCCTCCGAACATTACACAACTGTCCTTATATATTAAGATAAGTGGAATGAACTGTACTGCCCATACAGAAAACATTATCCATAACCTAGATATTGTGGTTCCATCTCTGACCTGGGCAGTATGTTTATTACGCTAATCTCTTATAAGTGTTGAAGAGAAAGGTGGACATCTGCATGCGATACAACATGCGCTACAACTCCTGACCCGGAGTGGTAGTACCCGGTGAGCTCTCATCTATTGTGTCAAATAAATCTGTTTGCAATTATTCGCATTCAATGGAAATTTGATGCCACAATAAATTGTAAATTATTGTATAAGAATAGTTACTTGAAAACCATAATATTACGGAGGGGTTTATTTGTATTTAAAACAATATAACTGTGTGCAAATAATAAACTATTACTCATAAGATAATTTCTTGAAACTATATAATTATTAGAGTGAATATGTTCAATTAAATGCAATCCCCTAGACTCTAGGTATAAGTAACCTTTGAGGCGTTGACATGCCGTTAAAATCAATCAATCAATCAATCTATCAAAAACAATATTCCACTTTTAATAACTTTCAATGCGAGATGGTGCAATTTTCATGGGGCGCAAGTATCTAAATTTATGTAATGAAATATAATTAAATTAGAAAGAACTAACGAATAAATAAGAACCATATAAAAATTAACAGTTTTTTAATTATAATTTTAATGGTGTCAATATATAATCATTCATAGGATTGATTTTAATACGTTGAGAATAAAATATTAGAGATCAATAAACACCAAGAATTATTCATTAAAACCCGGTTTTGTTAAAACCAGTATGCAAATTAAACCCAACATATAATATATTAACCTTTATTTCTTAGTGATATATAAGACACATTGCAGGATTTTAAACACCACTAATAACAGGGGCTGTTTTGAGGCAATATCTTAACTCGGATTTTTCATAGAGAACATCGTTAATGAATAAGATTTATTATTCTGTGGTATATTAATTTAGTTATAAATTAATTCTCATTGAAACTTACGCAATTTCAGAGGGTATATAACATAAGCAGTGACGTAGTTTTCCCCTCTTACAGACAGGCAACCGAATCTCCATTGTTATAAAAGTAGATTCAAGATTTTTATTTTAGCTGAAGATATATATGGTTTTAAAATTTTACATATCTTAGATAATATAATTAACCTCAGTAGTCATACTATTTAACGTAGCTGTGGCTAGAAAGTTGCGTTTATACCTTTACTAATGGCATAAGTGGTTGTAATGGGTTAGTAAGCTTGGCTCGCTGATCCTTACCACCTCTGAATAACGAGTTCAATTCTTGCCGGAATGACCTACTTGTGACCTTTTCACATCCTACCTGGCGAAACGGGTGGGTGAATACTATCTTTCCTGAGAAATAAGCGCGAACAGAAAAGCAAATAGCCCATTCAGATTTGAACTCGGGTCGCCGAATCCATTTCTTACGATATAACGAGCCCTCCCCCAAAAAAATGTCAGTTTATAGTTTTTTACTTAGCTTAGCTAGATGTGGCACAAGGCCAAAAGTGTGGGGCGCCCAGTGAGAATCGAACTCACTAACAATGGTCTACGTATCTAGCTTCTAACCATTACACCACGTGAGGTGTCCAAAATATTTACCCAACTTGTTCACAGCAGGTAGGATATGAATACCGAGCTCACAGTATAGAGCATCCAGCGGGACGAAACTTCGCTTTTCAGTAATAAATGGATATACGAGAACTATCTTGCCCAACCATTACACATGACAGGACACCCTAAAATAGTCACACGATTCTGACTATGATTTTACCTGTGGGGATAACAAGGTATGCTAATTCAGGACCGTTAAATGATCCGAGTGTATATCAATATAATTTTAGGGAGCTTAGCCCAACCCTGCTTCCACTCAGTTTTTCTATCTGTCCCGGTGCACTGACCATTCTGTTCAGATCATTACATTTCGCTCTGCTCAGGTGTACATTGTCAATGCAATTTTAAATTAACGTACATATTTTTATCACTTTTTAGCACTTACGTCAAGAACAATAAACGTAGGAAGTCCTTATCTTGGAGAAATAGATAAAAACAAACAATAACAACAACAACACAATCAAGTATCTGAAAGCCGACGAAAAGTTTGTTTCACTTTGAATTTTGTTTGAAATTGTACATATATTTCACGAGGGTTTTAGATAAACTGGATAATGTTTTGCCTCTCAAACCTTCTTTCATGGGACCGAAGTGAGGCAAACATTCCAGTGGATAGGAGTGAAAATCTGTAATGAAAAGTTGGCTCAAAGAACAGTCAACAAAATTTACGGAGCAAGGGTTACATGCTTTCATTCGAAAGTGGAACAAAGCCATTGAAGAGAAACGGTGCCTATTGGAGAAGTAGGGATGTATCCACAGCGGAACAGCTTCATGTTGATGTATAATACATGTTCCTGTGTTTGGCATTGACAAAAAATGTAAACAAATTATTTGTGAATGGTTTATGCGTCATATCTTTATTATAATGGAGATTTCGTGTTGCCTGTCGTACCGAAAATACGTCTTCTGCTTAACGTCACGATACACTCAGGAATTGCGTAAAGTTATCAGTGGAATATTTATTTATTGTAAAAATCATTAATACATTAATGAAATAAATCTTATTATTTATAAACGATGTCTCTATGAAAAACCTGAGTTAGGTTTGCCTCAAAACAACCCATGTTATTAGTGCATTTAAGTCCTGCAATGTGTTTATAAGTTTTACTAAACTTAGCTTAGATGTGACACAAGGCACATAAATATGGGCGCCCAATGAGAACAAACTCAGCAACAATGGGCTGGCTTACTAACTTTACGCACGTGAGGTGTCTATGTATCGCTAAGAAATAAAGGTTTACATAGTAATATGAATGTTGCATAATTGCAACTGTTAAAACATGTATAAATAATTACTTAACATTATTGATCTCTAATATTATTGTTTTCATTCTCCCAATTGTACTTTGAAGTTTAGCCCGAACAAAAACTTAACAGTTACTAAGAGTCACTGTTTATTTTGCCAAAAATAAACAGCAAATGACAAGTAAAATACAGTAAACAAAGAATTCGTTAACAACCTGCGTCTGTCTCATTTTATCCTGTATTCCTTCTTCTGAGCTTCTGTTGTGTTCCTTTCTTTCGTTCGTTTCTCTCCTTCCTTCCTCTCCTTAATCCTTTTCAAGTTTTCTCTTTTAATCCTCCTTCACTCTTATTCACTTCGTTTCCGTTCACCATCGTTCGGAACACAACCTTTTTCGCCGTTCTCGTCTCGCCGCTGCTTGTTTACTCTTTCTGCTCGCTCCTTCCCGTTTCTGAGCGCGTGTGCGACATCAACGTAAAGGGATCTACGAAAAACAGACCCAGCCCTGCGAAACGAAGCTGGGTCCCCTTTATGGGTTTCGAGTGCAGATCACTTTTTCACGCCAACACGGCCCCCTTGATCTCAAATCATCTTCACATGCTCCGAGTCCCGTGACCAATAAGTGGACGTACGGTTATAACTCGATGTAACGAAAGTTTTTTGTTGGGAAAACGACTTCGCTGCTCTCCTCTTGCCTCACAGCACCTTCGCTTCACTTTCATTCAGGGAGCCTATCCACTCGTCGAATATCGAGGATATGCCATGGGGGTTCCATTCACAGAGATGTTATTTCGTGATGCGCTCGCAGTCCACTATTCTCCTCCCCCACGGCGTGGTACAACCGAGCATCAGGCGCTTATCCATACCTCTCTCCAATATGAACTGAGTCAGTTTGCCACCTCTGTCTCCCGTTGGGTACAACCAACGGATGTCTCCACTCAATGACGAAAAATATCGCACGCTGAGCACAGAATCCTCTTCCTCTGACTACTCGAGGGGATATGTTGTACCAGTAAACTGCTCGAGCGGTGATAATTTGCCTTTCGGCTATTGCCTTCACATCCGTGGATGCCTCTCCAACAATGCCGTTCCCACTTTGGTCGGTATGCAGCCCTGTAAGTACGCTCGTACATTCCACTTTTCCAGGACTGCCTTTGACCGGTCCTGATTTGAAGACAGTGCCTTGTCCCATCAGGATCTCCCTCCCACTGGACCTCTCTCCAGAACAACTCCATCCAGCATAGCTGCAAATCGACAATTCCCGTCTCCTACCTCATGCAGCTCTCGCATACAGCAATCACAAGGTCCACAATCCACCATTTGACCATGATATGCGCTATTATGAAATGGTAACGTCAAATTGCCAGTCTTGCCAATTCTTCGAGACATGGATTTCACCAGACTCATGCTTACTTGGCGCAGGAATCAATGATTGGCAAATCCGCCCCCTGGCAAAAGGCCCCCTCGCAAAACTACTTTGCGCACAACTTTCTCAGAAATCGCTGGTCTACTCTTTGCCAAAAATAGTGTCCCCTTCCACACCCATGTGGTGACTTTCATGAAGTTTCTTGACGAACTCATCCTCAATCTGCCATGACATATCCGAACGTTTGCATCAATGGGCACTTTCACCAGGCCTTTCCTCACCCCTGTGAGAGCATCACAGCTTTATTAGCTTCCCGAGGTCACAAGGTTAACCCTGACCTTAAGTCAAACTCTTGTATCACGTCCTCCAAAATCCCAGCCGTCGCTTTAGAATACTCGCGCTCCATAGTCGTATTCTGCTCTCCTTAATTATTCAGACTCAACCCAGGCCAGCACAGTTGCCGAGTCAGTCTCCCTCCTATATTTCTCGCTTCCACTTTATTGCCAAATTGACACCCTTTAATCAAATGCCTCTAATACCTGCAACATTTTATGAATAGCAATCTGTCTTCTTCCTCAGCCCAAAGCACGTGCCTCATGCCTGACCACCCCTACCCCAATATACACCATGCTATACTGCGGCATCAACACCAACAATGCGCCATCAACTTTGTACATGCAACCTTCCTCTACAGGGTCCTCTCTCTCCACTTCCTTGATGATATCCCTTAATCATCTTGAGTGATCCTGTCCACTCACCACAGTCTATCCCACATTATCTCCTCTGCCTGTCTGCTTTACTAGCTGCAGGCAACCCCCTCCAGCCAACGGGTTTGACGCCACCAATTTCCCTACCAGATCGAGAACAACTCCCGCTAGTCATCCTGGTCTTCTACCACTGAGGAATTGATTACATTCTCGGAAAACCAACTCTCCAGTCCCTTCTCCTTCTTCAACTTGAGCCCAAGTGCTGCACCTCCGTCAAGGGACTACTGAAGGCTTTACTATCAATCCATGCTTTTCCAGGTGATATTCACTCCTTCCCCTTTGCACAACTGACTCATCCACCAGGATGTCATCGATATATGAATTGTGGCCTTCGCTATTCCTCATCCTGATTCAATAACCGTCTTGAGACTGCCTGCCATGATTTTCGGTGCGACATTCAAACCCAAAAACCCAAACCTGGTGAAGGCATAATTTTCCCTTGTATGCCACGAGCTGTACTGCCACAGCTC
>CM042145.1:51775411-51832593 GCA_023376005.1 Doryteuthis pealeii | reverse complement strand
GATGCGGCAAAAGAGACCAATATTAAAATAATTACCCAGTGTAATTATTTATTGCTTTTTACTGGTCATGATAATTTATAGCTTACTACTTTTGACCTTAATAATCGATTTTTAATTACTTTTACCTTCGTTTTCAAAAAAAAAAAATAAGAAAAAAAAAAAAAAAAACAAAAAAAAAAAAAACAAACAAAAAAAAAAAAAAAAAAAACAAAAAAAACACACACACAAGAAAAAAAAAAACAACAAAAAAAAAGAAGGGAAATTGTGAGAATATCATAATATTAGTCTGCCCTTGGGTATATATATTTACAGATGCCAGTTTATCTCATATCTCAATTTTTTCCGGCCATGAATATTAGTACAATGACCTTGGCTTACGAGTTTAATTCATTCCATCTGATAACTCAATTTCTCGTATATTCAAATCAATTTTCCCATTGAATAAACTGAAATGAACATTTAACCTCTTCCCAGCCCCCCCCCCCAACTAATTTTTATTTATACAAGCAAATATGCGTACTCGAGCGTAGATTTTAATTTAATCTAATGAAATATATCGGAATTAGAAAGCTACGAGATTAATAAGAATGCATATAAAAAGATTGCACTTTAATTTTTAATACATTTGTGTGGTGTAAAAGTGATTCTAGCACTCGAAAACCCATAAAGGAAAAAGGCCAGCTTCGTTTTCGCAGGAGCTACGTCCTGTGTTTTCGTAGATCCCCTTTTACGTTGATGTCACGCACGCGCTCAGAAAAACGAAGTTGAGCGAGCAGAAAGGTATACAGCAGCGGCGAAGACGAGAACGCGAAAAAGGGAGGTGTTCCGAAACAGTAACGGAAACGAAGTGAATAGGTGAAGAGCGATAAGAGAAAACTGTAAGGATAAGAAGAGAAGAAGGAGAGAAACAACGAAAGAAAGAACACATTACAGAAGTCGAAGAAGGAATATAGACAGACAGAGATATAGATAAACGATTCTTTTGTTTTACTGTATTTTAACTTGTCATTTGCGTTTTTTTTTTTGGCAAAATATCAGTACTCTTAGTAACTGATTAAGTTTTTGTTCGGGGCAACTTCAAGGCACAAGCTATTTCGGCAATTAACATGGAGGAAAAGATTCGATCCTGCGTGATGGTATTCGTCCCTTTAGTGGACAAGGCGACGTATGGCATGCTACTAAGGTGAAGCTGGTTGCTGAGTTCAGGGTGTGACCGCCTGTCGGAAGCTGGATCCACTATATCTTGAGGGTGACGCATCTGGCTCTTTATTTAGAAATGAGTACGACGGACAAAGAGGGATCCATAAAATAATAGAGTCCAAGTGTATCAAAGCGTTCACTGAGGATGTTCATTCGGCCTATGGTAAATTTAGCCAGGTGAAATGGACAGGCGAATCCGTTGATTGCCTATGCAACAAATTAGGCGATTGGCAAGTTAGCAGGATTGGTGGGAGTGGGTGCCGAGGTGTTGTGGGCTAGCTTTCGTGCATTGGATTTCCTAACGAATTTCAATTGCACCTTCAACAAATGCCCTCGTAGAATTGATTACTGCTGCCAGGTACTGACTGTCACAGGCGGATGAATCTCGAGGTCATAGGTGCTGTGGCTCAAAGTCAAGGTGCAGTAGACCGAAGATAGAAGAAATGGAAAATTTGCGGAACATATTTTCGTGCCGTGGGCCACAACATGTGAGGGACTGCAGGGAACGACGGAAACCACCTGTGACTGTATGGATTGCGGGGAAGAAGGAACTCATTGTTAGATTTTTGTCCCCAGGGAAACGAGCAATGGTGAGTTACTGCGCCCATATGCTACCCGTCAGATCAACATCGGCGGGACATCGAAACTATATAGCAGAAAGTAGATGCAAAGGTGGGCAGAGTAAAGGCAAAAGAAGCCCGCCCCCCGCCCCCCCATGGTGGATACAGGAATACAATACGACCCTGTAAACTCCCTCGTCTGGTGAGAAGTTGGAGTGAAGGGACACTCATAAAAGCGGTTGGATGGAGATCGGTCACTGAGGGGGTTCTACCACTGTTGACGTTTCAGTGAAAAGAGGCGTTCAACATCAGGGCTGCTTGTGCTGGAACGCATCATCGATGTACATGACGTCGTTCTTGGCATGGATGCTATCGACGAGTTGGAGGTGTCACGGTTCGGAATGAGTTCTTTGGAAGAGCACAGGTGCAGCGACCACAGACACAAGGTAGTTGGACTGAAGGGCATGAAGGTAAAGACAAGGACTTTTGCGCTGAATTGTGGGAAATGGACGGTGAATGTACTGGAAAAATGAGCCACCGCCTGAAGAACAGGGTAGGCATGTTATAAAAGAACTATGCAGGATGAGGAGAGAGTGGCATTTGAGTAATGAAGTAGACAGGTGGATTGAAGGAAGGCATTCTGGTGCCTTGGAAGAGAAAAGTTCAAAGTTTGCGAGTTATTGCCACCTGATGCAGTGATCCAACCCCGAAGCAACAAAGTCAGAACCCAGTGCTAGACTTTTAGGGAGCTGAAACGCGCATGTAATATGCACACGGAGGAGATGCTATCATGTGTGTGGCGAGACCATTCGAGAGTGAGAACAGATGGAAGGGTGCTGCTGCAATAATAGATCTAAAGTCAGCGTACTGCAATTACTAGGTAACAGAGAGGCATTGCAGTACCAGCTCTGGCATACAAGCGGGAAACCTTTTATTAGCCTTACTAGGTTGGCTTTTTGGGTTGAATGCGCCACCGAAAATCATGGCAGCAGAATGTCAAGACGGTATTGAATTCAGGATTAGAGAATAGCGAAGGCCACAAATTCATATATCGAGTGTGTGCTGGGATGAGTCAGTGTGCAAGCGGAGGAGTGAGATATCACCTGGAAAGGCATGATGATAGCAAAGCCTTCAGAGTCCCTTGGACGCAGGGCAGCACTTGGGCTCAAGTCTGAAGAGGAGAAGGAACTGGAGATTGGTTTCCGGAGAGTAATCAAATCCTCTAGTGGTAGACAGGATGACTAAGCGGGACGTTGTATCTCGCATCTGCGGGGAAATTGGTGGGTCACTACCCCGTGCGGATGGTCTGAGGGTTGCCATCAGCTATGTAAAGAGGACAGGAGAGAGATTAATGGGGCATGACTAGATTATAGAGATAGACACTCAAGATGATAGGATATTCATCAGGAAGGAGGAGAGGACCCGGTGAGAGAAGGTGGCATGTACGCAAAAGTTGATGGCGGCATTGTGTGGTGTGATGCCAGCAGTATGTCAATTGGTGTGATATTGGAAGTAGAGTGTCAGGGAGAGGACGCTGCTTGGATGAGGAAGATTATAATCATATAATGTTGCAGAGTTAGAGGCATGATAAAAGGGTGTGTCAACTGGGCAATAAAGTGGAAGCTGAGAATATAGAGGTAAGATGACTCGGCAACTTGTGCGCTGGGTTGAGTCTGTAATAATGAGAGAGAGAGACAAGATAGATAAGGAGAGCGAGATGCTCATAAGCACGGCTGGGAGTTTTGGGGACGTTGATAAAGAGTTTGCTTACAGGTCAGGTTAAACCTTGTGACCTCGGGAAGCTAATAAAGCTGATTCTCTCACAAGGGTGAGGGAAAGCCTGGTGAACAGTGCCATTGATACAGATATATATATATAGCAGCATTGAGGATTAGTTCGTCAAGAAACTGCATGAAAGTCACCACATGGGTGTGGAGAGGACACTTTTTGGCAAGAAGGTAGACCCAGCGCATTTCTAGAGAAGTTTGGCGCAAAGTAGTGCGAGCAGCAGCGATGCCAATCAATAGATCCTGCGCAAGTAAGCATGAGGCTGTGCATCTATGTCTCGAAGAATTGGGCCAAGATGGCAATTGACGTTACGCATTATCATAAGCGCTATTCTTTCAATGGGGATTGTTGGACCTTTAGAAATTGCTGTATGGCGAGAGCTGAGGGGAGACGGAATGTCGATTGCAGCTTGCGGATGAGTTGAGAGTTTGGAGAAGGTCCGTGGAGGATCCTGATGCGTCAAGGCACTGTCTTTCAAAATTCAGGACCGGTCAAGGCACTCCTGGAAAAGTGGAATGTACGAGGTAACTACCGGGCTGCCATTACCGACAAGTGAGCAGATTGTTGAGAGGCATCACAGCGACTTGTGAAGGCAATAGCCGAAAGGGGCCAAATATCACCGCTTCGCAGGCAGTTACTGGACAACATCATCCCCTCGAGCTAGGTCAGGAAGAGATTCTGTGCCTCAGCGTGCTGATATTTTCGTATGAGTGGAGACATCCGTTGGTACCACAAAGGGAGACAGAGGTGCAGGCCAAACTGACTCAGTTATATTGGAGAAGAGTACTGGGATAAAGCGCCTGATGCTCGTTGTACACGCCGGGGACGAGAGATATGTGACTTGGAGCGCAATCTACGAAAAGTCATCTCTGTGAACTGGAACCCCATGGCATACTGCCTCGATATTCGACGAGTGATAGGCTCCTGAATGAAAGTGAAAGCGAAGTGCTGTTGAGCAAGAGAGAGCAAGCGGAAGTCGTTCCAGTTCGTACATCGAGTAGAACCGTACGTCCACCTTATTGGTCACGGGCTACGAGATGGTGAAGATGAATTTGAGCATTTCAAGGGGCGTGTGGTGTAAAATGCTGATTCTAGCACTCGAAAACCCATAAAGGCCAGCTTCGTTTCGTTTCAGGGCTGGGTCTGTTTTTCGTAGATCCCTTTTACGTTTTGGGAATGTCGCACACGCGCTCAGAAACTGACCGTGAGCGAGCAGAAAAGGTAAAACAAGACAGCGGCGAGGACGAAGAACCCGCGAAAAGTGGCGTGTCGAACCGAGTGAACGGAAACGACAGTGAAATAGAGTGAAGGAGCGAGTAAAATGAAAACTGAAAAGGATAAGGAAGAGAAGAAGGAGAGAATACGAAGAAAGAACGACACAATCAGAAGCTCCAGAAGAAGGAATACAGGATTAACAGCACAACGCAGGTTGTAACGAATTCTTTGTTTTACTGTCTTATTTTAACTATGCATTGTGTTTTATTTTTGGCAAAATAAAATCAGTGGACTTTAGTTAACTGTAAGTTTTTTGTTCGGGCTTAACTTCAAGGTCAATGGAGATCGAAACAATATATTAGAGATCATAATGTCAAGTAATTATTTTTAACATTGTTTCTTAAAACAGTATGCAAATTATGCATTCATCATAGCTATGTACAACCTTTATTTCTTACGTACATAAGACAACCTCACGTGGCGTAAAGGTTAGTAAGCCAGCCCATGTGCTAGTTGATTCTACATTGGCGCCCCATTATTTATGGCCTTTGTGTCACATCAAGCTAAGGTTTAGTAATAACTATAAAACAACATTGGCAGGACTTTAAATCACTATAACATGGGTTGTTTTGAGGCAAACCTAACTCAGGTTCTAAGCACATCGTTAACTAAATATAAGATTTATTCAATTCAATGTATTAATGATTTACAAATAAATTAAATTATTCAAGATAAACTTACCCAATCCTGAGCTGTTATCGTACGGTAAGCAGGGACTATTTTCGGTTACAGACAGGCAAACACGAATCTCCATTATAATAAGAATGATCGATAAACCATCAAATAATTTGTTTACATTTTTGTCAATGCCAACACAGGAACATTATTATACTCGAACATGAAGCTTGTCCGCTGTGGATTACACCCTTACTTTCTCCACATTAGGCACCGTTTCTCTCAATGGCATTGTTCCACCCTTCGAATGAAGCATGATAACCCTGCTCCGTAAATTTTGTTGACTTATTCTTTGAGGCCAACTTTTCATTACAGATTTCACTCCTCTCACTGGAATGTTTGCCTCACTTCGGTCCCATGAAAGAAGTTTGAGAGGCAAACATTATTGCCAGTTTATTCTAAACCCTGTAGTAATATATGTACACTTCAAACAAAAAATTCAAGCTGGACAACAACTTCGTCGGCTCAGATTACTTGATTGTTGTTGTGTTGTTACTTTGTTGTTTATCTACTTTCTCCAATGATAAGGACTTGCCTACGTTTTAATGTTACTTGAGTAAGGCTTAAAAAGTGATAAATAAATGTACGTTAATTAAATATTTGCATGACAATGACACTGAGCAGAGCGAAATGTAATGACTTGAACAGATGGTCAGTGCACCGGACAGATAGAAAACTGAGTGGATCAAAGGTGGGCTAAGTTCCCTAACTTTTCTTTGTGTTCTTTTGTTTGTTTTTTTTTTTTGCGTTATATGTTATCTTTTTTTTTTTTGTTGACATGGTAAGAGAAAAATTATTCTTATGTTTTGTTTTAGTTATATTAAATTTATTATATATGAGCTTTGTCTCGACTTGTAAATTTATCTTTGACCATTGATGATATTTTATCTTATTTTATAAAATATCTTCTCACTCATTATGTATTTTGTTTTTATTTTTTATCATTAGCTCAGAGTAAAACTGATTTTCCTTTTGTTATTGGCATACTAAATTTTATTTAATTTTGTATGGTAGATTTTTTATTTTCTGTTATTTTTTTTTTTTTTAATGTTTTTTTTTTTTTTATTTATCTGTTATTGTCTTTTTTCTTGTCTTTTTCTTCTTTTGTAATATACACTCGGCATCATTTAAACCGGTCCTGAATAAAGCATACCTGTTTCCCACAGGTAAAAAATCAAGATAGAATCGTGTGACTATTACCAGTAGGTGTCCTGTCATGGTGTAATGGCTGGCAAGATAGTCTCGTATATCCATTATTACTGAAAAAAGCGAAGTTTGATCCCCGGCCTGGATGCTCATACTGGAGCTCGTATCATATCTACCTGCTGTAACAAGTTGGGTACAATATTTTAGGACACCCTCACGTGGTGCTAATGGTTAGCAAGCTAGAATACGTACGACATGTTATGTGGTTCGTTCTCACTGGGCGCCCACACTTTTGGCCTGTGCCAATCTACAGCTAAGCTAAGTAAAAATAACTATAAACTGACAATTTTTTTTGGGGAGGGCTCGTTATTCATCGCTCAAGAAATGGATCGGCTACCGAGTTCAAATCTTTGAATGAGGTATTCCTTTTGTTGCGCTATTTTCCTCAGGAAGATAGGTATTTTTTCCCAAACCCCACACAAAAAACCCCGTTTCCCCGGGGCCATGAGTTAGCGAGTGACATAAGGTCACAAAGTAAGGGTCATCCGCAAGATTGAACTCGTTATTCAGTGGTAAGGATCAGCGAGACCAGCATAACCATTACACCACTATGCCATTAGTAAAGTATAAACGCAACCTATTCTAGCACAGCTACGATAAATAGTTATGCACCGACTGAGTAAATATATTTTCATCTAAGAGATATGTAAATTTTAAACATCATAAATATCTTCAGCGCTAAATAAAAATCTTGAATCTACTCTAGTTTTATTATAATGGAGACTTCGGCTGCCGTCATGTCAAGAGAAACTACGTCACTGCTTCTGTAATAATACCCTTGAATATTGCGTAAGTTATCAATGAGAATTATTTATAACTAAATTAATTATACACAGAATAAAATTATCTTATTCATTAAACGATGTCTCTATGAAAATTCCGAGTTAGATTTGCCTACAAACAGCCCTGTATTTAGTGTGGTTAAATCCTATTGCAATTTGTGTCTTTTGTCTATATATCACAAGAAATAAAGGTTCAAAATAATACTATGGTTGGGTTATTCTGCATCTGGTTTTAAAAAAGCCGGGTTTTAATGAATAATTCTTGCGTGTTATTGCATCTTCTAATATTTTATATCTCCAACGTATTAAAATCAATCCATATAGATATATATCATATTGACACACATTTAAAAATAATTAAAATTAACTGTAAATTTTATACTGCGTTCCTTATTTAATTTTCGTTAGTCTTATTCTATTTCATCATATTTCATTTACATTTTAAATTTAGATACTGCGCCCCATGAAAAATGCACCATCTCGCCATTGAAAGTTATTAAGTGAATATATAGTTTTTGATAGATTGATTGATTGATTGAATTTTAACGGCATGTCAACGCACCTCAAAGGTTACTTTATACTTAGAGTCTAGGAATTGCTATTAAGTGTACATATTCAATTCTAATTAATTATATAGTTTCAAGAAATTATCTTTATTGAGTATAGGTTATTATTGTGCACACAGTTATATTGTTTTAATAAACAAATAATAACCTCCGTAATAATAAAAAAAAAAAAAAAAAAAAAATTTAAAAAAAAAAAAAAAAAAAAAAAAAAAAAAAAAAAAAAAAAAAAAACAAAAAAAAAAAAAAACAAATAAAAAAAAAAAAAATAAAACTAAAAAAAACAAAAAAAAAAAAAAAAAAAGAAAAATTTTTTAAAAAAAAAAAAGAAAATTTATCGTTTCAAGAACTTCTTAATACAATAAATTACAATTATGTGGCCATCAAATATTTCCACTTGAATGCGAAAATTTGCACAGATTTATTCTGACACATAGATGAGAGGCCTCACCCGGTTCACTACCACTTCGGGTCATGAGTTCTGTGCGCATGTGTAATACGACATGCAAGATGTCCACCTTCTCTTCAACTACTCTATAAGAAGATTGCGGTAATAAACAATACTTGCCAGGTCAGAGATGGAACCCACAATATCTAGGTTATGGATAATGTTTCTGTACTGGGCAGTACTCAGTTCATTCCACTTATCTATACATATATAAATGGACGTGTGGTTATTATGTTCGGAACTTCGAAATAAACAACGAAAAGTAAATATAATATAAAATTATATATATAACATTAAATGTCATCAGGGCTGCCTTTTGAGCAAAAATAGTACTGCTCTTATAAATGGTTGAAGAGATGGTGGGACATCTTGCACGCAAGACAATTGTTGCATGCTTAGCCTCGCGAGTAATGTCATATTCACCTCTCTACTACAAGAGTTAAATCATGCCAGTACATGGCAATGAAGGGGGTACTCCATACTTCCCCAGATTTTAAGTAATTTGACCCTCTTCAATCAGATACAGTTAGTGTAACCTTTTTTTGTGGGTAGGTGGATCTTACCCTCCCTCCTTGTAGCAGGTATATAGTCAGCCGTGATTCTCTCAGGAACTCCAAGTTTTTATTTTAATGTTTAAACACCTTTCTTTTCTATTGAATGGTGTTTGTATACCTGAAATGAACAAAAAAAATTAACATTAAGCATAGAATCTTGAGTGGTTTCTACATACTGCTGTTAATAATTGAGACCCGCCCTGTGGTTGAGGCTGTAGAATACGCCTAGATATAAGACTCCAATGGGCCCACCTGTTGGCCGTGGGTTTGACGTGATGCTTAAGGACGGTCTCCTGGGGTGCCACTCCTTACTTTAGGCTAGATGGATGGTAGAGAACCCCACCCCTCCGATCAAGGCTGCCGATGGTCATGTCAAGCCCTACCACATCTATATCATTGCCATAACCCTATTGCTCTTATTGGCAAGCCCCAGCCTTTTATCATATCAGGGTGCAAAGAAGGCGTGGCTAGATTTAGTACCTAGATGAGACGTTAAATGAATCTGATTCCTGGCAGTTCTGGGAGTTGTGGAGTACCTCTCATCGCATTATCCCAGGTGACTAGTGGTAGACATGTAGGCTCCTAATATATGGTTAAATAGAAATAAATGAGTTAAAAAAACATTGTTGAAAAAAATAATTTTTAGTACCCATCAAAAATCGAAATAAAATATAAATGTTTCGCATGATAACCCAACAAAGGTGACAGGACGGTACAAATCCTAAAACAAGACAAGAAAGAAAATTTGAGATCATTTGAACGACGGGAATATATATATATATACAATGATATCATATACCCTTGTTGATGTAACTCATAAATAAACCATTTCAAATAATAGGGAATATTCCATCTACCGGTCAATCTGCACCACAGAAAATCTCACCCCACACCTACGAATGTGAGTGATCTAAATTATTTTCTGTGCTAACCTTACATCACTTAACCCTTTTTTCTCAACCCTAACTTCGTTGTACTTGCGGCCCGCATCAACTGCCAATTCCCTGGGAACGTTCCGTTGATTTTTTGTTTTTTTGTTGTCGTTTTCTAATCTAATCGTGTAATTTCCACGTATCACAATAATAATGTTTAATCCTGGGAAAAATGTGCGTTTGTAGATACCGCGATATAATAGGTCGCCTTGATGAGACTGAGGACGAATATAGAAATTTTAAATAAATCTCCATTTATGAGGTTCTTCTCATATGATTCAGAAATAAATTATAAGATTTCTAAAATAGGTAAAGGATTACTTTACAATCACCCTATATAGTACGTATATACAGTTAAATGAACGACCCCTAATCCCAAACAGCTCAAAGTAATTATCATATATTGAGTGTCATGAACACCTCTAACTTTTTGCGCTACGCTAGCCTACAAGTTATTTCTTCTACATCAAATGACATAAAGTAGAAAACATTTTAATACTATTTTTAATACAAACAAATCTCAATGCTTTTACAGAGTTAAAAAAAGGCGTTTTCAAGGTGTAGACAAGCCACAAAGAAGAGAAATCACACACGCACGACACACACACACACCACACACACACACACCACACATATATAACTATATATATACTATAATAGGTATATATATATATATTACACACTTAGTTACCTTAAATTACCATACCACAAATATATTTATTCAAAATTTTTTAGATCTTCAATCAACTTTCCCACTTTATTTAACTATAATTACCACACCACAAAATTATTTTATAAACTTATTAATAATTCCCACACTTATTATAATAACGCAACATTAAGTAATACATATTCTTACTTATACATAATCTGTTAAATATGAAAATACTATACCACCACTTAAACGAACCATCTTACGATAACATCTTAATAATTAAACAACTTATTACAAAATTATTCTACCCCATCCCTTTTTAATCGACCCACTGTTTTAACATTCACGATTTTTTCAAAACATAAACTAAGTCCGAGAAAAGTTCAACATGTTATGACTAAATTAACACTTTATTTTTATTTTATTTATTTTTTGTAATAAAAAAACTATTTTGTACCATAACCAACTCAAACAAAACAAATATCCAAATCTTAACGGGTCTATTTTAACGCTCTATTTTCAGCGTTCCAAATTTTTAAAAATTCGATTTTCGAATATATGAATTGAAAAAAATTCGTTGGAAAAAAAAACACAGAGATTTTTGGAAATATTCGAAAATCGAATTTTTAAAAATTTGAACGCTGAAATAAGACGTAGCATAACCGTTATGATATATAAGAGATAATTATTATTTTTTTTAGGGTTATTGTACAAAATCAGTTATTTATTTAATATAAATAAAATAAAAATAAAGGTTATTACTTTAATCCAATACATGTGAACATTTTTCTCGGGAGCTAGTGTTTATGTTTTTGAAAAAAAAATCGGTGAATGTTATAAAACAGTGGTCGATTAAAAAAGGGATGGAGATAATTTTGTATAAGTTGTTTAATTTATTAAGATGTGTATCGTAAGATGTTCAGTTAAGTAGGTGTATGATATTTTATTAGACAGATTATGTAAAGAAGAATTAGGTATCATACTAATGTTGCGTTTAATATATAAGTGTGAATTAATTAATAAGTATTAAAATATTCATGTGGTGTGGTATTTATAGTAATAAAGCTGATATTATACATATATATGAATAATAGTGAATGGTAATTTAGGTAACTAAGTGTGTAATATTATATATATATATATATATATATTATATATATATATGTGCTGTTGTGTGTTGTGTGTGTGTGTGTGTGTGTGCGTGACCCGTGTGTGAGTTCTCTTTCTTTTGGGCTTGTCAAAAAAAAAACCAAACCTTTTTGAAACCTTTTTTAAACTCTGTAAAAGCATTTGATTCTTGTTGTACTTAAAATAGCTTTAAATGTTTTCTCTTATGTCATTTGATGTAGAAGAAACTTGTGTAGGCTAGCGTAGCCAAAATTTTAGAGGTCGTCATGACACTCATATATGATAAATACTTTGAGCCTGTTTGGGATTAGGGGTCGTTCATTACTTGAGTATATACGGTACATATAGGTGATTGTAAAGTAACTCCTTTTCCTATTTTAGAATCTATAATTTATTCTGAATCATTAGTGAGAAGAACTCATACATGGAGCATTTATTTAAATATTCTATATTCGTTCCTCAGTCTCTCAATTGGCGGACCTAATTATATCCGGGGTATCTACACGCACCATTTTTCCCAGGATCTAAACTTTTATTATTTGTATACGTGGAAATTACACGATTAGATTACAAACGTACAAACAAAAAAAAATCAAAAAATCACAGGAACGTATCCCCAGGGAATTGGCAGTTGATGCGGGCGGCCGCAAGTACAACGGTTAGGGTTGAGCAAAAAAGGTTATTATGATGTAAGAGTTAGCACCAAAAATATTAGATCACATCACATTCGAGGGTGTGGGGTGAGATTTTTCTGTGGGTGCGATTTGACCGGTAGATGAATATTCTAATATTTGAATGGTTATTTGAGTACATCAACAGGGTAATTGTATCATTCGTAATCTAAAGCTGACCATTCTCGTTCAAATATCTAATTTTCTTCTTCTTTTTTAGATTTACTGTCATGTCAACCTTTGATTGCGGTTATTTCATGGCAGAAGACATTTATTATTCATTTTTGATGGTAACTAAAATTATTTTTTCCAAACAAATGTTTTTTTAACTCTTTTATTCTATTTAACCCATATATAGGACCCTAACATGTACTACCACAGTCCAGAGGTGGACCTGGTAGTAATGGCGATGAGAGTACTCCACATCCCCAGAACTCCAGAATCAGATGCAGTTTTAACGTCCTCCATCTAGGACTCTAAGATCCTAAGCCACCGCCTTCTGCCCTACTATCGATAAAAAAAGGCTGGGGCTTGCCATAAGAGCAAATTAGGGTTTAGGGCAATCATATAGTGCTAGGGCTTGACATGCCAGCCTATTTGGATCGGAGGGGTGGGGTTCTCTAACCATCCATTCTAGCCTCAGTAAGGAGGCACCCCAGTGAGGGACCGTCTTAAGCATCACGCACCCACGGCAAAGGTGGCCCCATTACGAGTCTTACATCTAGCGTATTTCTACAGGCCTAACCAACAGGGCGGGTCTCACATTTTAATTCGATATGTAGAAACAACCTCAACATTCTATGCTTAAGGTTAACTTTATTGTTCATTGCAGGTATAAAAACACATCTCAATAGAAAAGAAAGGTTGCTGTTTACAAACATTAAACATAAAATTCTGAGTTGCATTGAGAACACGCCTGCCATATACTCTACAAAGGAGGGACGAGAAGATCCACCTACCCACTTAAAAAGTATAACACTAAACTGTACCTGATGAAGAGGTCTTCAAATTCTTAAAATCTGGGAGTATGGAGATTACCCCTTCATTGCCATTACTGGCAGATTAACTTGAGTGAGAGGTGAAATGAATTACCTCGCGAGGCTAAGCATGCAAGCATGTGTCCTTGCGTGCAAGATGCTTCCACCCATCTCCTTCAACCATTATAAGACTAGTTACTTATTTTGGCTCAAAAAGGCAAGCCCTGGCCTGATGACACTTTAATGTGCTATATATACTACATTCATATTTACTATATTTACCTTCTGTCGGTTGTTTATTTTCGAAGTATCCTCCGAACATATCACAAAACTGTCATATATACTGGTATAGATAATGGAATGAACGTACTGCCCAGTACCAGACATTATCCCAAACTAGATATTGTGTTCACATCTCTGACTCGCCGGCAGTATTGTATATTACCTAATCTCTTATAAGTTAGTTGAGAGAGGTGCGACATCTTGCATAAGATACACATGCGCCTACACTCTGACCCGGAGTGGTAGTTTCCAGGTACGGCTCTTCATCCTACATTTGGTAATAAATCTGTTTTGCAAATCTTTCGCATTCCAATGGGAATATTTGATGCCACATATTTGTAAATTAATCTGTATTAAAATAGTTACTTGACATAACCATAATTATTTTACGGAGCGTGTTATTACTTTTATTGTTATTTAAAACAAATTAACTGTGTGCAAATAAATAAACTATTACTTCAATAAAGATAATTTCCTGAAACCTATATAATTACTAGTAGTGATATGTACAATTAATGCTACATTCCTAGACTCTAGGTATAAAGGTAACCTTTGAGGCGTTGACATGCCGTTAAAATCAATCAATCAATCAATCTATCAAAACATATTTCCATTTTAATACACTTCAATAGCTGATGGTGCAATTTCACTGGGGCGCAAGTATCTAAATTTAATGATTAAATATATAAATTAGAAAGACTAACGAAATTAAATAAGAACGCAATTAGAAATTTACAGTTATCTCTTAATTATATATATAGATGTCAATATAAAAATCATTATAGGAATGATTTAATACGTTGTCCGGATAAAATTTAGAGATCAATTAACACCAAGAAATTATTCATTAAACCCGGTTTGTTAAACGTATGCAAATTAACCACCAACATTATTTATATTAACCTTATTTCTTAGTGATATATAAGACACATTCAGGATTTTAAACACACTAATAACAGGGCTGTTTGAGGCAAATCTAACTCGGATTTTCATTAGAGACATCGTTAATGAATAAGATTTATTTATTCTGTGCTATATTATTTAGTATAATTAAAATTCTCATTGATAAACTTACGCAATTTCACAGGGTATATTACATAAGCAAGCCTCGACGTAGTTTCTCTTACAGACAGGCACCAATCTCCTTATAATAAAATAAGTAGATTCAAAGATTTTTATTTAGCTGAACGATATTATGATGTTTTAAAAATTTACATATCTTAGATAATATTAACCTCAGTCGGTCTACTATTTATTACGTTAGCTTGTGGCATTAGAAATAGTTGCGTTTATACGCTTTACTCCATGGCATTAGTGGTGTACTGGTATAGTACAGCTGTCTCGCTGATCCCATTCCACGAAATAACGATTCAATTCTTGCCGGCATGACCCTTACTTGTGACCTTATGCTCACATCCTTTATCATGGCGAACGGGTGGGTGAATACCTATTCCTGAGGAAAATAGCGCGAACAGAAAGCAAATAGCCTCATTCAAATTGAACTCGGGTCCCGAATCCATTTCTTACGATGAAACGAAGCCCTCCCCCAAAAAAACTCTCGTTCGTTTATAGTTATTTATTAGCTTAGCTTAAGATCGTGGCACAAGGCCAAAGTGTGGGCGCGCCACGTGAGTAATCGAAACTCACTAACAATTGTCAAGTATCTGCTTGCTAACCATTACACCACGTGCAGGTGTCCTAAAATATTTACGCCAACTTGTTTCACTGCAGTAGGATATGATACGAGGTCTCACAAGTAATTAGAGCATCCATCGGGATCGAACTGTCGACTTCTTTCAGTATCATGGATATACGAGACTATCTTGCACCATTACACCATTGACAGGACACCCTTAAATGTCACTACATTCTGATCCTTGATTCCTTTACTTTGGGGAAACAGGTATGCTTTAATTCAGGACGGTTTAATGATCTAGTGTATATACAACTTATATTTTAGGGACTTAGCCCACCGCTTAATTCCACTCATTTCTATCTGTCGTTGCACTGACCATTCTGTTCAGATCATTACATTTCGCTCTGACTCAGGTGTATTTCATGCAAATATTTTAATTAACGTACATTTATCTTATCACTTTCTTAGCACTTACTCAAGTAACATTTAAACGTAGGAAGCTCCTTATCATGGAGAAATAGATAAAAAACAAACAAATAATCAATCAACAACAAACAATCAAAGGTATCCTGAGCCGACCGAAAGTTTGTTTCACTTTGATTTTTGTTTGATTGTACATATATTATCTACGAGGGTTTAGAATAAACTGGCAAGTAATGTTCTGTCTCAACCTTCTTTCATGGACCGAAGTGGGCAACATTGCCAGTGATGAGGAAGTTGATGAAATCATGTATAGATATACATCACATCAAAATTTACTGAAGGCAGGGTTACATGCTTTCATTCGAGGTGCGACACAATGCCATTGATGAGAAACCGAGGTTTGCCTATGTGGAGATACGTAGGATGTAAATCCACAGCGGAACAGCTTCATGTCAAAATTGTATAATACATCGTTTCCCTGATGCATTGGAATTGACAATAAAAATGGTACAACAAATTATTTGTGATGTTTATGCGATCATATTTATTATAATGGAGATTTCGTTGTTTTGCCCTGTCTGTAACCGAAAATACGTCTCTGCTTACATCACGATACACTCAGGAATTGCGTAAGTCCTTATCAGTGCAATATTTAATTTATTTGTAAAAAATCATTAAATACATTGAATTGTATAAATCTTATTACTTTATTTAACGATGTCTCTATGAAAACCTGAGTTTAGTTGCCTCCAAAACAACCCATGTTATTAGTGCATTTAAAGTCCATGCACATGTGTTTTATAGTTTTCTACTAAACTCTAGCTTAGATGTGACACAACGGCCATAAATCATGGCCGCCCAATGAGAATCAACTCAGCAACATTGGTGGCTTACTAACCTTTACGCACGTAGGGTTCTTATGTATCGCTAATAGGTTTACTAGTATATGCATTGTGCATTTCAATTTGCATACTGGTTTTAGAAAACATTGTTTAATAAATAATTACTGGACTTATTGATCTCTTAATATTATTGTTTCATTTCTCCATTGTACCTTGAAGTTAGCGCCCGAACAAAAAAACTTAAACATTTACTAGGTCACTGATTTTATTTTGCCAAAAATAAAACAGCAAATGACAACGTTAAAATACAGTAAAACAAAGAATTCGTTACAACCTGCGTCTGTCCTCTTTTATCCATTGTATTCCTTCTTCTGAGCTTCTGTATGTGTTCTTTCTTTCGTTCGTTTCTCTCCTTCTTCTCTTCCTTATCCTTTCAGTTTTCTCTTTACGCTCCTTCACTCTTATTCATTCGTTTTTCGTTCACTCGTTGGACAACCCCTTTTCGCGTTTCTCGTCTCCGCCGCTGTGTGTTTACCTTTCTGCTCGCTCACTTTCCGTTTTTGTGGCGCGTGTGAGCGACAGTGCAACGTAAAAGGGATCTACGAAAACTACAGACCCAGCCTGCGAAACGAAGCTGGGCCTTATGGGTTTTCGAGTGCTAGATCACTTTCAACACACGCCCCCTTGATCTCAAACATCATCTCTCACCATCTCGTAGTCCGTGACCAATAAGGTGGACGTACGGCTTCTACTCGATGTTACGCACTGGAACGACTTCGCTGCTTCTCCTCATTGCCCTCACAGCACCTTCCGGCTTTCACTTTCATTCAGGGAAAGCTATCACTCGTCGATATCGAGGATATGCCATGGGGTATCCATTTCACAGAGAGTACTCTTCTGATTGCGCTCAGTCATATTCCTCGTCCCCACGCGTGGTTACAACGAGTCATCAGGCGGCTTTATCCATACCTCTTCTCCATATCGAACTGAGTCAGTTTTCCCACCTCTGTTCCCTTTTGGGGTACAACAACGGATGTCCTCCACTAATACGAAAATATCGCCCTGAGGCACAGAATCTCTTCCTGAGCTACTCGAGGGGATATGTGTGTACCAGTAAACTCCATACAGATATATTTGGACCTCCTTTCGGCTATTTGCTTCACAGCCTTGTGATGCCTCTCCACAATGCCTTCCCACCTTGTCCGGTAATACAGCCCTGCTAGTACGCTCGTACAATTCCACCTTTTCCAGGACTGCCTTGACCGGTCCTGATATATGAAGACAGTTGCCATTGATCATCAGGATCTCCTCCACTGGACCTCGTCTCCAGAAAACTCATCCAGCATAGCTGCAATCGACAATTACCCGTCTTTCCCCTCAGCTTCTCGCCAACAGCAATTCTCAACCGGTCCGACAATCCACCATGACAGAATATGCGCTTTCATATAATGGTAAAACGTCAAATTGCAGTTTTGCCCCAATTCTTCGAGACATAGATCTTCACAGCCTCATGCTTACTTGGCGGCAGGATTCTATTGATTGGCATTCGCTGGCATGCTTCGCACTACTTTGCGCACAATTCTCTAGGAAATCGCCTGGGCACCTTCTTTGCCAAAAAAGGTCCCTCCACACCCATGTGGTGTACTTCATGCAGTTTCTTGACGAACTCATCCATCAATGCCTGCACATGACATATCGACAGTTTGCATCAATGGGCACTTTCAACCAGGCTTTTCTCACCCTGTGAGAGCTATCAGCTTTATTAGGCTTCCGTAGGTACAGGTTAACCCTGGACCTTGGTAAGTCAAATACTCTTGTATCACGTCCTTCCAAAACTCCCAAGCCCGTTCGCTTTCATGAGCACTCTGCTGCCTCCTAGTCCGTATTCTGCTCTCCTTATTTATTACAAGACTTCAAACCCAGGCCAGCACAGTTGCCGAGGTCAGTCTTCACCTTATATTTTCTCAGCTTCCACTTTATGGCCAAGTGGGGGGGGGGGGGAAGTTTGGAAACCCCACCCCCTTCTATCAATGCCTCTAAACTCATGCAACATTTAGATGATGAGCATCTGTCTTCTCCTCAGACACACACATACATAGACACCGACACCTCCACTTTCCAATATCCCCCATTGCTATACTGTTCGCATCACACCACACAATGCCAGCCATCAACTTTTGGTACATGCCCACCTTCCTCTCACAGGGTCCTCTCTCTCCACTTCCTTTGATATACACACCTTATCATCTTGAGTGTCCTGTAATATACACAATCATCCCACATTATCTCCTCTGCCTGTCTCTTACATAGCTGCAGCAAACCCTCAACCATCCAGCGGGGGTTAGTGACCCACCAATTTACCACATTCAGAAACAAACTCCCGCTTAGTCATCCTGTCTACCACTAGAGGAATTTGATTACTTCTCCGGAAACCAACTCTCCAGTTTCCTTCTCCTTCTTCAACTTGAGC
Source organism: Doryteuthis pealeii (assembly GCA_023376005.1). Classification (NCBI taxonomy): domain Eukaryota; kingdom Metazoa; phylum Mollusca; class Cephalopoda; order Myopsida; family Loliginidae; genus Doryteuthis; species Doryteuthis pealeii. Next base: position 51,813,526 of record CM042145.1, on the reverse strand, counting down.
CCCAAGTGCTGCACCTCGTCAAGGGACTATGAAGGGAATTGCTATATCCATGCTTTTCCAGGTGATATCTCACTCCTTCCGCTTGCACAACTGACTCACCACCAGGATGTCATCGATATATGAATTTGTGGCCTTCGCTTTCTCTCATCCTGATTCAATACCGTCTTGAGCACTGCTGCCATGATTTCGTGCGACATTCAACCCAAAGCCAACCTTGGTAAGGCATAAGTTTTCCCTTGTGCCACGAAGCTGGTACCTGCCAAGCCTCTCTGTTACATGTAATTGCAGGTACGCTGACTTTAGATCTATTATTGCAGCGCACCCTTCATCTGTCCACTCTCGAATGGTCTTCGCCACACACATCGATAGATTCTCCTCCCGTGTGGCCATATTACGATGCGCGCTTCAGCTCCCTAAAGTCTAGACTGTGTCTGACTTTTGTGCTTCGTGGTTGGGTCACTGCCATCAGTGGCAATACTCCACTTTGAAACTTTTCTCTTCCAAGGCCCAAGATGCTTCCTCAATCCCACCTGTCTATTCATCTTCAAATGCCACTCTCTCCTCCATCCTTGCATAGTTCTTTTTATACAATGCCTACCCTGTTCTCTCAGTGACGGGTGGCTCTTTTCCAGTACCATTCAAACCGTCCATTTTTCTCCCATCAAATTCAGCGCCAAAAGTCCTTGTCTTTTACCTTCATCCCTTCAGTCCACTACCTTGTGTCTGTAGGGTCGCTGCACACTGTGCTCTTCCAAATTGAACTACATTCCCGACAACCGTGACACCTCCCAATCGTCGATAGCATCCATACAGAACGACACCGGTCGATGTTCATCGATGATGGCGTTCCCAGCACAAAGCACCCTGATGTTGAAATGCACCTCTTTCACTGATAACGTTCACAGTGCGTAGACCCCTGCAAGTGACCGATCTCCCATCAACCGCTTATGAGTGTCCTTTCACTTCAACTTCTCACCAACGAGGGAGTTACCAGGGTCGTATTGCATCCTGTATCCACCAGGGCTCTTGCCTTTACTCCTCCACCTTTGCATCTACAACTGGCAAGTTTCGAATGTCGCGGCCGATGGTTGATCTGACGGGGTAGCTATTGGCGCAGTAACTCCCATTGCTCGTTTCCCTGGGGACAAAATCTAACAATGTGTCCCTTCTCCCCGCATCCATAGCAAGTCCACAGGTGGTTTCGGTCGTTCCCTGCAGTCCCTCAAACATGTGTGGCCCACAGGCACCGAAAACATTGTCCGACAAATTTTCCATTTCTCTCTATCTTCTGGTCTAACTGGCACCTTGACTTTGAGCCACAGCACCTATGACTCGAGATTCATCCGTCCTGTTGACAGTCAGTACCCTGGCAGCAGTAATCAATTCTACGCAGGGCATTTGGTTGCAGTGCAATTAAATTCGTTCAGGAAATCCATGCACGAAAGCTAAGCCTCCACAACACTCTCGGCACCCACTCCACCAATCCTGCTAACCTTGCCAATCGCCTAATATTGTTTTGCATAGGCATTCAACGGATTCGCCTGTCCCATTTCACCTTGGCTAATTTACCATAGGCGATGAACACTCCTTCAGTGAACGCTTTGACTAATTGGACTCTATTATTTTATGGTCCCTTCTGTCCGTTTCGCACTCATTTCTAAATAAAGAGCCAATGGCGTCACCCTCAAGATATAGTGTATCAGCTTCGACAGTCGGTCATCCACCCCTGTAACTCAGCAACCAGCTTCACCTTAGTGAGCCATGCCACTACGTCGCCTGTCTCACTAAAGGGACGAGATTACATCACCGCAGGATAGAATTCTTTTTTCCTCCATGGTTTAATTGCCGAAATAGGCTTGTGCGTTGAGTTAGCCCCGAACAAAAAAAGCTTATCATTACTAAGAGTCACTGATTTATTTTGCCCAAAATAAAACAGTGCATGACATTTAAAATACAGTAAAACAAAGAATCGTTACAACCTGCGTCTGTCCTTTTATCCTTGTTTTTTTCTATTCCTTCTCTGAGCTTCTGTATGTGTTCTTTCTTTCGTTCGTTTCTCTCCTTCTTCTCTTCCTTATCCTTTTCAGTTTTCTCTTTTTATCGCTCCTTCACTCTTAATCACTTCCGTTTCCGTTCACCTCGTTCGGCACCCCTTTTTCGCGTTTCTCGTCTCGCCGCTGCTTGTTTACCTTTCTGCTCGCTCACTTCCGTTTTCTGAGCGCCGTGCGTGACATCACGTAAAAGGGATCTACGAAACACAGACGTGCCCTGCGAAACGAAGCTGGGCCTTTTTCCTTTATGGGTTTTCGAGTGCTAGAATCACTTTTCACCACACCAATGTATTAAAAATTAAAGTGCAATCTTTTTATATGCATTCTTATTATCTCGTTAGTCTTTCTAATTCAATATATTTCATTAGATTAAAAATATTAAATCTTACCTCGGAGAGTACGCATTATTTTTGCTTGTATAAATAATAAAATTAGTTGGGGGGGGGGGTGCTGGAAGAGGTTAATTCATTTCAGTTTATTTCAAATGGGGAAATTGATTTGATATACGAGGAAATTGAGTTACAGATGGAATGAATAAACTCTAATCCAAGGCTACATTGTACTAATATATCATGGCCGGATAAAAATAATTTGAGATATTGAAAACATGGCTACGTAAATTATATGCCGCAAAGGGACACTATATTAAGGATACCCATTTTCTCGTTGCTTTTCATATTTAAATATAATTAATTAAAATCGATTATTTAAGGTCAAAAAGTATAACATAATGAGCGTCAGTAAAAAAGCAAAATAATATTAACCTGTAATTATTTTTAATACATTAAAACTATTTTTCGGTAGCGTACTTTTTCCGTAGTTTTTAGAAATAATATTTCTTTTATTATGATGCCAAAAAGTATTTTCATCTGATATCACTTAGCGTATTTTTTTCACTTAGAATGTTAAAACTGAATATTTTACACCATAGACCAAGCTTATTTATCAAAAATATAAGTTTAAAAATGCGCCAATTTGCGTAACATATTTTAAGAGATTTTTATATATTTCAAAAAATTATTTCTAACGATTTTTTTTGCATTTACGTATTCTAAAAAAAAATATTTCCCCCTGAAAACCCGGACATGATGAAATAACCTGTGAATCTTACTGTATTGGCTATCATATATTTCTATTACTTATTTACACGCAAAAATCTAGTTCCTTTGTGTTCAATTTTTAAAGCATTTATCTTCCTTACACGCGTTAATGGACATATTATATGATATATATATATATATTATAATATATATAAATATATATATATATTATATATATCTATAATTCTCTCTCTCTCTCTCTCTCTCTCCTTCTTATATATATATATATATTATGTATATATATATATATATAATATATCCGCCTTGTATCATCTTGTAATTTCAGTGGATTTTATAACGAGATCAATAGGCAATCGTTAAAGGAGTTTTCAAGTCGGTCAAGTTACTCCTTTATTAAATTAGATCTGTTTTCCTCTGTCCTTGTCGCTTCACCCAACCCCACACAAAAAGAACTCGCCATGTTCCGTTATTCAATCGATTAGCTGCTAAAAAGCCGCCATTGCATCAATAGTTCACAGGGATACAGAATGAAAAAAAAATATATATCAATATTGTTTGATGTTATAGTTTACTGGTTACAGTATATACAAAACAATATACATAAGAGTATAGGTATATGTATACTTAATATATAGATACCAGTCTCTCTTTCTCTTTGTGTCTCTGTCTTCAGCCCTCTTCTTTCTCTCTCCTCTCTCTCATCTCTCTCTCTCTCTATCTCTTCTTATATATATATATATATATATATATATATAGATATATTACAAACGTGAATATACATTTTTTCTTAAAATAATTTTGTGACTTGTCATTCTTTCAACATTTTTTCTCATATTTTATGTAAGTCTTTATTTTTTTATTGATGAAGTCAATGTATGACACCTTACAGGATTTTAAACACGCTAATAACGTGGTCATGTATTTGAGGCAAATCAAACTCAGAATTTCATAGAGACGTCGTTAATAAATAAAGATTTATTTTATGTATTTGTTAATTAATGATTTTGAATAAAAATTAAACATTCATTGATAAACTTATGCAATTCAGAGGGTATTGTAACAGGTAAGTGTGACGAAATTTGGTTACAGACAGACACCGAATTCCCTTATAATAAAAATTAAATTTAAGACAATTAAAAAAATAGTTACACGCAGTGTCACCAGGATATCAACAAATTCTTTTACGCCAACCCCGCCCCGTGAACCTGGTCACTGTATTTGCCAATTGCGCAAAGAAAGCAGTTACCTTAATCTTAGAATTCCTAAATAGTTTAAATATGGCTTAGGAAATAGAAAAAACTTTACCTTGTCAACGGAACTTCATCATGATTAATATGGAAAAAAAAACAAAAAAACAAAAAAAACGAGTTTAATCGGTCGAATATCCAATGCGAAAAATAAAAAAATGAGAAAAAAGAAAAAAAGCAAGCAAGAAAAACAAAACAACAAGTAACAAAAACACACCTGACCTTTAAAAAAACAAAAACAACAACCTAAAACAAAAACAAACAACAAAACAATAAAAGACACTGTAAGTTAGGTCTTGTTATGATGTAACCAATTTAATTGGCGATCCTAATTAATTAATCGTCACTGCTTTTCGTGTTAAAACAGTTTGAGCAAATGCACTGTACGTATTTATCTTGTTCTCAATTGATATATCCATTGTTCTTTTAAAAAATACGAGCATATAGATATATATATATATATTATATATATATATATATATATATATATATATCTATATATGCTCGTGTGTGTGTGTGTGAGGGAGATAAATAATATTTATAAAAGTAATTAAATAGACTAGCAAAAGTATTTAAGTTTAGATATTATAACAATATCATATTAAATTAGAAAGACTAACAAAGCTAAATAAGAAGTGACATAAAAATGTCATACTTATTTTAATGTTATTTTAATTGAATTTCTATATAAAATTATATATATTTAGCTGGTATCTTTTTTCATCTTACTTTTAGTAGTTTTTTTTATCCACAACTCCCTCATGTTGTTCTCTTATAATAACAGCGAGAAACAGTTTGTATTCTGATGATATATACCCCTTTGCATATCGGATATATAAATGGCGCGAGGGTACAGGTTTGAGGGATAATGATTGGTTCATATTTTCTTCTTCTTCTTCTGTTGGCCGCCATCTTCCTTTGGGGTTCATTTGTTGATTAATTGATAAATAAGACTTTGTTGTTTTTTATAGCTCTTATCTAAAAACCACCTAGTTCCAAAGTGTTCTCGAACCGCGCGAATGAGGGCGGCATCTTGAGAGCGATGATATCGTCTTCTCTCGGTGAGATGACTGCCGGCAACTTGATAACTAAACTGATTTCTGTTCACACGATTCTATTGGCAGTTTCGGAAGGGGTTAAGTAAAGGTTATCACTTGTCAATAATGCTAACGATAATTTTCCACTCAACTCCCTCCGATTTTAAATGTTTAACGAACTCAATTCAAATTTCTAGCTACATTACTTACACAAATTTATAGGCTACCCATGATTATGTTACACTGAGACAAGAATCAAGCATGATATTTACCACGTACGAGTTAGACATAAGGCCCTATTAATATGGGACCACCACGAACTGAAGCTCATGGGTGGCGGGTGCAAAAATGCTTACCCACAAGGGGGTCGCCTCAGGCACTGGGCAATGAACCAGCCCCTGTCCCTTTAAATTAAGGGGGGCAGGTATTGTCCAAGGATAGCCTGGGATCAATCTGTTAATTACATCAACCCCCCCAAGGGGTTTTTTGCGTTATTGACAAGTATCAAGCATGCGTTCTGTCTGAAAGGCCAATTCACAATCCCTTTCTGCTTCAACTAACTTATCAACTGCTTTACTAATTAAGCCACGAGAGCTATTAGTGTTAAATACTTCTATTACATAATCGCTGCTATGTTTTTCTAAAAGATATTCATTTTTTTTTTTTCTCCGCAGATACAACCGGTGATGCCAAGCAATGAAAATGTAATTATCTTTGTGTATCAATGATAATAACAGGATAACAAATCGTAAGAAAAAAAAAAGGTCACGTGCTTTAAAACTTCCGGGGAAAATGAAATCTCCAGAAAGGAACCAAATAAAGAACGTTTCTAAAGAAAAGAAAAAAACAAAAACAGTCATTAAATGTAGAGTATCATATGCAAATTAGGTAATGCTATAAAAGAGTACCGCCTCAGTAATAGACAGTCGGCTACTACACTTGACTAAGACAACGTCTGTTTCCAGAGACTTCTTCACTTCATAAAAAATGTATTCCGTTGATTTATGTAATAAATCTCAAAACATACCAGTTGTACGGAAATGTGATTGTTGTTTTGTAAAATTGCTTATATGACGACAACCAATCAAACAATCAACGTTGTATAACAATAAGTGAAAGACTGAACTTTTCAGAAAAGCACAAGAATAAAGAAACAATACCCAATCAATAAATAATAGGATAAGGGAAATATCAACCAATCGAAAATATATTTTCAAAAGAAAATTCAACCTATAGAAACTCTTTACGGAAGATGGTACCTATTCTGAAAATAAATAGGTAATCAACCAATTAAAATATATTTTCAAAAGAAAATTTGACCAATCAAAACTCTTGTCGAAAAATATCCACCAATCAAACGTATTTACGGGAGAAAGATGGTTACCATTCTCAAAAGAAATAGGTAATCATCTACAAATATTTTTGAAAGAACAGACGACGAAAACAGACTAAAGAAACAGGATTTAACCAATCAAGAATGATTATATTTTAACAGGATATACGGACCAATCAAAATAAGTACGTAATCAGATGACTGATATAAACCATTCAAGAAAGACAATAAATACAAGAAGGAAAAAATGTCCTCTGATGGAAATAGCGAACCAGTCGCCTCTGGAAGTCGGCCTCAAAATCCTTGTTCGCATGTTGCATGTGTGTAATGTCATCATCTATTGCATTGCTGGGTGGCTTTATTTCGAACATCTGGAAAAGGACAATGAAGTCCAGATCTGCAAAGATTCACGAAAGGAATACCAGGCCATCGAATCTAAGACGCTCGAGAAACTGGCCGATTTGGGTCAGATGATGTCACGAACGAGACACAGAGTATCTTGAAATTGTTTCGGATAATTGCGTGAGTATTGGTTACACCGTGACGTTTGTGAATTGAAAGGAAAGAGAATGGAACGTCTTTCTCTTGGTCTTTGCCGGAGCAATATTATTCTCCATAACGATCGTCTCAACAATTGGTGAGTAAAAGTATCGGTTTAATCCTCTTAGGGGATTACATAGAATCGTCTTTCTACATTTTTTAGTTTATACCAGGATCTCAAACTCAAGAACTCAAAAGGGCCATTACGTCCTTACTTCTACTATTGTAAAGATGTCTCAAGGGGTTCCATTATTAATTTTATTGAAATCCAATTAGCCAGATCTGTTTCTGATATTAGCTTAACATATGTGTAAAGTTTCATGATGATCAGATCACTGGTGTAGGCGTTTAAAGTCCTGCAATGTATCTTATATATCACTAAGAAATAATGGTCTACATAATATATAATGTGGTTAATTTGAATACTGGTTTTAACAAAACTGGGTTTGATAAATAATTACTTGGTGTAATTGATCTCTAATTATTGTTTTCTTCTCCAACGTATCAATGCTATGAATTATTTTAATACAAACTAATTAATATATGATTAAGATAAGTGTAATCTTTTATATGCATTCTTATTTAATTTTGATAGTCTTTCTAGTTTATTTCATTACATCAAAGCATAAATACTTACTCCCAGAGGGTGTATATCTTTGCTAAAGAAAACAGAAACGCAATTCAAAGTTCTATGACATTTAAGGAAATAGCAGATATCTCAATAAAAATTTAAAATTTAAAAAAATCTTAATCAAGAAAGAAATTAGATGTAAAAGTAAAATTAATGAGATTTTTCTTTCATTATAACATTTACAAAAAGAACCTTTTCACATGGACAGTTTTATTGGGTTTATTTTATTTATTTCCTTTGCAATATTCTAAACACCTTGTAACCTTGTTTTAACTATAAGAATTCGAGGGGCGTTAATCCATAGCTAACACTTGTACTCTTATAATGCATTAGGTTATCCAAACGAGGGTAATCCAACACAGAATATTCGGTCGGGAAAAGACTACTTACTTAATTACATAACATACAACGAAGGAACACAATTCCTGTACCATCTATAAAACAGATACTAGATGTTTCAAGGAACATTAAGAAAGTTCAAGCAGCAAAGGGGTGGAAATCATTTACTATTTTTCAGGGGGCCTGGAACGAAAACAGGCACCCATGTGCATGGCTGCAGACGAAGTGAAAAGACAACGTCAGTCGATTCCAATGTCGTGATGGTAAAAAGGGGAGATTTTAGGGTTCATTCTGTCATGTGATCAAAACGGACACGTGAAGTAGGAAATTTCCCCTTCAATGTATAAAAGGGAGACAATTCTATTTATCTCCCAACATATTAATTGATAAACTTCAATTGTTTTTATTTTCGTCTCTATCCCCTTCCAATTTCTCTCATCAGTATTGTTACAGAGACCCCAATGTGGCCATCTTAGAAAAAAAAATGACAATGGCAGATATTAAAAAAAAAACCCAGATTTAAAGAAAATATAACTGTTAGGTGAATAGGTTTTTATTTTATTTATTGTTATTAATAATATAATAACACTCACATACATTTTTTTTAAATTCCAAAGGTCAAATTTTTTTATCAAGATATATATGATCATCATTTGATGCTGAATTAAAAATACCATTCATTATGTTTTGTCCAACTTGGTTTTTTTACGATGTACTTGAAAACTTCACAGAATAATAGCATGTATTATTTTTATTCGGGCTATTGTCCACATATTCATTGTTATATAACAACGTTTCGGCCGATGTGCCCTCCAGCCTTCTAAGCCTTGTGGATATAAACAATGAAGATGAGGACATAGTCCGAATAATACAAATTATCAAGTCTCATCTAAAAAAATTCAGAAAAATTGAACATAATTACACTTATGCAAAAGCCTGTGGCTCTACTTGTCACAGATACTGGTCATATATTCTATACATTTCAAGTAAGAGTTTATATTCTTAAAATTTGATCTGATTAGAAAAAATGAGTATGATTTTTGGATTCAGCGTAAAAAGCTGCCTTAAAATCAGCTATTATATAATCGACATTGAAACATCGCAGGCCAGTGTAATTGTAACGTAGTCACCGATGACTGCTATTTCGTTGATGGCTAATCGTCCCATGGAGAGGAAAAAAGCACAAAACACAACTGGTTTTAGCGTTAGGGCTTCCTTGTTTTATTCTCTCTCCATTCAAACTCTGAAGCCGTGGAATCAGAAAGATAACGGCCCCAAGTTTGGACTGGCTTTCTTCTTTCTCTTAGGAAGAGTCTCTTATCGTATCCTTGATTTATTTGTTGTTCTACGAATCTCCGTGGAATCAGAAAGAAATATATAACGGACCCCAAGTTTGGACTGGCTTTCTCTTTCTCTAGGAAGAGTCTCTTATCGTATCCTTGATTTATTTGTGTTCTACGAATCTCCGTGGAATCAGAAAGAAATATATAACGGACCCCAAGTTTGGACTCTTTCTTCTTTCTCTTAGGAAGAGTCTCTTATCGTATCCTTGATTTATTTGTTGTTCTACGAATCTCCGTGGAATCAAAAAATATATAACGGACCCCAAGTTTGGACTGGCTTTCTTCTTTTCTCTTAGGAAGAGTCTCTTATCGTATCCTTGATTTATTTGTTGTTCTACGAATCTCCGTTCCTCTCCTCGTACCCCAGACACCAAAAGAGAAAGAGACCGAATCTCGAAATCTGTAACACACGCGCGTGCGCGCGCTCATAACATTATATATATATATATATATATATATATATATATATGATTTGCAACAAATATTGTCATATTGTGAACCCCAATGACTCAAGCAGTCTTTAGACTTAGATTTGACTACCACAAATTAACTATTAGTCCCAATATGCCAATATAGCAAAACATTTTAACAAGCCACAGCACACACTAGAAAAACCTGTAATGCATTCTAATAGATCACAACTTTCCATCCACACAAAAACTAACACAAATGGAAACAAAATGGATTGTCCGCTTCCCACACCACCAAGGTTAAACCAGATGTAGGCAACTTACTTATGCTTATTGATATTTCCACCTCCACTACCAACGACCTACAGGCCTACATCTCCTCCTGCCTCAGCCACTTTCAACCCAGCCAATGAGGCAGTGGACAAAGCTGAACATCAAAGACGGGTCGATACATGGACACCCTCTGACCTATAAAACACCAGACACTATGCCAGCCAGTCTAACAAAAAATCCTTGTAAAAGAAAGATAGAATCTTTTGAAATATCGGGATAATAAATGGATCTTATGGCATAATATCCAATTCAGTTTTCATTTATTTCACACATTTCCTTCAAGCTTTCTTTGCATTACAACCAAAAATGATTTTTTTATATATTATATATATATATATATATATATATATATATATACAGAAAATTAGACTTATCATATATATGTGTGTGTGTGTGGGTAGCAAATTAGAAAATTACCCCCCCCCAAAAAAAAAAAAAAAAAACAACACAAACAGCAATTGTTACTGTATTTTTTCGCATTATGTTCTTATCAAAGTCTCCCTCTCTCTATCAGTCATTTTACCTGTTGCAAAGTCATCCGCGACTCCTTCGGTAATGATTAATCAGCAGATGGGGAAGAAGAAATACAAAAGCACAACTGGTTGTAGCGTTAGGACCTTCGTTGTTTTATTCTCTCTCCGTCCAATCTCTGAGCCCCCGGGAGCAAGAAGAAGTGGTCAAAAGACATCACATGCGGACTGGCTGGCTGGCTTCTTCATTCATTTAGGAACGGATCTTCTCTCTTTAATTCGTTCTTCATTCTCCGCTTCCATTCGTCTCCTTGCAGCCCAGTCACAAAAAATATATTAGAAAAAAAAAGAATTTGTTATTCTCATTACATGAAAAGTGGATTTCATTTCAGAATTGCGATTTTGTGATCGTGGAAAATTTGTCTTCAGTGGTACCTTGACTTACGAGTTTTCCCAGTTACGAGCTGTCAGTCGGTCGATTTTTATTCTATTTTTGTTAAGATCGAAAATTTGTGGTACCAATGAGCTTTAGATACGCTTATGTTAGTAAGTTCGCAAAAAACATTAATGTTTCCAAATTTATTACGACAAAGAAAAATATAATTTATAAAAAAATAAACATTAAAACATTACAGCACATAATTTATTACATTCTATTCTATTATGTTTTTATACAATACAGTGAAATTTTTCTTATTAAAAAAAATCGTAACAACAAAGGGTTGTTTTTTTGAGTGTATTTCAGGGAAAATTTATTTGATATGTGAGGAAATTGAGTTACGAGCGGGACGAATTAAACTTGTAAGTCACGGTAACACTATATATATATATATATATATATATATATATATATAGCACTGTCATCATCCTTCCGTCCACTAAAGACGATGGCGTTGTGTCTAAAATAAAAAAAATAAAAGTTTTTATCTACATCTGCACAAGTGGTTGTGCAGGCCAATCCTTTAATGACTGTCTTTATTGGACTGACTGCACACAAAACAGTAATGCTTGCTGGGGCTGTTGTTTTATCTCCTTCCTTTTGGCTCTTTCTGCTGTGGAGGCTACTCTCCGGCTCGCCCCTTTGACATTAACTGCTATCAATTATGTAACAGACCGGAGGGATATAATCAGCATATTAAGCCCCCCCCCCGACATGGCGGCTACTTTCTGGTGTTGGTGCAATATCACTAGGTGATAAATTATAGCACAAGTGTTTCTTTATAAGCGTTTTTTTTTTTTTTACTGTAGTGAGAAGAAACAAAGCAACCATAAGAAAAATGATAGTTTTTATTTATTTGGATAAAACAAACAGCAAAAGATACTGAAAGAAAAACAGTTTGCAGGAGAAGGTTGAAAAGGAGGAGGAGGAGGAGGAGGAGGAGGAAGGGGAAGAGTAGAGTTGTGTCTGTTAAGCGAAAATATCGATACTTCATCTAGAATTGATTAAAAAAAAGACAAAGGACAAACTTTGATCAAACTTCTTATCTTTTCACTCTTTTCGAGATCGATTCTTGTTAACGACACAAAAGAAAAAAAAAAAAAAGAAAAGAAAAGATAACGTTATCAAATCTCATTAATTTCCTTTAACGATCTTCAGTCAGCGTCAAGTGGATTTTGAATACTGGGGAATGCCGAAGGGATCGACGCAATTTTTGTTCTTTCCCACCCATGAGCTTCGGCTTGTGGGTGGGCCCACGTTAAAACGAGGCCTTGTGCCCAGCCCATACAAGTGGGGTATGAGGCAAATACCCCAAAATAACCCCTCCCCCCCCCAATACTGGGTTCGGTGATATCCACCTCCTTAGACTTGTTTCCTGAGAGATATCTACGTCCTTGTGCAGCAGAAATATTGAAAGACAAAATATACGCAACAACATCTGATAAAAATTGAAATCTTATTATAATTGAGATTTGGTGTCTGTCTGTCTGTAACCAAATCTACGTCACTGCTTACGCCTTCGGAAATGGCGTAAGTTTATCAATGAGTATTCAATTTATAGTAAAAATTATTAATTCGTAGAATAAATCTTATATTTATTAATGATGTCTCTATGAAAATTTGCCTAAAATAGCCCATGTTATTAGTGCGTTTAAAATCCTGTAATGTGTCTCATATATCACTAAGAAATAAAGGTTTACATAATATATGGTGTGGTTAATTTGCACACTAGTTTTAACAAAACACTTGGTGTAATTGATCTCTAATAATATTGTTTTATTTTCCAACGCATTAACATCACGAATGATTTTATATAGAAACCAATTAATATATACTTCTATACATATATAAAGGGTTGTGTGTATGTGTATGTCCGGAGGAAACTTCGAAAATAAAACAATTCAAGACAAAGTAAATACATATACACATTAAGTATCACCAGGGCTTGGTTTTTGAGCAACAATAATGAATTAATTATAATTAAAAGATGAAATTTAAATGATAACAGCATATAATTTTTTGCATGTAGTATTTTAAATAGGGGAAATTAATTTTTCTTTTCAGATTGTCTTTTTTACATATGGATTTTAATGGGGCATCCAGTGAGGATCCATCTCGAAATTCAACAATAATGGATCTGTGAGACTACCTTTTTACCCCCCCCCTCTACACAGGCGATGCCGGGTAGCCGCTTCTAGTCATAATATAAATAAGTGTAATCTTTTTATATGCGTTTTTTATTTAATTTCGTTAGTCTTTTTAAATGAATAAATTTCATTACATTAAAGCTTAAATATATACGCCCGGTGGATGGCGCATATTCTTGCCAGTAAAAGAAAAAGTTTGTATACAACACGAAGACGATTTTCTCACACATCAATCCTCATCACAGATCAACATAGTTCTTTGTCCTATTGGTGGGGCTTAGAATACGCTGTCTGTATCCCCTGCAGAGGGATAAGACACCCCCAACAAAAATGTGATGTCCTGAATATGACACTAAACTACATCTGATGATGAGGCTCCAGTTCTGGACATCTGGGGAGTGTGGAGTACCTCTTCAGTATAATTCCTCTCAGGCCGACTCTAACCTGTAAAGGGTCCCAGGTTTTTTCAGTATTTTTCCAGTTAAAGATCCGCCCAGTTGTGGGGGCTTAGAATACGCTGACTGTATCCTCCTGCAAATGAGTAAGATCCTCGGCCTAGCAAATAAGAAATGTCCGAGGAATGACGCTAAACTGCATCTGCTGATGATGCTCCAATTCTGGAGCTTTGAAGAGTGTAGAGTACCTCTCCATTGCCATTCCTTTAAAGCCGACTTTGACCCGCTACGATGCCGTCTATAGGTCGAATAGAACTGTTTAACTCTTTGCCTACATTCCCGCCACTGCGATATTACCGTAATCCGCTGAAGGTGAGTTCATTATAACTGAGCAGAAAGACTCAGATTACAATAATGATAGGACTTTATTTGAATAGAATGAGTTCTGAGGTGAATAGATAGTGAACTTTGAAATATTAAATCGTACACTTAAAAAAATGATTCGTATTCAATAAGACCATGTGAAAAAAAGCATCTTAAGAAACAATTAAGGGTTATTATTATTAGTTACTTGAAACCATATAACTTTGTGCAAACAAATGATTATTATTAAAAAGAAATAATTACTTGAAATCATATAATAGTGTATAAATTATTAGTATTAGATAGGAATACTTCAAACCAAAAAACTGTGTGCAAATTATTTGTATTAGATTGGAATACTTGATACCATATAACTGTAAATCATTTATAATAATAATAATTACCTAAACTAATAATTGTTTTCTAAGGTTAGTTATCATTATTACTTGAAACCGCATAACGGTACGCAATCATTAAATACAAATAATGAATTGAAACCATATCATTGTGCATAAATTATTTGTATTAGATTGGAATACTTGATATATATATATATATATATATATATATATATATATATATATATGGAGATTGTTCGAAATTCTTTTTTTAAGAAAACCCTTTATTTCACCTGGTACTTTTAATAACTCTGATGATGGAATTTTATTTCCGAAAATATTTAGAATTAAAAAAAAAAGTTAAATAAATATAATTTTCAACACATATTGCATTGTAAACTGCCTTCAAAAATCTTTATATTACACATACGCACAATGCTTCAAACATACTATAAAAAAAACCTGTATTTCACTATGCGAGGCTAAATTTATAGTAAAAATTTAAAGAATTTCGAACAATCTCCACGAGTGCAGGAGCAGCCGAACCGACTTAACATCACAGAAGTAGCCGATTTAACATCATGGAAGTAACCGAAAAAGAACATTTTTTTTTAAATATACGGCGTTCCTCAACTTCTTAAAACAACAGATGATTACACCATCGCCGTGGGATAAGTACTATAAAAAAACACCTAGTACTTTTAATAACTCTGATGATGGAATTTTATTTCCGAAAATATTTAGAATTAAAAAAAAAGTTAAATAAATATAATTTTCAACACATATTGCATTGTAAATTGCCTTCAAAAATCTTTATATATATATATATATATATATATATATATATATATACCCCGCACGAGCAGGATGTGACACAAGGTCAATTTCTTAAGCAAAGTTTAACAGGTTAAATGGTTACTTAGCCACGGTTAAAGAGCCCAGTCTGCCTTACTATTTACCCATAGCTGGAGGGAGAATAGTTGGTTGCATACCTTTCCCAAGTATATTAGCGCTATGTGAAATGCAAATAGCCTCGTCCAAGATTTGAACTCGGGTCGACGAGTCTATTTCCTACAACTCTAATCATTACACCACGCTCCTCCAACATACAATATAACTGTATGCAAAAAATCTCTTAAGAAATAACTGCGTGTAAATATGAGCTTACAATGACCACGTCTCTCTAATATCTAAGCATAAAATAACACTAGATGAGTTCACATGCCGTTAAAATCAATCAATCAATCAATAGGTTTTATTGTTCAGAAACAAGTCACGCTTAAAATAGACTTTTTGGTGTTGAATTTGCAAGAGAAATAACTTGTGAATCAGGTTCCTCCGAAGGATCTTTCTGTAGCATAGTGGTTTTCAAACTGTAGTGCACATACTACAGGGGGTCTGCGAAGTTAACAGGAGGGGGTCCAAAGAAACTGCGGGGGTTCTGCGAAGTTAACAGGAGGGGGTCCAAAGAAACTGCGGGGTGTCTCGAAAATGTATATAATCCGATTAACGATACAACCGCAAATTCGTATTTTTATTTTCTCGCACACACCTATAAAAATTCAGTTTAAACAGCTCCATTGTGAATAGGAAGGCAATTATTTTCATTAGACTCATTTTGGGAACCACTCCCAAAATGAGTCTAATGAAAATAATTGCCTTCCTATCACAATGGAGCCCTATTTCCCTGCAGAGTAACCTCCCTAGGACATCACTCACTTATCCCAATATCCTTTCCACCTTTCAAGGGAATGATGTAGTTCTCTTTTGGGATCGACATCAGCTGTCTCATCTACGTTCTCCTCGCCCACAGCCTTTCAACAGTTACAAGTCGCAGGGAACCAAATCTAGAGAGTAGGGTAATGGTGACAGCTCTGGGTGATTGGATACTTTGCACAAAAATATTAAATAAATAAAACAAACAAACATTAAAAAAAACTACATAAAACGTGAAGCCTCAACGTTACTTGCTAATTATAAATGTAACAATCACATCGTACATAAATTTAGTTCATGGTGTCTTATTGGCGACTAAGTAACACCATGAGAGAGTGTCTTCTCATACATGAACATTAAGGTTCCATCAGATTGGCTGCCAGATTACTTAACGGCCGTGAAACCGGTCCCCAATATATTCTGGCTTGATACGTTCCGGATCAATCTGGTATGATTGAAATAGATACATTGAAATAATGTGTTGGGATTATTTTCTCTTATTTAACACGGTTTTCCGTTTGGTGGCGTGGCAATTAGGTACATAAAGACAGTACCACCAAAATCAAATTCTATTTCTCTTAGACTCTCCAGACGTCGAAGCTTACACACAAGTTGTTTCTCTATCCTTTAGTAATGAGGGATCTAGCCCCTCCTCACAGGCATTCCGAGTACCTGTTACACGGGCTCTACTTCACTATCCGGCTTCACAGAGGTCACACGCACCAGTTCCGTCTTATCAAAAAAGTAAGTGACGACTTCTAATCTCCATTTAGTAGCCTCAAGACTATAAAGACTGTTTTTCTATAGGACATTCATCTATTCTGTTTTGTATTATTTATGTTAGAATTTACTCAGACAATAAAGTCTATTTGATATAACTCTTTGTCGGGATTTGTTCATCCCATTTCAACAAATTCATTGAACATGATTTAACATTTACCCCCCCCCATGGTTGCACCAAATTTTCTTGTTATTTTTATCTGTATGATTGGATATTTCACTATAAGTTCACTATCTATTCACCTCAGAGTAAACAAAAGATGACAGGGGCGTTCATGCAGTGATTTTTCAGTGTAAACAAGTAGCACACGTGAGAGTAGCGGCCAGCGGTTTATGGTAGGACCGCAGTGGTGGGTGAGTCGTTGTGAGAGGTTTTAAGTTGGCAAAGAGTTAAAGTATCTTTTACTTGGTTTTTAAAGTTCTGGGCTCATCTTAAAATACAAACATTTATTTACTTTTTATTAAAAAGAATTAGCGATATTTGTTCTAATAGGAGACCAATTGAAGAGAAGGAAAAAAAACTGAATGTAATAAATTATGGTCACCAATTTATTCTGACATTTAATTCATTTTTTGTCACAAGTAAAAAATTGTTAAATTGCATTGTTGCCAGGAGGAAGCATCTGGCTAAAAATGGCCGGCGTAGGCATGCCGTTTTTATTGCTGAGTCATCTAAAAATATACCATGAGGTGACGATACACGTGTTAAAACGATCATGACGTTTCGAATATATGGACCTTTTTGCCGAGCCGCATATATTTTTCCACATTAATAGATTGGCGTTCAAACTTGAATGAAGAAGACTCAACAAACAATATGAAAGTACAAACTACCCGCACTTAATTAAATTACACGCTATCATCATCATCAGGTCGTACTAACAGCACAGATATCCATAACTCTCTCACACCAATCGCCTCTATCGGTCATTGCCCCAGGAAGATCCTCCCCACTACATTCAGAATCCGAACAGAGCTGATTAATTTAGGTTTTTCTTAGTCAGCCTACACTGTTGTGTCCATGTGTAGGTGTCCACTTAGGAACGTCAATTATGAGCTCGACCTTGCTTTTCCAGCAGCGTCCGATATGTCTTGTTCGTCTGACCTGAATGGTTTGTGTAATAGGAAGCAAGTGGCCATACAGTTGCTTTTTTTGGGGGGTGGGGTGCTGCTTTCAAGATTTGTTCATTTTGTTTTTCTCCAAACGTTTCATTAGAGTCCAAGTGGTGCTGCCATACACTAGCACTAACACGGCTAACACCTTAAACGAATTCTTACTTTAATTTTAGTGATATATCAATATTGATATTTTTCTGCATAATTTCATAACTGGTGCCAATATGAAATTTATCAGCTAATAAATGTCAGTAAGTATAACCTCTGATGGTAGAGGTATGCTTAGCGATCAGAGTTCAAATCCTGGACATTACATTTTACTTCTGGTTGAGAGTCCGTCCTATTAACTGTATCCCTTGAAAAGGGTTACCCCCTAAAAAGTGATGTCCAGGATATGATACTAAACTGTATCTGAGAGAGATCTAGTTCTGGAGATATGGGCCGTATAGAATATGTTTTCATTACCATTATTCCCTAGTCCACTTTGATCTGGAGTAGTTGTACCTGTCAAAGTCCCATTTATCTGTCAAATAGATCTGTTTAAATTATCTTTATTCAATTGGAATACTTGATGCCACATAACTTTAGATTATTAGTATTAAGAATAGTTACTTGAAGCTATAATTATTTACTTAGGATTATTATTAGTTACTTGAAACAATATAACTGTGTTGCCAAATGTGAATACACATCAAGAATGAATAAGACAAAATGTTTTCGGCATAAAAAAGAAAAAAATAAGAGTTGACAGGCTGTAAAATACTGGTTGTATTTTACAGCCTGTCAACTCTAATTTTTTTTATTTTTTATGCCGAAAACATTTTGTCTTATTCATTCTTGATGTGTATTCACATTTTTTAAAAACTCAATTTTTGTAAACACTTTTTAAAAATTCATTTAATTCATTCAAGTCTTTTATACTATTTCACTTAAAAATGAAAGAGAAGGTTGTTGGTTGATTGGGTTTTACGGCACATCAACCCATTGGGTCATTTTATGCCGAAAATGTTTTTCTTTTATTCATTCTTCATGGGTACATTTTTTAAAAATTCAGGTTTTTCTATTTAATCCAGAGATGGGGACCTAATAGGTAATAACACTCCGGGTCAGAGTGGACCTGGGAGTAATGGTGATGAAATGATACTCCGCATTCCCCAAAGCTCAAGAATAGGAACCTCACCATTAGATGCAGTTTAATATCATACCCAGGAAAATAAGATCTTCAGCCTCACCCTTCTAGCACATATATGGTATAAAGGGTTGGGGCTTGCCATAAGGGCAATAGGATTGGGACAATCATCTAGGTGCTAGGGCTTGACGTGACCAATCGATTGATCGGAGGGTAAGGGCCAAAGTGGAGTGTTGCATGTCATGGACTGCTCAGCTACCATGGTTCCATCCTTAAGCATCATGGGTCGTCACCCATGGCCACCTGGCAGCCTCATTGGAAGGGGTCTTACCACTCTGCAGAGGTACAGTCGGTGTATGACAGGGCTGGGGAGAGAAGGTATATATTTACCAAGCCCTCCGCACGAGCAGGATGTGACACAAGGTCAATTTGTTAAGCGGAGTTTAACAGGTTTGAATTCAGAGTTTTCCTTCTCCTAGACTGGTTGCCTAACCAAGGTTAAAGAGCCCAGTTCGCCCTACTAATTACCCATGACTGGGGGGAGAGTAGTTGGATGCATACCGTTCCAAAGGGTATTAGACCTATGTGAAATGAAAACAGTCTCGTTCAGTATTTGAACTGGGGGTCGGCGAGTCCATTCTCCTACGACTCTAACCATTACACCACGCAGCTCCAACTTCTGGGAGAGAAGGTAACAGTGAATGGGTAAGGCGCTTTATTCGATTTTTGTTCATTTCGATGAGTGGTGTTCAAATCAATGTCACACCCAGCATTTTCGAAAAGTATCGACAGAAAAAGAGGGTTGGTAGTGTAAGTGGGTTTTATTTTTATTATGTGACACATTGGCACAAAAGATATTGTCGAGTTGCTTAGCAACAGCGTTCGGTGGGACCCCACCCCTGTCTTCCTTTTATAACTTGCCAGTTCCGGTTTTATATTTAAATACAACTTCTTGCCGATGACAAGTACGTGCACGCTTGTTTAAAATGTTCGATATATCTGTCTTAAAGCAGCTAATTGTATACACCACAAGAGTATCGTAGACTTTCACAGACCTCTTAATAAATATGTTTTCTTATCTTGGTAAAAAACCAAAAAAAAACCCCTGTTTTCGTTTCGCTCTGTCGGCGAGGCTTAGAATACGCTGACTGCATCTGCTGCAGCGGGGTAAGATAGCCTCCACCCCAAAAAATTGTTCTGGATTGGTTTGTTGGATTTTACGGCATGTCAACCCTTATTTGGTTATTTAATGCCGAAGACGTTTTGTTCTATTCATCCTTGATGGGTATACAAAAAATATTTTTAATTTTATTTTATTCTATATATCTTACTTTAATATACTTATTTATAAATTATTTACTTGTATATATTTTACTTTTTTGTTGTAATTATTTATAATTATTTACTTTTATTTTTTATTTTATATTCTTTTATTTTTATAATTAGTTTTAATTATTTTTGATTATTTACTTTTTATATATTTTACTTTTTATTTTTAAACACATCTTTAAATCTCATTTTTTCTATTTAACCCATAGATAGGAGCCAAACAACTACAACCACTCTGGGTCAGAGTTGACCTGTGGGTAATAGCAATGTGGAGGTACTCCACACTCCCCAGAGCTTCAAAATTGGAACTTTATCATTAGATACAGTTTAAGGTCATACCCAGAAAACCCTGTCCTGGTTATGATGATAAACTGAATCGAATGGTGAGGTTCCAATTCTGGAGATCTGGAGAGAGTGAAGTGCCTTTTAATTGCTAGTACTTTCAGTTCCACTGACCCGAAGTAGTATTACCTGTTAGAGTCCTATAATTCATGGGTAGTCTATGAATTGTGAAAGTAGTGTAGTTAGAAATTTTGAATTGAGTACATTGAAAATTCAAATCGGGGGGTGAATGGAAAATTACTGTCGACCGTTATTGACAGGTAAATCACCTTTACTTCGAAACACGCCAATAGAATGTGGGAACTAAAATCAATTTAGTTAGTTGCCGGCCAAACAGTCAGTGAGAGCAGACGTTTAAGGATCGTCGCTCTCAAAATGCCGACTCTCGTTCGCGCGGTTGAATATTTTTGGGCTGGGGTTTTGTTAATAAAGACTAATAAAAAAACAAGTTGCGTATTAATTCAAACTAGAAATGCACCGACACCCGGCCTGGACAGAACAACAGACGAGGCCAAGAGCCCGGAGAAATCAGTCGTGAGGAAAATGGTCGATGAGAAAAAGTAGAAGAACCAGTCAATCATCCTCTCATCTCCCTCTCTCTCTCTCTCTCTCTCTCTCTCTCTCTCTCTCTCTCTCTCTCTCTCGTGTGTGCATATATCCCTCTTTGTCTCTCACTAGTGTGTTTCTCCCTCTCTTCCACTCTATCGTGTGTGCATATATCTCTATTTCTTTCTATCTCCACTCTCTCTCTCTCTCTCTCTCTCTCTCTCTCTCTCTCTCTCTCTCTCTCTCTCTCTCTCACACACACACACACACACACACACACACACACACACTCTCTCTCTCTCTCGCTTAGCCCACTGTGTTCATAGCTATTGATTCTGTTGATATCTATCTCATTCTGTTTCTATCTATCTATCTATCTATCTATCTCATTTGTCCATTCTCTCTCTCTCTCTCTCTCTATATATATATATATATATATATATATATATATATATATATATATATATTGTCCTAAGGATAATACGGTTTAGACAATAATATGAGTGTTAGGGCTTGACGTGACCAGCCAATTGAGTCTCCCCGACTGATTGTTGATATAATATAACAGCGAGAAAACAAATTATTCTAGAAGAGTCATTTTTATAATATGCAATGAACAATTGTAAACAGATTTATGATTACAATCAAACATTTACAAATTAATCAAATTTTGGCATTAGATAACCCATAGATAGAAGTAGATGATATGCCGTTAAACAAAATAACTAAGTAATCACTCACAATCATCGTCGAATGATAATAACAAGGTCTTTTTGCGAAGACGTAGGGAGAATTAGATTCATGCCTTTCTGCAGAGTATTAAAACTAAGTAAATTCCGTTTCCTCGTTACTGTTTACCGTTCTAATAACAGTTAATCTACTTCTCACCCCACGGTTATTAATATAAGCTGACTAATTAGTCAACGCTTTGTGTATGAGCATTAACTTCCGGTCAGACTAATAGTACACCGGATGTGTAAAAATCAATGAATCAGTCGATTTAGGGAGAGGGAGAATGTTTCCTTTCTTATCATTATTGCCACAATGAATAAAACCAGATTTAAAAAGACAAATATTTGGCCCAATCACTGAAGCAAAGGTCAACAGTGGGTTGACCTCACCAGAGTGAGGATTCACCCAACCCCTCTGCCATGGATAGGATACGGCAGAAACTCAATTTCTAAGTAGACTGGGACGGTTTCCTTCTCCTAGTCTGGTTGCCGTACAAAGTTAAAAAAAAATTAGTCTTACACTTTGTTCGCGAAACATTGTGTACAGTTTACCTGTTTGGGACAGATATATTATGTTATGTTATTGCATGTTGTATATATATTAAACATTCTTCTGTGCATTGTTCATGTGAGTTAGTTATTTGTCTTTCCTTACCAAATGTTCAGTGTAAGTGTATCCATGGATGCAATAATGCATTATAAGGACTTATTGTTGGTTATAAACTAATACCCACTATTCTTATAAATTTTACAATTAATACAATCAGATCTAAAAAGACTAATGTTTGGTCCAATTGCTGAAGCAAAGGTTAATACACTTTTAGGTCAGTTGACCTCACCAGAGTGTGTATTTCACCAACACATCTGCCATGGATAGGATACGGCACAAGGTCAATTTTTAAGCGAAGTACAGTTGGTTTTGATTCAGAGTTTTCCTTCTCCTAGTTTGGTTGCCGTACTAAGGCCAAAGAACAGAGTCTAGACTACTATTTACCTATAACTGGATGGAGAACACATGGATTCATACCTTCCCAAATGGCATTGGCGTGAACTGAAACTACCTAGTCTAGGATTTTAACTCGGGTCACCGTCACTTTAAATGTGCCTCCACCATTTCACCAGACATATTACTTATTGACATTAGCTGAAAAATCTTATGTTCACACCAGGTATGAACTGAAACAGACGGATTCACAGATTGTCTGATGAATAAAAAAAGTTACTTTTAAAACACTTGCAGAAATACGAGCCACCGGGTACAGGTATTTAAGTTTTGGTACAATAAAATATTTCTAGCAGTGTTGTATACCCTTTTCATTACTTACTTCTATTCTTCTATTCTTCTTCTGACGTCTTTTCTATCTTACGTCTTCTTCTAACATCTCTTCTAGCGTATGGATTTCTCTTGGGGACTTCGTGTCTGGTCTTCCATTGGGGATTTCTCTTTATCAGAAGTCCTGTGTCATTGGTAGGTTTTAGATAATAACACAAGACTTCGATTTACTTAGATCATATTTTATTTCGCAATCCCCACCAGACTACCTGCGCAGATCGAGTCGGAGCGTGCAATACACGACTCACCATCGTTGTGGTTTCTCGCCGACTGACTAAAATCTATTTCTAATCTAAACCGGAAGAGGGTCTCCTCCACCAATTCTCACGGTATCCACCGGAAAGGATAGGATGAGGTCAAGCCTTGTCACTCATCCTTCAAGGCCGTGGGCTGCAACTTATAACAGCCATTTTGATTTCTACACTACTGTACATAAATATTAAGAATCTAATAATTATGTGACAGCAGGACCTGTTGATATACCATAGTATCATAATTTGATTATTACAACATATGATATGTTTACTTAAGAGCTATTGCAAAATAGTTAAATATGTAAAAAGTATAATGATATTTAAGCTAAGACCAGTTTCTTTTAATACATTAGGTCATCTAAAAGAGAGTAACCTAACACAGAATAATCGGTAGGAAAAAAACAAGTCTATATAACATTTAATTATACCACATACAAGAAGAATACTAAAATATATGGTTGGATAGATAGATAGATAGATAGAAAGATAGATAGATAGATAGATAGATATATACAGAATGAGATATGAACAGAATGAGATATAAACAGAATGAGCTAGCTAGCTTGCTAGATATTAACATAATGAGATAGATTGATAGAAAGATAGAGAGATAGATAATGGGCAAACTAAGATAGATAGATAAATAGATAATGAAGAAACTGAAATATATATAGATAATGAACAGACTAACATAGCTAGATAGATAGATAGCTTGCTAGATAGATAGATAGTTAGATATTAAATAAAATAAAATCTGACCTCAAAACGAGATTTTAAAAAATCACCTTCTTTTTCTCCTCGTATAAATTCACGCAGGACCGGTGCGTATTATCACCGACCCCCTCCCTCAAGGGAGGGGGTGTCATGAGACCATAACACCGGCTCTGAATGTACTTCCTGTAATATTTATTGCACGTAATTGATGCGTATTATTAATTCTGTCACATATGGACCCTAAATAGATTTGTAAAAAAAAAAAAAACAAAAAAAAAACAACACAAACAGCCTCGTTTTAAGCCGGATTTATAATTTATCATGTTGGATTCGTTATTATTTGATGACAATAAATTGTTCTTTTGGTCATATACAAACAAGAATTCCAAATTCATCACTCAAGCATGAATTGTTTTCGAACATTCAATGTTACCCGTGAAGATAAGCGTTCCTCGGAGATGTGAGGCAGATATTTTTAAAAGGTGGAGGCTCAGAATTCTTGTAAAAGTAAAGTCGGTAGCTGGTTGGTTGGATTTTACGACAGGTCAACCCTTGTAGGGTTATTATATATATAAGTCATCCACAGACACCGTGTTTCGACGTTTTATGTCTCATCAGTGTGGCTAGACACAGCAACTACCTCCGACCAAGAGAAAAACCCGACTGACCATTCATCAGCCCGGCTCCTTAACCTTTCGGCCATCGACAGCTGCCATTAAGAAGCGGTGTTTTAACTGCTGAATACATATATCTATATATACATTTTACGATCACCAGAGAGATCAAATCTGTAAACAACAGACGATCGTTGCTTTATGTTGGCAGTAAAAGTCAATTGAAATCGCCCCCAGAGAGCTCTACCGGGTTTTGGGAGCATATGATAAGTCATCCACAGACACCGTGTTTCGATGTTTAACGTCTCATCAGTGAGGTTAAACACAGCAACTGTCGGAATTTTTCCTCGTTCAGATAAATTCGAACGTAAAAAACAAAATGGCGTCGTTAATAAAAAAGGGTTTGGGGAAAAATGAAAAGAAAGATGGTCTTGCTTGATAAAGAAATAGAATATTTATTCATACAAATTTCTCCACTAAAGGAGGCAAAAATGAAATACAGAAAACTTAAACAAAGATTGCATAAATTTCCCTATGCATGACTAAATAACAATTTAGGGGTCAGGTAACTCAAATATAAAAATATATAATAAATACAAATATACAAAAATGTATAAAGAGGGTTACACTTATGTAACAGAATGGGCGTTAATCAACCAATAACTACCCTTCAAAATATACTACAAAATGGGTATAAAAAACAGGAAGAAAACACTTACAGTAGAGGGTTTAAACAATAAAATACCCTTTATAAAAATGATTTCTCTCGCGCAGGAGAGACAAAAAGTTCTACAGAACTCACAGTTCTCTCAAAAATGTGTCGTTCCTTTTCAAGGACTGAGGCTCCCGGCTGTAGATTAAGGCTGGCCCTCTGCGCTAGTACTTTTCTTCTTTCACACGTAGCTGTCCGTTTTTCCTCAAAGGGATGGACACTCCAACAAAGTTTCTTCCGTGGGGAGAAGAATGAGAGAGAAAAGAAACGCGACCCAAGGAAAATGAGGAAACCACCGTCTCAGTCGTTCTGGGAATACTGTAGGGTGCACCAGCAATTAGCCACCTTTTCTCTATCAAGGTTTCTTTTAAAACGGCCAATGTCCGTTCTGAAGCATCTAATGTGTTCGTCTCACAGTGCCCAAGACTGGACAAACTGCTAGCTGCGTCCGCTCGCTTCGCTTCCCAGTTCCAAAGAGGAAGAATCTCATCTCACACGTGATCCAAGAAAGTCCAGACAGTCGCCAAATCCAGGAGCCCCGTCCTTCGCTTTCGCAGCAAAAAACGAAACGAAACAGAGAGACAGACCAAAAGGGGAAAAAGGCATGCATAATACAGAAATGATTTTAATTGATTTATAAAGATAAAAAATTTCCAACACAACTACCTCCGACGATATATATATATTTACCAGCCCCTCCGCATGAGCAAAATGTGACACAAGTTCAATTTCTTAAACGGAGTTTAACAGCTTTCAATTCGGAGTTTTCTTTCTCCTATACTCGTTGCCTAACTAAGGTTAAAGGGCCCAGTCCGCCCTAATATTTACCCATAGTTACAGGGAGAATATTTGGATTCATACCTTTCCCAGGGGTATTAGCGCTAAGTAAAATGCAAACAGCCTAGTCTAGGATTTGAACTCGAGTCGCTGCGTTCATTTCCCATGACGATAACCATTACACGACGAGGGCCTGCACTATGGCAACCAGTCTAGAAGAAGGAAAACTGTATTCAAACCAGTTGTAGACCTGGAGAGGGATGGGCTATTTCTACATAAGTAGCGCCCCTACGATCAAATCAGGTTATGGTACCAGTTGCCGTGGACTTAGGGTAGGTGTGCCCAACCCGCAGCTCGCAGTCATATATAAAATAGAAGTACTGTTTATTGTATAAAGTTGTATCCGTTTCCCATAACGATAACCATTACACACGAGGGCCTCCACTATGTCAATTTCTTACGACGATAATCATCACGTCACACGTCCATATATACTCATATAGACACGCTCATACATACACCCATATGGGAATAAAAATCAATCCGACAGTATGTGGAGAAAAGTAGACAAACAACTGAATCCTTCAATACAAGAACCCAGTTCGTGTCCTGAAGAAGGTCTAACAGACCAAAACGTTATAACGTCGACATCACCACCAATGATAAACATCGAACCAGTACAACATCCCGTGTTTGTCTACTTTTCTCCACATAAACACATACGCATGATTGTAACTAGATCTGTACATGTAGAGACAGAAGGAGTTTTAATACTTCTCATCCTGCCCTCATGTCTGCATTAAATTGCCGACAAAGTTTTGAAATAAATTCATTCTTGATGGATACTCAATTTTTTTATAAACACATTTTTCGATTTAACTCATAGATGGGACCTTAACAGGTACTACCACTCCGGGTCAGGGTGGACCAGGAAGCAATGGTGATGACGGGGTGCTCCACATTTCCCAAACCTCCAGAACTGGAACCTCACCATCAAATAGAGTTTAGCGTAATACCCAGGACAATGAGACCCTCAGCCACCGCCTTCTAGCACCAATATGATAAGGTTTGGGGGGTTGCCATAAAGGCAATAAGGTTGGGGCTATCATATAGCTGCTAGGACTTGACGTGACAAGCCAACTGATCGGAGGGGGCCTCTCCGACCACCTGTCTAGCCCAAGTAAAGGCTAAAGTGGAGTATTATATGTCATAGACACCTCATCCACCTGGGTTCCGTCCTTAAGCATCACAGGTCGCCACCCATGTCCAACAGGTGGTCCCATTGGGGAGTCTTACCCCTCTGCAGAGGTGCAGTCTGTGTATTTTAACGCCCCAGCCGACACGGCGGTTTTATGTTGAAACCCACCTAGTCATTCCACAGAAAAAAAGCTTA
This sequence comes from Doryteuthis pealeii, assembly GCA_023376005.1. Lineage (NCBI taxonomy): Eukaryota > Metazoa > Mollusca > Cephalopoda > Myopsida > Loliginidae > Doryteuthis > Doryteuthis pealeii. The sequence goes on along the minus strand of CM042145.1, from coordinate 51,785,563 downwards.
TATTTTTCACTAATAAAAAAGACACAATGGTGTTCCAAGAAACATGAATAAGTGTAAAAAAAGAGCTTGAAACCACTTACAAAATGTTTCTTAGTATGGGAACGAGGCGGTAACACATGTGCTTAGTCGCACGGGAACGATATACTCGACATCCGCTTCGTTCCACATCGAATTAATGAAAGAGATCGATCTCAGCACCCCCACCTGTCACGTGACAAAACGGATGCATGACATTGTAAACCCTGCCTCCAATATAAAAAGGGCGACAAATCTATTTTATGTCCCAACAACGATAACACTCATGTACACTCTAAACTCTTACGGCAAACGCTAGACAACTTAATTGCTTTTATCATCTACTAGCGGTACCTGTGGATATATCACATGATTATTTAATTACTACAACGTTTGATATATTTACTTAAGAGTTATTGCAAATAGTTCAATATGAAAAAAGTATAATAATCTTGATTTAACTCTCTCTCACTTTTTTCTTTCTTTCCTTCTTTTCATCTTTTCATTATGTTCGATTGAAACAGATTATCGTTATCGCTTCCGCGCAGTCCCCTCTCTCTATCTTTGCACTTCTTTCTTTCTTTCTTTCTTTCTTTCTTTCTTGTTATATTTTTTCTCTGTAACATTACCTTTTTCTTCCATTTCTTTTTTCATAATAAAGTTACTATTAAGCTGAGGTGACGACACTCATAAGAAATAAGAATTCAGCGGATAAGCAACTGCAGATAATCAGGATTTACATTTTTACATTTCATCTTGAATGATTTAGACGGTCTCATTTTTAACCAGTGGATGTTGCATGATGATAATGGTCTTACGTTTGAGGAACATGAGTATTAATATATTTAGTGTAAAATGTAGTTTGTAGCAGCGTCAATGTCATGTGAAAGGAGTCTTTTCAACAAAAATGAATTAATGAATCTTCCGATCAACTTCGATCAACGTCCGTTATGAGAAATTAATGATATAAGAAATATCTATTAAACGACATTGGAAAATCTAGCATAACAAAATGTTGCTTTATTGAATGTTGTTTGATATTTTTAAAAGCATTTATCTTCATATTTCTACTCTTAAATATTTTATCTCCACGCTGACATTGTATGAACAAAAAACAAAACAAAAAAACAAAAAAAACTAAAAAACAAAAACAAAACAAAACAAAACAAAACAAACAAATGAACAAAAATAAATAAATAAAAAACAAGGAAAACAAAAACAAAACAGAAATATATTTCATAGAAAAAGCAGCAAATAACTTTATGAATATTTTAGAGCAATAGTCATGCATACAGAAAAATAGATATCAAATACTCAATATAGATTTTGTACAATATAAAACATCCCAATGGTTAGAGCATTGGATATAAGGTAACGCAAATAATATGAAGGATCTGTTTGAGAATACTAACATGGATGTCATTTTGTCCTTCTTAAGAGACGTAGAAATGAGTAAAAGATTGTGAATCAGATAATAGATGCATCCACAAAATACATTTACAAAAATTACATCAGTAAAGGCAGCTTGGGTACCAACTTATGTCTCACGCTCTGACTGGGTTTGGCATTAAATGACCCACAGGATTATCAAAATGACTTGTTTCGGCATTAAATGACCTGAAAAGGGTTGATATGCCTCAGAACAAACAAACCAAACCAAATCAAACCAAACTAAGATAAAGAATTTTGATCTCTTCCTCAGAACATACAACAAATTGATTGGTTTTTAGGCATATCAACCCGTCTAGGCTTATTTTATGCCAAGAAGTTAGAGAATCGCGTTCATTGGACGGTCATATTTACATTTTGTGTGTAATTGTTTCTTTTTGCACACGGTCCTGTCGAATACGAATATTTTTTAAACATATCTATTTGATCTATATATGGGACCCTAACATGTACTACCACTCCGGGTCAGAGTGGTTGGTTATTTTACCATATACCCTCCCCTACCCTAGGCAATATTGTGAGCACATAACAAGAATTGATTGATCGTTTATTTCATTTAATGGCATATCAACACTTGTGTGTTATTTAATGCCACATATTGTTTCTTTGTATAGATAAATTGCTAGAAGTAGTTTTTATTAATTTGTAAACATATCTATTAAGCCACTTAAGAGTGGACCGGGGAGTAATGACAATTAAGAGGTACTTCACGCTCCCCAGAACTTCAGAATTGGTACCTCACCAAGATGCAGTTTAGTGTCACCCAGAACACTAAATTTGTAGAAATGATTTTTATGTTTTGATTTTTTATTAAGTTTATGTGTATGAATGTGTAGTAATGATTTTTTATTAGATTTATATGTATGAATGTGTAGTAATGATTTTTTATTAACTTTATGTGTATGAATGTGTAGTAATGATTTTTATTAGATTTATATGTATGAATGTGTAGTAATGATTTTTTATTAACTTTATGTGTATGAATGTGTAGTAATTTTTATTAACTTTATGTGTATGAATGTGTAGTAATGATTTTTTATTAAATTTATGTATGAATGTGTAGTAATGATTTTTTATTAACTTTATGTGTATGAATGTGTAGTAATGATTTTTTATTAACTTTATGTGTATGAATGTGTAGTAATGATAGTATGATTTATATGTATGAATGTGTAGTATGATTTTATAAGTTTATGTGTATGAATGTGTAGTAATGATTTTTTATTAACTTTATGTGTATGAATGTGTAGTAATGATTTTTTTATTAGATTTATATGTATGAATGTGTAGTAATGATTTTTATTAGATTTATATGTATGAATGTGTAGTAATGATTTTTTATTAACTTTATGTGTATGAATGTGTAGTAATGATTTTTATTAACTTTATGTGTATGAATGTGTAGTAATGATTTTTTTATTAGATTTTAATGTATGAATGTGTAGTAATGATTTTTTATTACTTTATGTGTATGAATGTGTAGTAATGATTTTTTTATTAGATTTATATGTATAAATGTGTAGTAATGATTTTTATTAACTTTATGTGTATGAATGTGTAGTAATGATTTTTTATTAGATTTATATGTATGAATGTGTAGTAATGATTTTTTATTAACTTTATGTGTATGAATGTGTAGTAATGATTTTTTTATTAGTGTATGAATGTGTAGTAATGATTTTTTATTAACTTTATGTGTATGAATGTGTAGTAATGATTTTTTTATTATTTATATGTATGAATGTGTAGTAATGATTTTTTATTAACTTTATGTGTATGAATGTGTAGTAATGATTTTTTTATTAGATTTATATGTATGAATGTGTAGTAATGTTTTTTATTAACTTTATGTGTATGAATGTGTAGTAATGATTTGACTTTATGTGTATGAATGTGTAGTAATGATTTTTTATTAACTTTATGTGTATGAATGTGTAGTAATGATTTTTATTAACTTTATGTGTATGAATGTGTAGTAATGATTTTTTATTAATTTATATGTATGAATGTGTAGTAATGATTTTTTATTAACTTTATGTGTATGAATGTGTAGTAATGATTTTTATTAATCTTTATGTGTATGAATGTGTAGTAATGATTTTTAATAATTTATGTGTATGAATGTGTAGTAATGATTTTTATTAACTTTATGTGTATGAATGTGTAGTAATGATTTTTTTATTAGATTTATATGTATGAATGTGTAGTAATGATTTTTTATTAGATTTATATGTATGAATGTGTAGTAATGATTTTTTATTAACTTTATGTGTATGAATGTGTAGTAATGATTTTTATTAACTTTATGTGTATGAATGTGTAGTAATGATTTTTTATTAGATTTATATGTATGAATGTGTAGTAATGATTTTTTATTACTTTATGTGTATGAATGTGTAGTAATGATTTTTTATTAGATTTATATGTATAAATGTGTAGTAATGTTTTTTATTAACTTTATGTGTATGAATGTATAGTAATGATTTTTTTATTAGATTTATATGTATGAATGTGTAGTAATGATTTTTTATTAACTTTATGTGTATGAATGTGTAGTAATGATTTTTTTATTAGATTTATATGTATGAATGTGTAGTAATGATTTTTTTAATATTATTTATGTGTATGAATGTGTAGTAATGATTTTTTATTAACTTTATGTGTATGAATGTGTAGTAATGATTTTTTTATTAGATTTATATGTATGAATGTGTGTAGTAATGATTTTTTATTAACTTTATGTGTATGAATGTGTAGTAATGATTTTTTATTAGATTTATATGTATGAATGTGTAGTAATGAATGTGTGAAAGTAATGATTTTTTATTAACTTTATGTGTATGAATGTGTAGTAATGATTTTTATTAACTTTATGTGTATGAATGTGTAGTAATGATTTTTTTATTAACTTTATGTGTATGAATGTGTAGTAATGATTTTTTATTAGATTTATATGTATGAATGTGTAGTAATGATTTTTATTAACTTATGTGTATGAATGTGTAGTAATGATTTTATTTTATGTGTATGAATGTGTAGTAATGATTTTTAATAAGTTTATGTGAATGAATGTGTAGTAATGATTTTTTATTAACTTTATGTGTATGAATGTGTAGTAATGATTTTTTATTAAACTTTATGTGTATGAATGTGTAGTAATGATTTTTTATTAACTTTATGTGTATGAATGTGTAGTAATGATTTTTTAATTAGATTTATATGTATGAATGTTATATGTATGTTTTTAATAAGTTTATGTGTATGTAATGTGTAATGATTTTTATTAACTTTATGTGTATGAATGTGTAGTAATGATTTTTTTATTAGATTTATATGTATGAATGTGTAGTATGATTTTTTATTAACTTTATGTGTATGAATGTGTAGTAATGATTTTTTATTAACTTTATGTGTATGAATGTGTAGTAATGATTTTTTTATTAACTTTATGTGTATGAAAGTAATGATTTTTAATAAGTTTATGGAATGAATGTGTAGTAATGATTTTATATTACTTTATGTGCAGATGGTGTAGTAATGATTTTTTATTAACTTTATGTGTATGAATGTGTAGTAATGATTTTTTTTATTAACTTTATGTGTATGAATGTGTAGTAATGATTTTTTATAACTTTAATGTGTATGAATTGTAGTAATGATATTTTTTATTAACTTTATGTGTTATGAATGTGTAGTAATGATTTTTAATGTTTATGTGAATGAATGTGTAATGATTTTTTATTAACTTTATGTGCATGAATGTGTAGTAATGATTTTTTTATTAATTTATGTGTATGAATGTGTAGTATGATTTTTATTAACTTTATGTGTATGAATGTTTAAGTGATTAACTTTATGTGTATGTAATGAATGTGAGTAATGATTTTTTATTAGATTTATATGTATAAATGTGTAGTAATGATTTTTATTAACTTTATGTGTATGAATAGTAATGATTTTTTTATTAGATTATATGTATGAATGTGTAGTAATGATTTTTTTATTAACTTTATGTGTATGAATGTGTAGTAATGATTTTTATTAGATTTATATGTATGAATGTGTAGTAATGATTTTTTATTAACTTTATGTGTATGAATGTGTAGTAATGATTTTTTATTGATTTATATGTATGAATGTGTAGTAATGATTTTTTATTAACTTATGTGTTATAATGAATTTTTTATTAGATTATATATGTATGAATGTTTAGTAATGATTTTTTATTACTTATGTGTATGAATGTGTAGTAATGATTTTTTATTAGTTATATGTATGAATGTGTAGAAATGATTTTTTTATTAAACTTTATGTTGTATGAATGTGTAGTAATGATTTTTTTATTAACTAGTAATGATTTTTTATTAACTTTATGTGATGAATGTGTAGTAATGATTTTTATTAAACTTTATGTGTTATGAATGTGTAGTAATGATTTTTTTATTAGATTTATATGTAGAATGTGTAGTAATGATTTTTATTAACTTTATGTGTATGAATGTGTATAATGATTTTTTATTAACTTATGTGTATGAATGTGTAGTAATGATTTTAATAGTTTATGTGAATGAGATGTGTAGTAATATTTTTATATAACTTTATGTGCTAGAATGTCTTAGTAATGATTTTTTATGAACTTTATGTGTGCATGAATGTGTTATAATGATTTTATTAACTTTATGTGTATGAATGTGTAGTAATGATTTATTAGATTTATAATGTATGAATGTGTAGTAATGACTTTTTTATTAGATTTATATGTATGAATGTAAGTAATGTTAAGTTTATGTTATGAATGTGTAGTAAGATTTTTTATTAACTTTATTTATGCTGTTATGAATTGATGTATGTAGTAATGATTTTTTATTAGATTTATATGTATGATATGTAGTAATGATTTTTTATTAACTTTATGTGTATTGAATATGTAGTAATGATTTTATTAACTTTATAGTGTAATAGTTGTAGTAATGAATAGTGTATAATGTAATGATTTTTATTAACTTTATGTGTTATGAATGTGTAGTAATGATTTTTTTATTAATTATGGGTATGAATGTTTGTAGTAATGATTTTTTTATTAGAATTATATGTATGAATGTGTAGTAATATTTTTTATTTAACTTTAAGTATGTGGTAGTAATGATTTTTATATTAACTTTATGTGTTGAATGGTGTAGTAATGATTTTATAAGTTTATGTGTGAATGTTGTGTAATGCATTTTTTATTAACTTTATGTTGCATGAATGTTGTAGTAATGATTTTATAACTTTATGTGTATTGAATGTGTAGTAATGATTTTTATTAACTTTATGTGTAATGAATGTGTAAGTAATGATTTTTTATTAGATTTATATGTATTGAATGTGTAGTAATGACTTTTTTAGATTATATGTATTGAATGTGTTATGGTAATGATTTTATTATAACTTATGTGTATTGAATGTGTAGTAATGATTTTTTATTACATTTATATGTATGAATGTGTAGTAATGATTTTTTATTAAATTTATGTTATGAATGGTAGTAATGATTTTTTAATTAAACTTTATGTGTATGAATGTGTAGTAATGATCTTAATAAGATTATGTGAATGAATGTGTAGTAATGATTTTTTTATTAACTTTTGTTGCTATGAATGTGTAGTAATGATTTTTATTAACTTTATGTGTATGAATGTGTAGTAGTAATGATTTTTATTAACTTTATGTGTATGAATTTGTAGTACATGATTTTTTATTAACTTTATGTGTTGAATGTTAGTAATGATTTTTTATTAACTTTATGTGTATGAATGGTTAGTAATGATTTATTTATTTTAGGATTTTTTTATAGGTTTATTTGGAATGTGTATAATGATTTTTATTTAGATTTATTTATGTTAGAATGTCTGTAAATAATGATTTTTTATTAACTTTATGTGTATGAATGTGTAGTAAGATTTTTTATTAGATTTATATGTATGAATTTTGTTAGTAATGTTTTATTAACTTTATGTGTATGAATGGTGTAGTAATGATTTTTTATTAACTTTATGTGTATGAATGTGTAGTAATTTGATCTTAATAAGTTTATGTGAATGAATGTGTAGTAATGATTTTTATTTAAACTTTATGTGCATGAATGTGTAGAATGATTTTATAACTTATGTGTATGAAGGTGTAGTATTGATTTTTATTAACTTTATGTGTATGAATGTGTAGTAATGATTTTTTATTAGATTTATATGGTATAATGCTGTATAATGATTTTTTTATTAACTTTATGTGTATGAATGTGTAGTAATGATTTTTATTTAACTTTATGTGATGAAGGTTAGTAATGCATTTTTTATTAACTTTATGTGTATGGAATGTTAGTAATGATTTTTTTTATTAGATTTATATGTATGAATGTGTATAATGAATCTTTTTATTAGATTATATGTATGAATGTGTAGTAATGATTTTTTATTAAACTTTATGTGTATATGAATGATGTAGTAATGATTTTTATTAACTTATGTGTAATGAATGGTGTAATGATTTTTTATTAACTTGTATGTGTATGAATGTGTAGTAGTATGATTTTTAAGTTATGTGAATGAATGTGTAGTAATGATTTTTTTATTAACTTTATGAATGAATGTGTAGTAATGAGTTTTTATTAACTTTATGTGTATGAATGTGTAGTAATGGGGAAAATTTTTTTTCTATTAGATTTATATGTATGAATGTGTAGTAATGATTTTTTATTAACTTTATGTGTATGAATGGGTAGTAAATGATTTTATTATTAACTTTATGTGTAGAATGTGAGTAATGTTTTCTTATTAGATTTATTATGTATGAATGAATGTAAGTAATGATATTTTATTAACCTTTATGTAGATGAATGTGTGTAATGATTTTTTTATTACTATGTGTGATGAATGTGTATAATGATTTTTAATAGTTTATGTGAATCATGAGTAAATGATTTTTATTGAACTTTATGATAATGAATGGGTTAGTAATGATTTTTTATTAACTTTATGTTATGAATGTGTAGTAAATGATTTTTATTAACTTTATGTGTATTGAATGTTATAATGATTTTTATTTAGATTGTATGTATGAATGTGTAGTATGGATTTTTATATAGATTTATATGTTATGAAATGTGTAGTAATGATTTTTGATTAACGGTATGTGTATGATTGTAGTAATGATTTTATTAGATTATATGTATGATGTGTAGTAAATGATTTTATTAAACTTTATGTTATGATGTTGTCAGTAATGATTTTTTATTAACTTTATGTGTATGAATGTGTAGTAATGATTCTTTAATAAGTTTATGTGAATTGAAATGTGTAGTAATGATTTTTTATTAACTTTATGTGATGAATGTGTAGTAATATTTTTTTTATAACTTTATGTGTATGAATGTGTAGTAATGATTCTTTATACTTTATGTGTATGAATTGTAGTAATGATTTTTATTTAACTTTAGTGTTGAATGTGTAGTATGATTTTTATTAACTTATGCTGTATGAATGATTAAGTTAATGATGTTAATTAAGTTTATGTGAATGAAGTGTAGTAATAATGATTTTTATTAACTTTATGTGATGAATGTGTATAATGATTTTTATTAACTTTATGTGTTATGAATGTTAGTAATGATTTTTTATTCTTTATGTTATGAATGTGTAGTATGATTTTTTTATTAGATTTATTGTATGAATGTGTATAGTAATGATTTTTTATTTAGATTTATATGTATGAATGTGTAGTAAATGATTTATTAAACTTTATGTGTATGAATGCTTGTAGTAATGATTTTTTATTAACTTTATGTTGTATGAATGTGTAGTAATGATTTTTTTATTATATTTATAGGTATGAATGTGTAAGTAATTTTTTATTAACTTATGTGTATGAATATATAGTAATGATTTTTTATTAACTTTATGTGTATGAATGTGTAGTAATGATCTTTAATAATTTATGAATGAATGTTAGTAATGATTTTTTATTAACTTTATGTGCATGAATGTGTAGTAATGATTTTTATTAACTTTAGTGTATGAATGTTTCAGTAATATTTTTTATTAACTTTATGTTATGAATGTTGTAGTAATGATTTTTTTATTAGATTTATATGTATGAATGTGTTATAATGGATTTTTTATTAATTTATATATTGATGTAGTAATGATTTTTATTAACTTTGTGTAGAATTTAGTAATGATTTTTTATTAACTTATGTGTATGAATGTTTAGTAATGATTTTTATTAACTTTATGTGTATGAATGTGTAGTAAAGATTTTTAATAATTTATGTGAATGAATGTGTATAATGATTTTTTATTAACTTTATGTGAATGAATGTTAGTAATGATTTTTATTAACTTTATGTTGAATGTGAGTAATATTTTTTTATTAACTTTATTTATGAATTGTGTAATGATTTTTTTATTAGATTTATATGTATGAATGTTAGTTAATGTTTTTTTATTGATTTATATGTATGAATGTGTAGTTAATGATTTTTTATTAAACTTTATGGTTGAATGTGTAGTAATGATTTTTATTAACTTTATGTGGTATGAATGTATAGTAATGATTTTTTTCCATTAGATTATATGTATGAAATGTTGTAGTAATTTGATTTTTTTTATTAAAACTTTATGGTGTAATCTCCTCTTTTTTTTTTTTTCTGGA
>CM042145.1:51740053-51775311 GCA_023376005.1 Doryteuthis pealeii | reverse complement strand
AGTCGACGGGATATCGACGCCCAGTAAACATATAAAAACGAAAAGATTTGTACTGAGGCTGTCGGCAAATCCGCCATGAATGAAATCGGAGCTGGACATCTCATGTCATTTTGATTTGGCGCCCGCCATTTTTTCATGATCTGCCAGGGATGGGGAGACGGAAAATTCTTTCTTGCAAGGAATTTTCACTCTTTGGGATACGTTTCATACCGTTTTTTGTGGATCCCTTTAAAAATCTTTAAGTTATTTAAAATGTCACATTCATTTTTTTTTTGTCTTAGTTGTTTTTGTTTTTTTGTTTTTGTTTTATTTGTTTTTTGTTTTTTTGTTTTTTTTTTACTTCAATTCGGTTTTTTCCATTTTCCTGTTAAAGTGTGATAAATCCGAAACCCCTTTTTTTTTAATTTCCTTTTTCTTAAACAAAAAAGAAAGAGAAGGAAAAAAAAAAAAATACCGGCTTCGTTTTTATTTTTATCGTTTAAAAGCAATATAGATTCGTTTTTAAAGAATAAAAACGTGGGCAACCCTGTCCGTATGATGAATAATTTTTTTTTTAAATGCATTCGAAGAAGAGAAGAAGCGCTTGTTAGTGGGTTTTTTTTTTTTTTAAAGCCTTTGCCATTTTAAAAAGCGGGGGAGGGAATCTCTAGGGACGAAGATATGAAAAATAAGGGAAGTGGTGATAACTTAAGGGATACATTGTGGGCATTAAGCTGTAACATCTTTTTGTTATTTGTTTTATTTTTGGGAAGGATTCTCTCTGTTGCTCTTCATCGTTTCCAAAAAAAAAAAAAAAAAAACGGAAAAGGGGGTAGAGAGAGAGATAGAAAGAGATATTTTTAAAAAAAAAGCAACAATAACTGTAATAAATTGAAGATTAGATGAGAGAGAAATAATGAAGGGGAGGAGAGATACAAATTCGAGACAGAAAATTAATTTATTCTTTTAATACAAAACAGATACGAATATTATAATTCCCCAAATATCTACCGGTTCGTCTGTCTGTCAGTCCGTCTAATAAGTTTTTTAGAAGTATAAGAAAGAAAGAAAGGAAAAAGGAAGAAAAAGAAAAAGGAGAAAAAGAAATAAAAAGAAAAGAAAAAGAAAAAAAAGAAGAAAAAAAAAAAGAAAAAAAAAAGAGAAGGAAAAAAGAAAAAAAGGAGAAAAGAAGAAAGAAAGAGAAGAAGAAAAAACAAAGGAAGAAAAAAAAAACGAAAAACAAACGAAGAAGGATTAGATAGCCAAAATGCCTAGAATAGGAATAGGCTAGCTAGATAGATAGATATTATTATAAAGAAAGAAGAAAGACAGGAACATAGATAGATAGATCGATTAGATAGATAGATAGGATAGAGAGGAGAAACACAGAGAAAGAAACACAAAAGGAAAGAAAAGAACCAGGGAAGAAGAAAAAGAACAGAATAGATAGATAGATAGATAGATAGATAGATTAGAGAGAAGTAAAGAAACACCTAGAATAGATAGAAACTAAAAGAAAGAGCATAGAAGAAAGAAAGAAAGGTGAAGAAAGAAAGAAAGAACATAGAGTTAGATATAAATAGAATAGATAGATAGATAGATGATTGAATTGATATAGAAAAAAGAAACAAGGAAGGTGGAACAAGGAAACAAAAGAAAGGAATCAGATAGAAAATAAATAGCATAGATAACAAGAAAGAAAGAGAAAAGAAAAAAGAAAAGAGAAAAAGAGAAAAGAAAGAAAGAAAAAAAAGAAAAAAAGGGAAAAAAAAAGAAAAAAGAAAGAAACATAGATAGATAATAGATAGATAGAAATAGATAGTAGGTTTTGAAAGCGACAAAAAAACTAAATAAACAACCTAAAAAAAAGAAAATGTTGAATGGGAAATGATATAAATTAGATTACTAACACGTGTTTCGGACACTGAGTTTTGTTCATTGTTACACATGTTATTCTATTTATTATTATTGCTAAATATAAAAAAAATATATCATATAAGAAAACGTCCAAAATCTTTAGCATACAAAATATAACGGCCTTCGTCAGAGCATTTAAGTTAAAGACCATTACATTAGATAGATAGATAGATAGATGATAGAAGATATTTAAAATATCTAAACCATTATTGTTGAGCCTAGATGAAAGTAATGGAGACAAAGGCGAAAAATGATTAGATTGGACAACGAATTCATTGCAGGAAAGGAAAAAAAAATCAGACACCTTGGTTACAGAATTAAGCCACTCACTGTCGATGCAGAAAAGACCAATCTATTTGAACAAATTTACGTAGACAAACCCCTAATGATGGGTGGTGGGTTTTATTGGCACAAAAACTTTAAGGTTGTTACATGACTTTGCGGTTTTAAAAAAATTAAATTACAGACTGACCTTTAGAAAAATTCCCACTCTCCTATGTGACCGTTTTTCGCACCCAACCGAGAGTTCTTCGTGATTGACCTCTATGTCGGGTTCACACAACCGTGATACCAGAATTCATTGTTTATAGGTGACGACCACATTTATTGCTAAGGACTGGCGTTTTTTAAGTCGGATTGTATCCTAGTCCTCTATGTCTTTCGAAACATACCATTCGTTAGAAAGCGCGTGGTGGCAACGGTTCTTAAATGAACTGCGGAGAACGGAGAATTTTGCAGTGCGAGGACTACGAGCTTGTTGGTAGAAGAAAGCAAGCCATAACAGACGATTTGATTTGTGTTTCGTACAGCAGAATTCCTCGAAAATATTATAGAAAAAAGTTTTAGAGGACCCTGGCATTGGAATTTGGGCTTTGTCACGAGGAAATTGGAATTATTTCAGCTTCTACCAGAAAGCTTGCACTCAATTGAAGACCTTCACTACTAATGCTCAAAGAAGTCGTAGAGGCCAACTGCTCCCAGAAAAAGGCCCCGTGAAAAAATCGTCTGACAAAGGCAAAATAAATTCTGGGCAAAGAGAAAGATACTGCCCTGAACTACAAACAATCTTGGTTCTTTTCCGATGAGGAAAAACTTTGCCAAGATCAAAAATCACAACACGCAGGAAATAACAGATGGGCTGCATTAAATCCAAGGAACGACTCTTCGTGTACATGCAGACTAACGTTCCCCAAACTTGTGATGCTTATTCGTGGTTGCTGTGTTTTCTCTCTGAGATGTTGTATGTGATGACTACGAATTTTTTTTCAAGAGAGGGTAATCAGGTTTGAATTCAGATGCCTACGTGGAGTTGCCCTAAACATTCTTATTTTCAAGCCCCTGGTTACAAGGGTAGTCATGCTGGTAGGCCATGATGTATGAACACGCCGGATTCGGCCCCCTGCCACATCTCTGTGGAAAGTTAAAAAAAATGGTTGTCGGCGGAATTTTTTACGACTGCACCAGTCCCATGTTGGCCTCCGAACTCCCCAGCATCTTTAATCCCATCGATTATTATGTATGTGGCGCTGTTGGAAAAGACTCCAATGGTCGTGCCCGCAGAAAACTACAAAAGCCCAGCTATCGACAGCCATTAAGGTTTAGTTTTTGAGACCTTTCCCAGGGAAAACGTGTAACATCCAGTTTGCCTCCAGTGTTCCGGAAAGCCAGGATTGAGGCAGTTTGTATCCGACCGCTAATGGCGGGTTATTTGAGTGAACTTGTTGACAGTGGTTGTTTTCGTAAATTTCCGGTGCTGCTTGGAATTTCTCCTTTAACAATCCTTTTACATTTTTCTGTTTCCTTATGAAACTCACAAAATTTACTTCCCCGAACACCCGGTTATATCAGTAGGCGGGTGGCCTATTTGCCGTTATCATCCGGAGTCTAATCTCCTTTCGCTAAGTGATAAATCAGAAATCTTTTTTTTGGCATTGAGGTTAGTTTAGGTTTAGAATCACACCTATCATGAGTTACCCTCTTTACCGCACAGAAACTGTGATACTTCATGCGCTGACTGGAGAGGGCCGTATCGGAACCAAGGAACTTTGTGAGTCCGAGGTGCATGCCTCTACCGCCTGACCAGAGAGAGAGAGAAAGAGAGAGAAGAGACGAAGAGAGGGAGAAGAGAAAAGAAAAGAGGAGAGAGAGAGGGGGAGAGAGGTGGAGAGGGGGAGAGAGGGGGAGAGGCAGAGAGGGGGGAAGAGAAGTATTACATGATCTTTTAAAAGAAATTAAAGGACCTTTGAGTAGGCCCCACTGGAATTTCAGGTTGTTGTTCGAAAAAAAACGAAAATATTTGATACACCCCATGTTCGTAAATTAAATAGTTATCTTCCCTGTTGATTAATTCTTATCTTTGATTAACTTAACCTTTTAACGCCGAAATTTCTCCCCTGTCCGCTAGGGACATTTTGTACATATCATTGTACAATTGTACATCTCCTCTATGAGGTTAAATGTTAGAAAAAATGTATTATAAAAAAAATTGTATTATCCATTAAGAATTGATTTATTTCCAAAACGTTATCGGCATTAAAAATGGACCCACTGTGGTTTTGTGAATATGCCGTAAAACAAACCAAAACCCAAAGCCTATCTGGAAAAAAAACCAAAAAAAAAAAAAAAAAAAAATTTTTGTACATATATTACGAACGCGAGCGTTTTGTTTGAGATTGAACTGTACAACTGGTACGTCTATTTTTTGGTATTTAAGAATATCTTATACGGTTTCTAACAGTCTTTCATATTTCTAACTCTTTACATTCACCCTTCATCCTTTCAATGAAACATCGAACTCTCAATTGATTGCATATTAAAGTTCGGTTGTCTATAGACATTTCGTCGATGCACATAAGACTGGGACTTTAAAAAAATATGGATATTAAAATAAATAAATAGCGGACTCTTGATATTACCTTTTTTGTCCGTTTTTGCCTTCTCCGGGGGAGACTTGTTGCCTTCTGGATTGGGTGGTAATTGGGGAAAACAGTCCCTGTTCTTTCCGTTGTGATTTTTTATTTTCCGGCGCCGCGGCCAACAGCGATCGCCTCTGCACCTTTTCAATAAATAACGGAGGGCCGTTTTTTTAAACGGAAAGGGAATGAACAAGGTAGTAGAGAACTCTTTTGGAATGAACAGCGGCAAATTAACATGAAAAATAACAAAATTTAAAAAATATTCTATTTTTTTAAAAGGCAAAAAAAACATTCAGAATCTTTTATATGTTTGCAAAATTGCAAAATTAGCTATTTTTTACTCTTGGGTGTGCTGTGGGGAGGTAAATCCCCTTAGCACGTAAGTTGGCTAACAGTTGCTGGACCTGTCGACATCAGTAAAGTAAGCTGGTCTAATTCACACTCGGCGATATTAACGTTCAAGTATTCAGAACTATACCCTTCGGTAAAAAGATAATATCCGCTGGTTTTCCTCATAGTGAAAAATATAGTATTAGAACCTATTCCTGTGTTCTACACCGTATTGTTGAGCCGTTTAAGAGTTAATCTATACGCATTTCTTGAGACGAATAGAAATATATTACAGATTACAGAGTGTTTAGGGATTGGCTAGAACGGGAGAAGAATGGAGGCAATTCCATGTTCTCAATCACACAGAGGAGAAGAAGTAAAATTGTCACACCTACCCACTCAATTTTCTGAAATCGTATATGCAGGTTGTGGGCTGTATTTTTAAGGTTAGACAATCCCAAAATTTGAGCTTTCCAATTCCAAAAAATTGCGCGGAGTTTATGTCGATTTTTAATTCTTTCCATAATTCGGTGGGGTTAAGCGAAAAAAATAGCGACTTTTATCTATCTACTTTTTTGTCCTTGTAAAATGAGTTAAGAGTTTACCCGTACTTACTAAAAAAAACTTGGTCTATAAAATTCAGTTTTTACCAAGAAACCCACAAAAACTGCTACCGAAAAAATAACTCCGCCTATTCTTGGAATAGAGCTCCCAGAATTTTGGCGGGAATGCGAACTTTGGAAAGCCCAGTACCAAAATTTCCAGAAAAAAAGGTTGAAGTGGCGGGGATAACATTGGCTGGATGATTTGAACATGGAATTTTACCACTTGGGAAAATTTACGGTCAAGACACACACTGAGACACCAGTTGCCACACAGATCAGCCAAATTAACGCTGCAACGAGTGCTGCTGGGTGGACCACTTCAAGGTAACAGCGCAGAGTACAATAAGCACCTGAAACTTGCGTACTTCAACAACACCAAGTAAGGCAGGAAACTAAGGCGGCATGACGTACTTACAGTGGGAAAATAACGTATTTCACCCCCTTGTTTGATTTTGCTGAGTTTGCCACGTTTACAAAATAGAAATGGATCGTATAATTTTCAGAAGTAGGTCGTCTTGAAAGTAGAGATCGTTATTAAATAAAAATTGGAAAATCACATATCAACTCAATTTATTCAACAATTTATTTGTATGTTCATTGAAAAAAATCCAAGTATTTCACCCCAGGGTTTCGTTCACCAAGTACTCAGCTTATTATTTTGCTATGGAGGTGAAACATCAGCAGGGGGTGAATATTTATTTTCCCCGCTGTACCTACATAAATGACAGCCAAACTAAGCATGCGTATTTAACTACACAAAAGTTAGTAAATGATGGACCAATAGAGAAAAACGGCTCTCAGAATGAAATTCGAATAAAAAAAGGGGAAACAAAAGGAGCGAGAAGCAAAATGAAAGGGGTATTTCGGATAGAGAAAAGCTAATAAGGGTTACCGACAAGGAATTATTGGGGAAAAATGGGGGAGAGGAGACAGACAAAACAAACAGACAGACAGACAGATAAATATCAGAAAACAGTATTTTGGTTCCAGAGTAAAAGATCTCATGGGACCATTTGTAATGGAGGGAGAGAGAAGACTGGCGCCAAAGAACAAACAGACCGATTAAAATACCCACAATGACCGAAACTACAAACTATTAACGAACGTGCATCCATTGACGGGGAATCAACGAGACCTGCGTGAGGGGATCACGGGGAAGGAATCTGAACCTAAATTACTGAAGTTCGGTTTGATTTTTCTTTTAAAAAAAAAAAAAAAAAAAAACACCCTTCGAATAATTTCTGGGGGGAAAATTGTAGCTGCGTCAAAAACGAATAGTCCTATCACCGAGAGGCCAAACATGCAAAAGGAAGCAATAATTCCAGTTGGCTAGGCATAAGACCTGTCGGGCAGGAATATTCTGAGGTTTTGTTTTTGATTAGGGCCTTTTAAATTTATTTAATAATTCTTAATTTTTTCCGAGTTTTTTAAATCCACATCTTCAAACGGTTTAGATACTTTTAAATTTTACAATTCTTCCATGGATTTTAACCTTCGAGTAAGAGCAATATGAATACGCCAAAAATAAGCGCCTTATGTTTATAGAAGTGTTATAATGAAGTGGACAGAAGAGAAGTTAAGATATCAAGCTCCTACCAAATGATTGAAAAAAGAAAAAGATTCCAGCAAACTCGAGCGATGCGTATATGGAGAACGGCAATGTATCATCATCCAATGAGATTAGAATCGTTCTCTGCAGATTAGTCCTAGTTCGCCAATCAAATCATCTAGGGACGGCTCGGCTTCCAGAGTGCGGATAATTTTTGAATCTCCCTCGTACAGTATATATATTATATATATATATCATATATATAATATATATATACTTAATATATATATATATATGGTCTGTCTGTCTGTCCGTTCTGTCTGCCCGTCTGTCTGTGTATCGTGTTTGTTGGAGAAAGATGTAATGGGTGTATTGTATTTGTGATGTGTTCTGTAGTTTGGTCTCTCTCTCTCCTCTCTCTCTCTCTCTCTCTCCTCTCATCACTCTCTCTCTCTCATCTCTCTCTCTCATTGATGTAGTGTGTGTGTGTGTGTGTGGTTGTTGTGTGCATAATTCAAAAGTCTCTTCGATGCTTAAGTTGATCAACAGTCAAAATATTCAATGATTTTCTAGGTTGGATCATTGCTATGCTCGGCATAGACAGGAAACACCAAAGAAGGCCGGGGGATATAGCTGCCAAAACGTTGTTTTTTTACATCCACTATAAAGTCGATAACAAACAGATGCTAGAGCATTTAGACTGTCGGGTTTTTAATGATTTGAGGTTTGTTTGATTAAGGGCTTGTTATTTTACAATATTCTTAATTTTTCCGGTTAAATGCTATCTTCAACAGCCACACTGATGAGACGTGAAACGTCGAAACACGGTGTCTGGGGATGACTTATTATATGCTCCCAAAACCCGGTTGAGCTCTCTTGGAGCGATTTTAAGTAAAATATTCATTGTTTGGTGACGTCAGCATAACTTCATAATGAGGTATTTACCTCTACCTCCCACCAGGTAAGGATGTCGCACAGACTTATTTTAACGTGGGAGGCACGCACAAACCGAAGCTCATGCGATAGCTATTGTAAAAAATTCATGGGTCCCTTAGGAATTCCTCTTTGGAGGCGCAATCCATGCGTCGCAGTGTTTTTCTTTTTTTCTTCCCTCACCATTTCAAGCTAACTGTAAATACATTTCAATAGTTTCTTAGAAACGAATTTCATTTCACAGGATAGGTTACAATAGGGGTTAGACGGCTTTAGTTGTTTCCCAGATCATAAATAAAACACTAAATTTAACATTAGTTGGTATCCATAATTTTCCCCGACATTCAAAGCTAAATAAGTGTATCCCACACTAAGACATAATAATTTAAAAAAACTATCAGCACCACCTGCTGCTGGGCTTCGCTCCAAGTGACGTCACCAGAAATGGGATGGGCAATAACTTTTTGAACAACAGCGGCCTTTTAAATCAAAGAAACTTTTGATGCCCAAATCTACCAACCGTTTCCTCAGTGACCACCGTATTTCTCGGCAATTTCAAAAATCCCCCTGTATCCTACCGACACTATCCTTTCACACATCGACGTCACTCTTCCGAGTCGTTTCCTGTGCGACGTCTCCCGGGCTGACAAGGGGACGCCGAACTAATGCCGTGGATTGAAAGTAGTTGAAGGAGGTTGATGCTCTCGTAAGCATCACTAGAGATCGACGCTTAAAGTCTACCCACCTAAGTCACCGTTCCACGCGCGCGCTCTTTGTGTTTGTCAGTGACTCACGTCTCTGGCATGCAACTAAATTTGCCCTAGAGCCATTAGTTGTTGTCGGGGGGTTGAGCTTGCCTTTTTTGTCTCTTTGAGTTTCCACTATTTTTGCGTCCATGTTCTTCCTTTTTGTCAAACTCACCCCCCCTTTTCTCCTACCTATCTCCTTTCTCCTCTTACTCTCCTTTTCCGCTTTTTTTTCCTTTTTTCTTTTTATCACATAATAACTTTGCTTCTCTTACTGTCTTCTTTATCTTTTTCTCTCTCCTTTCCTCTTCTCTTCTCTTGAAACTTATTTGACTTTTTATTACTCTTCTTTTCATCGGAACTCTTTTCTTTTCTTTTCATCGCTCTTTCTCCTTACTCTCTTTCTCACCCTTCTCCTCTTCTCTTTTTATCAAATTGCTTAACTTTGTCATCTTTCTTATTGTGTCTTTTATGCCTTACACTTTCTTTTCACCTATCTACTCTTCTTTTTCAACTATTTTGCCTTTTTATTGCTCTTCTTTCAGTGTCACTCTTTTTAGCGCCCTTTTCTCTCTCACCTTCTTCCTTGTCCTTCCTTTCTTTTCTTCTTTTTATCACATACTAAACTTTCGTTCGCTTAATGAACTACGTCGTCTTTTATCTGCTCATCCTTCCCTTACTTCCTGAAACTTATTTAACCTTTTTATTACTCTTCTTTTCATCGTAACTCTTCTCATCGCTCTTTTCTCCTTACTCTCCTTTTCGATTTATTCTTTCCTTACTTTATCAAAATACTTCACTTTGTTCTTTACTCATATTTATGCTTTGCTCTCTCCTTTCTTTCTTTACTTCTCTCTTCGAACTAAAAGAAGTCATCACCTGCCAAACCGCAACACCAATAACATCATGAGTGTAAGCAAATTAAAATGGTTCATACATACAATGCTTGAAACTGAGACACTACAGGCAATGCCATAACCATGCCTCGTCTTCATCTTGAACAGCGTCGTGCGTTGCTGACCGAGCACTAGTCCCAACCACCGTGGAAAATTCATAAGTCATCAAGGTGATGAAATCCACTGTACCTAATATTGATATACACACACACATTAATATTATCAAGCTTAACACATGATAACTACATTTATACATTTGGATTTATATATATCTATCATTTCTAATTATCATGCTAAAGCTGAGGGTAATCACCTATATCTTACCTCTAAAGGTTTTTTTCTGTTGAGTTAAACACAAAGTTCCATACTAAAATAATTCTTAGCTTTTAGGATTGTATTGTCCCTATGTTTTTAAAAATTCCACTTTATTGTCTCTAATTAGCTTGTAATTCAGCAATTTAAGTCAAAACATACAAATCTCTCTGCTCACATGTCTGCATATTACTTTCACACTCTGTGCTATATCTGCATTACTTTCTCCCGTATATATAATATTAGGCGTCCTCTCTGTGTGAATATCGCTTCATATCCCATTAACACTTTCGGAAATGCCTTTAAGCCATCCTGGGGAGTCATAAGTTTATCACGGTTGGATTTTCAGCAGCTCACAGTTAGCAGGCGCATTTATGCGATATGCACCATTATGTCTAACACTAAAACGAGTAGTAATCCATACTATGAGCATCAGCAAAAAATAAAATAAAATTAAAATGAAATAAAATAACAAGCAATGAATAATACTACACATTAATAGTATTATTACTTCTAATACATTTTAATGAACGCCGAAATGATGGCGTAAAATCCAATTACATAACAATTGAAAAAAAAAATTACCAAAATCAGGAATTATCCGAATTTAATGGAATTTTTCATATGAATGAAATTTATAACTTTCATCAATTGTTTAATTCACAGAACTCTTTACTGATACTTATTTTCAGGCTCATCATAATTTACCCCCGCTTATTTGAGCGCAATAATATGGGGGTGGTTATAACTAATACAGCTATAGATTAAACAAGACAAAAGCTGCTGAAAAGGAAAAAAATTAAGGGAGCCTACTCTGATCAGTAGATAGAAAATAAATACCGAAAATCAAATTTCATTAAAATCGGATATTTCTCTCAATCTTTCATTTTCTTCAGAGTGCGGAGGTAAATTTATTGTAAAAATGTGATTTGACGCTCATCTTTGGCCAATATCTAGCCTAATCCCAATTAATCTACGAGAACTCATATGGGTGACCCAACGGTTATGTTTTGTCTAGCTATATATATATATATATATATAATATAATATGGCTGTGTCGTTGTGTGTGTGTGTTGTTGGTGTGGTGTGTAATATATATATATATATATATATAGTAATATATATATATATATATACGTATGTAGGTACATCAATAAATACGTAACATCTATTTAGCATTGCCCGCCTGTTTAGATAACTTCTCTTTTTTTGTCTAAACCAGAGAAAATAGTCGCCATAGCGTTAACAATATTCATTTGGGTATGCGAGAAGAACGTTGCAACACAAAAAGCTGAAAGAAAGACACTTAGTTTTGTAAAAGAAGTAAGTAGTAGCCAGAAGAGCTTAGAAAAACCAATAGCAAGAAAGTCAAATTTCCATGAGCAAACACATCGCAATGGGCACGACACTCATGTAGTATAGATGGTTTAGCGAGCTAGATTCGCCCCAGACCATATAGTAAGTTCAATTCTCATTGAGCGCCCCATATTACTGGCCTTGTGCCATATCTGGCCAAATACCAGTCGTAACGGTCAATTAAGTAAGGACTCAAACCATAGCTAAAGAGATATACTGATGCCCGAGATGGAACTGTTGATACCAACAAATCTTTAATGCGTTCTTTAATTGGTACTGGCACCTTACTCAACAGAGAATTTTACTCTGAGCCAGAGCTCCGCATTATTCGCTTTCCCATGCGCAGTCCAACTGCACCCTCCGTGGGCGGCTAACTCACGAGCACGATGCTCAGCATTAGCAATAGCTAACCTAGAAACCTCTTCTTGCGTATTTATGCTCAACCAATCGTGAATTACTACCTTTCTCCGTATACATCTCTGCCAAGTGAATAGATAGTATATCCTCATATCTAATGTTAAATAGGCCTACGTAGGACTCTCGCACTAAATATTTTACCTTACCAAAGAAATTAAGGAACTGGTGACTCAAAAGTGCCGGATTTTATTGTTAGACGCGTTAAAATAACTAGAACCTTTATCACTGTGCGGCCAGATGGCTATATTCTGTACGAGCGTGATCACTTCACAGCTATAGCAGCCTTTGACTTTTTGCTCTACCTCTGCATAATTGATATCTACTGTACTCTCGTATTCACATCCATTATCTGTCTTGTCTACACAGTACCGAAGCTATTCTCTGGAACCCTATAGTAATCTTCTCAATGGCGGAGAATCGGCGGCTTCGGTTTGTCATTCACAAATACTATATCTACTTCTATGCCCGGCTCCTAATCTGTCATTGCCATAAATTTCTGTTAAATTATTCTATGTGTCATAAATACGCTACTATTCCTCAGTGGCTTCAGTGTTAATATATCACAGATAAGAATAATGCCTGTTGGGAAATAAAATAGAATTGTCTCTTCACCTTACATTTAGGAGACCCTCCCACGTCACGATGACAGAGGCGAGACCTCTTAGAACAATCCCCTCTGCACGAACATCTCTGGGAAGCGATCAGACGGAGTTCGTTCGCTACCCAATGGTACTGTCTGTCTTGATACCCTAGACCTCCGAGATATAAGTAAGTGGTTTCCACCCCTTTTTTTGTTTTAAACCTATTTCATGTTCCTCGAACACCTTTGACTGCCTTATGACTCTCGTCGGTCGAATTCACGATCTCCGGAATTGGTCCCTCCTTGTAATTGTATAATAAATGCTTATATTGTATTAACTTGACTTGTCGCCAGGCCCCGCAATATTCTGTGATTAGGCTTACCCTATTTGATAACACGCAATTGCATTATAAGCATTACGGTGTTAGCTACGTGTTAACACCTCATGAATTTCAGAATGTAATAATGGACATTGAGTGAAGAAGTACTCGACTAAATAATTTCTCTACCATTAAGCCATTACAAATAATGCCATCAGAATGAATAAAAAAAAATAAATTTCCTGTAATTCCTTACTTAGCCATAAGGGGACACTTGTTACGCTTCCAGTGACCCCAATTTGGCTTCCCAGCCGAAACAGCAGCAGCCAATAACAATCGAGGTTTCTGTTTGTTTTTTTGCTTCTGCCAGGTGAATGACTGTACGAGTTTCTGAAAGTCAAAGAACACAATAAGTGAGAAGTTACCATTAACTTGCTCACGGCCTCATTCCAATACACATTACCTAGTCAGGAGTATATATAAATCATATGATAACTACTGAAACAATATCCACATATGAACAGATATATCAGATATACAAAACAAAAAAAAAGAATAAACACAGTTTACATGCACAATATGCTGCATGTATTAACATGACATTGCTGCGTGTAATTTAATTATATATCAGTCACTAGAACAAAACGTGACCTTTGTCGGTCACCCATGAGCTCTGATAATTTCTCAAATCGGGATAAATCTCTCATATCAATTTTAATATTTTTTCCAATAAGTGGGGTGAATTTATTTGGTAAAATACGGATTTACGTCATCTTTGGCAGATACCTACCTAATCCCAATATCTACTGAGAGCCATGGGTTGAACCAGTGGTCACGTTTTTAGTAATATATATATATAATAATATATATAATAATATTATATATATATATAGAGAGAGAGAGAGCAGAGAGAGAGAGAGACAAGTCTACCTAGTGATCATCAGGTGAAAGAAATCAATGCATCTATTAAATTTCTATTAGATAATTTTTTAGAGAAAGAACTAGACCTTTATTTCCATAGACAACGAAACGTCTCATTAATCTGTAGGAAAACAGGCTACTGTGACGGAACACAAACAGACACCAGACACAGACACACACACACACACACACACACAAACAACACACACACACTCACACATATATTATTAGAAATAATATTATATTATAACTATATATTATATATATATATATATATATACTATATTGTTACGAAACCCCACTCCGTTTTCAGGTCGACCAGCTGCGTGCACGCTAACAAGAATGAAAAAAAAAATTAAAGAACATGTCACTGTCCGCAAGTTTATCTCTCTATCTATGCTCATTATCAAAGCCTCTCGAAAACCAGAAGAGCAAAGAGCTATACCATGTAAGCGAATAATGGATCTTCTCTCTCGTGACTACTAATCTCATCATCGATACACCGCCTCTGTACTCCGTGAAATGGAGGGAGGAGAAAACCGATTAGAGCGCGACAATGCTACAATGGAGAGAACGACGCGTGACAGGCTTTTTAAACAATGAACAAAAGAATTTATTTTTACACATCACATACAAGAAAATAAAGTATATTAAAATGCTATGTGGACAGACGGCCCTGTAGTAGGAGAACAAATTAACAGAATTCATCTATCAAAGAACAGAGCGAGCAACCAACAAAACACATCGATCTCTACTGAATATAAGCTCTAACAACACATGGACTACTAACAGATCAAACAATCAATAAAACAACTGATAAACAACAATATAAGTCTTCTTGTTTCTTTGTTTTTTCTTTCGTGACTCACGGACCCTTGAAATTCCAACGCCAGAAAAAGTTCTCTAAAAAAAAAAAGAAGAGACGACCAATCACACTGCCGTTAGAGTCTGTCAAAGTTCCTCAATAAACATGATCAAAATCTTTTTCTCACGGTGGAATCCTTATATCCAAAAATGAAATCCACTGGTTTTACAATCTGCCGGTTTAGCGCCTGTCAGAAACCACTCCTGTTGCGTAGGCTGTTATTTCAAAAACTGTGTCACTTTCTGGAACCGCATCTGCTTGGCGCCCAAAAATCACAGTGAATTCTGGGGTCGCGTGAGTCAGGACTACTCTTGTCATAGCAACAAGTTCACCCGGAAGGGGTTAGGGGTACCTTCTCACACGATCGTGCAGGTGGGGATTAAGGAATGCGAACACACAAGGGTTAAGTCAAATTTTGAAAACTGCCTCACCAAAATCCAGGCCGCCTCCCACTGGTCCTAATATAGCACAACATCATCTTTAAATCACTTATCATAAGATTGAACCGTTCGTCGGTTGACGATTGCGCACTAGTGCAGCGCTCCGATAAGGTGTTCACATCTCCCCTACCAAAAAAATAATGGAAAAAGGGTGGTTCAGATTCTTTTCATTATAGCCAAGGTGGTGAGTCTAGTTTCTCCTATCCTTCTATCGTACGGCGTTTCAACTCGCACGTGCTGTACTATGTGCGAGACAAGCATCGGCGCAGACATTTATCCACGCCTCGGACTGTGTCGTATTTGTCCAAGCTTAACCTCTTGTTTAACCAAACTCAGTGTTGAGTATTCTGTATCCTCATTCCCGGCTGTCAAGAAGAGTCGAGCGGCGGTACTATTAACGGCTGTATACCAAAGTGCGGTTGATCTGTCGAGAGGACACGTAACGTCGTAAATGTTGTATAACTCACACTCAAGGCTAGTGGTTCCTCCCTTTCGACTGTTGAATAATCTCTCTCCGTGAGTGAGTGAATTTCCTGTGAGAAATAGCTCACGGGGTTGGTTCAATCCCGTCGTCGCGTGTTTGGAGTAACACCTCGCCAATTCATGATCGCTTAGCATCGAATAGCTCAAACGGAATGCGTCGGCGTGAACACGGGGTTTCAAGACAGGAGTTTATGCACAACATGCCTTGATCTTTCCAAAAGACCTCCTGGGCAGGAAGGATTCCATACACAAGCCTAGATTGTCTTAGCCTAATAATTGAGTGAGGGTAGGGGCGGCTCATAGTACTGAAAATTGCGCAGAACTTTTGTAATACCGGCCATACCAAAAATCTGCGCGGTAACTTTAGTGTTAGTTGGCACGGGGACATTAATCCCTTGGATCTAGCCTCGTCAGGAGATACACTTCCGTTTATCCGATCCTGTGTCCCACGGTATTTAATCGCTGCAGCTTTCCCAATTCGCTACCTCTATCCATGTTGAGACATTGAGATTGCCTGCCTCGAGTCTACCCAAATGCTTAATCGCTCAGAGATTTCATGTTGCTCCGATCCAACGTCATGTAATAACATAATCGTCTACATAAGCGGTGCCGCTGAGTGACAGGGTCCCTTCAGCAAAGTTCATCATGCTTTGAAAGGTTTTCACTCTGCGGAATTTTTCATACCACTAACGCATGACTCTGTATTGATACAGCCGTGTGGTTGTGGTAAGAAGGCGATATTTCCTTCGCTCTTTCCGTCAGGGTACACTACCTAGTATCGCTCCATTCTCGAATAGTGTCCAACTTACGTGATGTACTTTGGCTCTCCCAAATCTGTCAATACAAAATCATCCACCTACGGATGGGGTGTGAATCACGTTAGTGACTGCGTTGACCTTACGGTTAGTCCGTACAAAACGGACTGTTCCGTCTGCTTTGTCCACTAGTCGCACGGCGGACGACCAACTGCTTCGGCCTGGGTCAATGAACCGTGTTCAAGCATGTACGCATACTCCTTACGCATTATTTCGGTTTTGTGGGGGTTGACGCGTATAACGGTGTGGTTCACTGGAATGACGTTCTCGACTTCACGATCGTAGCCGGACGATGCTCCGTTTGCCTGGGACATCTGGAATAAGCTCTGAAAGTTATTTATGAGACGGTTATATCTCCTTTTCCTTGGAAAGCTTTTCCAGAATTTTTTTTTTGTTTCCAAATTCTTGGCCTCGCCGTGTGAGCTTGGCTAGAATAAAAAAAAAAAAAAAAAAAAAAAACTGTCCGAATCGTAACTTCTGGGGGTGTTCTCTGTCTTCCGCGGCTTCACTGGCACTTCCCTGTGGTACTCGAAGATGTGCCCAGTGACGACCAAAACGGGGTTCTTTCCTCTCTCGTGATAGGTTTAATCATTTGATTATGACACAATTGCTGTGCCTTTCTGCGCGCAGAGTGCTAACTATGTAGTCGAGGTCGCTGACCTTTCGACGAGAACCTTGTATGGCGGGAAGCTGCCTGAGAGGCGTGAGCCGCCATAAGGTAATAATACAAGCACATTGGTCTCCTATTCAAAACTCTATGACTGCATTTCACATAGCGAAAGGAACGGTTTTTCATCCGTCCTGGCTACTCGAGATTTCTCTCGCCACTTTGCTCGTTTCACATAACGTTTTCTAAATCGAGTCATTGTACTCGGGCAGGGATTCTTTCGCTTGGATGTCCTGCATCCATCTTCTCGCAACATAGATAAAGGTCCTCTACAGAATTGTCCGAAAACATTTCAAAAGGACCTGATCCTAAAGATTATTCTGTGGGGCATCTCGGGCTGCAAAATCAGGAAAGCGAATGCCTTCGTTCCCAGTCGTGGTCTGGTGCGTCGAGCAGTAGGTCCGGACCATGGTTTTGAGGGTCGACATGAAACGTTCCAAGCTCCCTGATTGGGGGTGTATGCGCTCGATTTCACTGTACTCGATACTAGAGATTTTAGAAGACTGTTTTACTGCGAACACTCGCGGACCACTAAAATTAGATCCCTGTCGTTGCCACAGTCTCGCAATCCGACCATGGAAAGAAATAAGGAGGGCCGCTGCTATCTTCCCGGCTGATATCCTCCACTGAGGGGATCGCTTCAGGAAAACCGGTTGTCGAAGCGCACATTATAGTCAATAGGTATTGGTTTCCACGCCGATGCGTCTGCTCGGAGCGGCCAACGCCAAATCACGAGATGCGAAAAAGGTTCCTCGTGAGCAGCGGATGGGTGTAGAGGGGCGACGGGATGTTCTGATTCGGTTTCCGACCATCTGCATGCTACAGGTCCGGCAATAGCTTCAGCCACATCCTTACGGATCCTCGGCCAGTAAAATTGTCTCGCTATACGCTCAAAGGTTTGCCGTACGCGCAAAATGTCCCCATGGGGCTCATGTGCTGTCTTCAACACTTCGATTCCTCGTATTCCCCTGGTAACATAGTTGATGTTGGTGAACACCGACACCCCAGTCCTCGGAGGCGGCGTGTGTGTATAGGTCGCCATTTCTCATCAAGATTCCATTTCTGATAAAGTAGCCGGTCGATACCTTGCAGCTCTCTTCGGGTAATGCGTCCTTAAAAAGAGCGCGCGATCCGACATCCCTCCTGTTCGTTCTCTATCGATCTTCTCGCGTCAGAACTATCTTCTTAACTCACTCCGATGATCCTTCAAACTCGGCACTAACGGTTCGGGGATGTTAAGTCCAACTCCTCCTCGTGTCTAAATATGAGTGGTAATTTCGACCTCTTTTATCTCCCGGTCCTCCTACGGGTCTCTGATCTAGTCACTGCCACACGACGGAATATTCCAGGGTATTCCTTCTCCAAGCCTCAGTTTGATCCGACAAGCAAGGTTTTACCGTCATTCGGGCCGGGTACGACTCTCTCTCCAGCCCAAGTCATTCCCAGCAACATGGATATGCCTTCATGGGTTTAATTTTGCTGACCACTCCAACTGCTACAGGCTCCTCTCATCCTGCCTGACTCAACGAAGATTCTGTGAAGTGCGGATGCTAAGAAAAACCGTTTCGACCCCGAATTATCAACAACTTTGCCGTGGCTGTGCTCCGATTTAGGCGGTAAACAGTCCCTAAAAATTATGGATTGTGTGGCACCGGTGTCTCTCAGCATTGTTATTCGATCTTCTGCGTAGGGTATCTACAGAATAAAACACAACCCGGCTGACACGAATGTCTATATTCCCTCTCTAAACAATGACATGCCGTTTTCCCCTCGGTGTTCCCGCACAAGGAAACCAATCCCTGGCGCGTTTATTTGAGAACGTATGTCTTGGACCTCGGCGTCTCTTTTACATAACAGTGCGCTATAACGTTGACCTGTCTACCACAGAATGGAAACGTTATTTCTTCCTTCCATCGGTCGATATGCAGGCGTTGGGAGTGGGAGTTATAGTGCTGCGCCCACTCGGTTGGGCAATACGGTCATGTTCACTCGCGACCTGGGTCGCCGCTCATCCGCATTAGCGTCACTCGCGGGTCTCATATTACCGTCTCAAAGGCCGTTTATTTTTTTTCGGTGCCGCTTATGGTAGCATACTCGTACTGCAGCCATCCGCAGTAGAGTAAGCCGTCTCGATATGTCGCTCGTTAAAGAACGTCTTGAGAGTCATCGTACACGTTCTTTAAAGTTCTCCATTAATATTAACTGTCTAAGCTTCCGTAGTCAGAGCCGATCCCCTTAGCCATGTTCCATCTATCAAAACACGTCTTCCATCTGCCGAGAATTCCACATACGTCTGGTCTCTCATCTTTCCGGCAACTCCGAAATCTTTGCCTATTAAGCTTCGGGCACACATTTCGTAACTTTGTAATATAGTGCTTTCACGACGTCGTAGTCGGCGCAAATCTTCAATCGATTAATGAGCATTATACCTTCTTGTGCTTATCCCTTCTGAGCGCTGTTTGTATCACGTAGAACTCCAGCTTTCTGGCGGCCACTTTAGGTTGGACGCGATTTTCTCGAAGTGTTGAAATATTTTTCGACGTCCGTCTCGTTAAACGCTGACGAGTCTAACCTGCTGAACGAGATCGAACTCGTCTCGCCTTTCTTCTCCTTTATAGTCCGTCTGAATTTCGCTCCCTGTGACCGTGTTCCCTGATAGTCTAAGCTTTTCTAATCTATCTCCTTTTCAGCCTCCGAGTTCTGACTTTTCCATTTCCATTTTGGCTTTTCTCAACTCGACCTGCGCGTGAGATAGGCTAGGGAGTCCGTCCCTAAGTTCATCTAATATGCGCTCTTCAAAGACAATCATTGTCCACCATGTGCTCCAAATTTATTCTGACCAACTGTGCTTTCCTCATCGCTTTCTTAACTTCTAATTCCAACTTCAACGCCGATCTCTAAAATGCTATCCTTCTCAGTTTAACAGCCCTTCATACGTGGGAGAATTCTAAAATGTGTCAACTTTACCGACATTCTGATACGTACTTCTCGCCAATTCAGTGGTTTGCCTTCGTCTCTCTATGAAGCGTTATAGAGAAGATCAGCGAATGAAAATAATAGTTATCCTGCACGAGCCCCCAATTCTGTTACGAACTCCCACTCGTTAGGGTCGACCAGCCGCGTGCACGCTAACAAGAATTAAAAAAAAAAAAAAAATCGATGATGGTCCCAGTGTAAAGATAAAAAAAATATATAATACAAAGGAATATGGGAAAATTCAGACACCCTCTGTACTCCTGTAAAGTGGGAGAGCGAGAAAACCGATTAGAAGGCGACAAGGCCTGAATGGAGAGAAACGCGTGACACTTTTTATAATCAAACAAAGATTTATTTTACACATCACATACAAGAAAATAAAGTATAACAATCTATGTGAGACGGAGAGAACAATATAACAGGATAATTATCAAAGAACATGCGAGCAACAACAAAAATACAGATCTCTAAATATTAACAACACATGGATACACAAAAACAATCAAAATACAATGAAAAAAATATGTTTTGTTTTTTTTTGTTGTTTCGACCTTGGAAATTCCGCAGAAAAAGTCTCTAAAAAAAAAAGGAAGAGACGACAATCACACTCCGTTAGAGTCTGTCAAAGTTCCTTCAATAAAACGAATTATTCAAAATCTTTTTTCTCATTCGGTGGAATCCTTATATCCAAAAATGAAATCCACTGGTTTACAATCTGCCGTTAGCGCTGCCTCAAAAACCACGTCCTGTTCGTAGGCTGATTATTCAAAACTGTGTCACTTTCTTGGCAACCGATCTCTTGGCGCCAAAATCCACAATGAACTTCTGGGTCGCGGTGTTGAGGTCAGACTTCTGCCTTGTCATAGCAACAAGTTCACTCTCGGAGGAGGGGTAGGTAACCTTCTCAACGATCGTGCAGGTGGATTAAGAATGCGAACACACAAGGGTTAAGTCAAATTTTGAAAACTGCTCACCACCCATTTACAAATTTATCCTTTAAATTGAACCGTTCTGTCGCGTTTTACCGATATGCGCACTAGTGCACCTACCGATAAGGTGTCACAATATATATATATATATATATACGTATATTATAATATATATATATAAAAACTAGTTAAAAGATAACATCTTTTCAAGCAATTTCTCTATTTCAAAAAAAAGACTGACCTAACAAAATATTTACGTGGAGTCATTTTTGTTAGAAGTTTCTTAGGGAGAGAACCAAAGTTACCTACCCTGACAAGATATCCAAACTTTCTTTTATCATCCGGAGGACTTCCTCTGTTTGCAATATTCCCAATCCAAATCGAGGCCGTCAAAATTGTATTTTCTTCAAGAAACCAATAGCATGTTGAATGAAATCCTTCGGTTGAGGCAGTAGCTACCATTTTGGTGAAAGGTGGTGACCCATATTCCATCCACAACAGAAAGGATCCCTTCAAATAGGGTTCTGCTTTTTCAATGACATTGCCTCTTTGTACCTATTGAAATCAAAGTAGAAGAAACGATTTAAAGTTATGAAGTTTACACTGTAAATCAAATCTCGTTATTATTCATTAAATTCTTCATCGCTGTCAAAAAATAGTACGAACTATAAACATTTCGTGGTCACTGTCTGACTGGCGGACATAGGAGTGAGAAATCATCGTAACAAAGAATCAAGCTTTTGTGGTCAATGGAAAGCACACTTGAGTTATTTTTATGCTGAAGACGTTTTGTTTGATCCATTCTTGATGGGTAATCATTTTGAACTCAATTTTTTTCAAACAGATTTTTGAACTCATTTTTTTTCTATTTAACGATCAATGGGACTAACAAATACTACCACTCCGGGTTAGAGTGGACCTGGGAGCAATTGTGATCAAAGGGTACTCCACATTATCCAGAGCTTCAGAGTTGAAACTTCACTATTAGAAAGAGTTTAACGTCATTAAGACTTTCAGCCTCTCATTTTAGTACATATATGATAACAAAGGGTTCGGGTTTGCCGTAAAAGCAATAGGGTTGGACAATTATATGGGTGATTGAGCTTGATATAACCAGCCGATTGATAGGAGAGGGCATCTCCGATCGCCCGTCTAGCCAAATAAGGGTCAAATGGTGTGTTGCATGTCATGAACTGCTCAGCCACTAGGGGCCATTCTTAAGCATCACGGGTCGTCACCACGGCCAACAGTGGCTCCATGCAGAGGTGCAGTCGGTGTATTCTAAAGCCCCCGGCCGATTGTATTTATTCTTCTTCATACCATTGTTATGTATATTATGTATATAAAATGTTAAATGTTATGCTATGTACAAATGCTTTATCTTGTCTTTCCTTCCGTTTTGTTCAGTCGCTAACCGAAGTCATTGCAATCCTGATCATCAAAAGTAAAACATAAAAATGTTTAAAAATGTTGGGATACAATAGATGATTATCTAACAATGATGATTTGCATGTCCAGTAGGTGTCACATGACACTGACAGAAACCACATCACGACCTTTATCTGCCTCTATTCTTTGAAATGTGGAGATTTTGTCTCTGGCCTTGAAAATGAACGGTAAGCCACGTGGTTATAATGCTGCCCACGTTAAGTAAGCCTTTTTTCCATTCTGTACCCCTTCCACATACTGCTTGAAAAGACACTGATTTTCAATCGATTATTCATTTATTACACTTCAAGGGCAATTAAACACAATTGTGTTTGAAAATAGACTGATTCTGTAACAAAACGATTTAAAGTTATCATCTCATCAAGTCGATTAAGAAATAAATTATGTCATTATTCTTTATTCATTTACTTTTTGAAATTTTTGAAAAAATTTTTTTATTTCTTCGTGGGGAAAAAATATACTTTTGATAAATATGGAGGGACTTTTAAAAGTTTTCTTTCTCTAACGATAGGTAGACAGTGCTACTCCAAAAATCCAGGAAACTTAAACATTGCTTTTCAGGTCTCGCGATTATTTTACACATCTCTCAAAATCACTCCACTAGGAGAGAGAGAGAGAGATAGAGAGAGAGAGAGAGAGAGAGAGAGAGAGAGAGAGAGAGAGAGAGAGAGACTTATTTTCTATCGATTATTCTTTCTTTAAAGAAGTATTTTCATCCACCTTAGGTCCCCCTGAACAACTCGTGTATTAGTCGATCTAATATACTTACAATGTTTCATCGTTCCATTCAAATTTAGCCAGATGGTTTCCGTCCAATTTGGCAAAGGCATATGCAATGTGGGTACAAAGGAAAGGGTCAATTTTTGAAGGCACAAATTTGCCCACTCCTGGACGATACTGAGACCAGTTGGTGTGGTAACAAACGCGACGTTTTTTCTCTAAAAATAAACAAATCCATTCAAATTTCACAATTAGCAACGAATGAGAAAATGAAGTCATGCATAATTCACGGATTATTCAGATTGTTTAAAAAAAGTTAATCATACTGATATAGTGTAATAGTTTGATTAATACAAAATGTTTTATATAAAATCAAAACTTTGGGCACTAGGTACCACCAATTTGACCCTGTGCAATTTACCCCCCCTACATTTAACACAATGAAACTTGCAGAAAAATAATATTTTCTTGAAAAGATTTTTCCATTCGAAAGAAAAACATTAAACAAACTCCTGATGATTTTTTAAATTTTTATCAGCTTACGAAATAATGAAAATTAGGATTGAAAAACAATGTTTTCATTTTTGCACTGTTAAATCAACTGATATTTAACGTAGCTAAAAACAAGTTACGATAAGAGGATTTTTTAAAAATTCTATGAAAAATCAATTAATAATCTGATTTTCTCGAAAATTTCCATAAATGTTTACCATTGGATGTAAATACATCTGAAATAGTTTTTTTCTAAAATATATTAGGGGAAATATTTTTTACGAGGTCTATTTCCCCCCTATTTTATTTTATGAAATAAAAAAAAAGGACGCGTCAGAAAAATTTTTTTTCTTTTTTTCTAAAAAGATAAGAGTCTGAATAACTATATCAATGAAATTGTATGAATGTACAACGTCTAGTTTTTTTAGGAAAAATTAATGAAATCGGAAATAAAAAGTGCAAAAAAATGTCATAATATTAATATTTGAAAACTTTTTTTGCTTTTATAATTGGTATGTACTATATTCTATTAAATTGTCAACAACAAAAAATTTTTTAAGAAATTAATTTTTAAGAGATTTCAATCTTTTGTGTGATTAAATATTTTTATTTTCTGCGTGAAATAAATTAAATTTTTTTTTTCCTGCGTCAAAAAATCGAATTTTCACGGATATTTAAAAATATGAATTTTATAATTCAGGTGCACTAAACATTGGTCCGATACGAGCTCGATTAATATTTTTAAAAGAATTTGTAATTTTTATTGTTGAATAGTAATGTGTGATCCTTAGAATGTACGGAAGGGCATTGCTGACAATTTACAAAGAGATGAGACGCTTCTAAGTAACCAAAGTTTGTTCCTGTTAGGCTGACAGTGTTAGCGTGAAAAAAGTATTTTATTTAACTTTTTTCAATAATTAAAATAAAAAGTAAGTATAATAGATTATTTTATCATTTTTACTCTTAGAAAAAATATTCAAATTTTCATTCCATACTTTTACGGGTTTATCGTAAAAGGGAAATAATTAGTAACTTTTCTGTCTATATTACGGTCTGAAAATTACCCTTTCGCATGTAATACGGGCAGGTTTGTTTATTTTTTAAGATAACGATGTAATTTTTCCCAGTCGGATAATTTGATCTTTGAATTAACTATTTTTCTTTGTAACAACCCTGTACGATCTTTTTTTTACGAGATTTTTGATAAACAAAGTTCGGAAATATCTATTTCCGTTTTATTCAAGATGGCATAAACGGTCTGGTGGTACCTATTGGGCACTTTCGAAATTTAACTGTGTAGATGAGACCAGAGCCATTGCTGGTCCCCTTCACCCAGATAATCGCGACAGAGAGTGTACACTGCCAGGAGGTGAAAAAAACAG
This sequence comes from Doryteuthis pealeii, assembly GCA_023376005.1. Lineage (NCBI taxonomy): Eukaryota > Metazoa > Mollusca > Cephalopoda > Myopsida > Loliginidae > Doryteuthis > Doryteuthis pealeii. The sequence goes on along the minus strand of CM042145.1, from coordinate 51,750,317 downwards.
CCATACAATTAGATAACTTGTGAAAGATTTTTTATTGAGTCTATTGTTAATGAAATTGAATTTTGAAAAATTTAGAGAAAGTACAAAAAGTACAAAAAGGTAAATTTAGAGAAACTACATAAATTGAATTTGGAGAAAGTACATAAATAGAATACGGAGAAAGAACAGGAATTGAATTTAGAAAAAAGTAAAGAAATAGAAATTGGATAAAGTTCAGAACTTACCAGCAGCCACGTCAACTCCGAGGAGGAAGAAAATCCCAAGTGATAGAAATACCAACATTTTGCTGCAGAGGAACATATCGAAATAAAGTTTTGTTATGTTGAATCAGAATGAAGCGATTTGTGTATATCTTTCTAGAAATCTTGAAGCATCTTTTTAAACATAAACTTACTCGATCGACAAATCTAATTCGGTAACTTATGATTTACGAGTTCGAACTGGGCCATAATGCCACGGAAAAAAATCAAAAAACATTTGTTGAGCGAAAGGTGAAGGCGTAATTAATCATAGTACAGTAACCAAATGCTTTAAGAAATCAGATGATCAGACAAACACATGTAGGCCTAAAACTGTGGATTCCGAGGCCGTGCTTCCATAGAAGAAATAGACTGGGCAGGGGGGGGGGTCGTATGTTGTGGTGTAGTGGCTAACGTACTATACTGCGACTTCATATTTGTCTGAATTTTTGAGATAAGGTTTGTCAACTTGTATTGTTTGGATTTTTCGGACTGTTGTCCTCATCTTTATTATTATATATACGTTTCGATCGATGTGCGGAATGATAACAGTCTACCTCGGTGGATTGAATAAAGGGTTCAGTTCGAAGTTCCGAGAAGCCTCTTGATTACGGCATGAAGGCTCCCGAGTTCGACAAGAAGGTTCCCGAGTTCGAAGAGAAGGTTCCCGTGTTCGAGAAGGTTCCCGAGTTCGAAGAGAAGGTTCCTGTGTTCGAGAAGGTTCCCGAGTTCGAAGAGAAGGTTCCTGTGTTCGAGAAGGTTCCCGAGTTCGAAGAGAGGGTTCCCGTGTTCGAGAAGGTTCCCGAGTTCGAAGAGAAGGTTCCTGTGTTCGAGAAGGTTCCGAGTTCGACAAGAAACATGTGAAGAAAGCCGGAGGTCACATCGGCCGAAATATTGTTTATATGACAATTAAGATGAAGACAACAGTCCGAAAACTCCAAATAATGCGACATCGTAGTAAGCGAGTTCGAACTCCAGTCGCGCTGTTACGCTCAGTTTCAAACTAATACCCTTGGGAAAGTTGTGGACCCCCTTATTCCCTTATTATGTGTTAAATGGCACCACAAGTGTTCTTCTACAAGCTTTAGCATTAAATAACCCATGAAGGTTGATATGCCACATATCATAATTGATTGCAAATAAAGAAATGAGTAAAATTTCTTTGATATGAGCGTGACCAAAACTACTACATTATTACTCTTTGCCTACGAAATTTCTCTCACAGCTGTACCAAATTTTCTTGGTATTTTTTTACCTGTATGATGGAATATTTCAAAGTACATTATCTATTCACCTCACAACTCATTCTATTCAAATAAAGTCCTATTATTGTAATCCAAGTCTTTCTGCTCAATTATAATGAACTATTCATCAGCGGTTAATATTGCAGGGATGGGAGAGCCGCTGTGAGTGGTTTAAGGTAAGCAAAGAATTAGCTTACATATTGAATTCGGAATTACTAAATTCACTAAGAGCTTTTTACCACTATCATACTGGTAAATGTTCCGCTACGATGTGCCATGTTTGCTGTGTTATGGTAGAAACATAGAAAACTAGAATCAATGTAAGAATCGGACAAAAAAACGCGCTATCCAGGTGCAAGTATTCAATGTGATTAAATATTATATTGAATTATAAAGACTAATGAAATTAAATAAGAACACAAAAAAGATTACACTTATTTTTACTTTATTTTAATTGATTTCAATATTATTAAACACGGTTTTGTTAAAACCGATATGTAAATTATTCACACCAGGAAGTATGTAAACATTTATTTCTTAATGATATATAACACACATCGCTGGATTTTAAACACATTAATAATATGGTCTGTTTTGAGGCAAATCTATTTCAGCTAGACCTTAATAGAGACATTGTTAATAAATAAGATGCTAATTAAGATTAAATAATTATTATTCAATAACCATCGAGAATATAGACTAAATAACTCAGGGAATTGTGATGTTGGAGGTGACGTTGTTTCGTTTACACAGACACAATCTCCATTATAACAAGAGATGCTCTTATTATGATATAACAGAGATTTCTCCTGAGATTTCTTTGAATGAATTATAAACATGGAAATAACACACTAAAGTGTATTAATTTTGGTAGTTGACACCCACTTGAGCGTTTGGTCGAGGTGTAATGGTTAGCAATCTAATCTCGCACATCTATTGCTACTTAATAATGAGTTCGATCCTCATTAGATGTCTCATACTTGCGATTTTGTTTCATATCCAACCTGTTGCGAACTAATTGGGTAAATATTTAGGGCGTCTCATCGTGGTGGAATGGTTAGCAATCTAGTCTCGCAGATCCATTGCTACTGAATAGTGAGTTCGTTCCTCGCTGGATACCCCTACTTGCAACCTTGTGTCACATCCTACGCATGGCGAACAGGTTGAGTAAATACCTGCATTGCTACAGAATAGTGAGTTCAATCCTCACTGGATTCTCCATACTTGCGACCTAGTGCCACATCCTACTCGTGGCCAGAGGGTTGAGTAAATACCTTCATTGTTACTGAATAGTGAATTCGATTCTCACTGGGTGCCTAATACTTGCGGCCTTGTGACAAATCTAAACTATGCTTATTTTTTATGACTTTCTGTCACAATTTGGGAACGAATAAATACCTGATAGTTAAAAAAACCGAAAAATAGAAAAAAAGAAATCCCAACTTACGTATTCGACCGATGGAGACAAAAGTAAGAATCTTCATTTCTCGGCTCTTATTTATGTCCCTTTCGATGGTGAGAATATTGGAATACAAGAACAGGTGAAACAGATGAAACAGGTGAAGCAAAGTTCCAATATTAGGTCCTTTCATTGTGTCTTGTACACAGAGAGTTGTGAAAAGTGGGGGAGAGGGGGAGGGGGACGATGATTGGGCTATTAAACAAACAATTAACGGCTTATGAGATTAACTTGCACACCACAACCCTATGACAGATGTTCAAGAATGGGATTGGTGTAACCATTTGTCTGTTTAGTACTTGGATGGGTGACCATTTAAGTAACAGCAAGCGACCTGATATTTAAATGATTTGATTCGGCATTAAATGACCCCAAAAAGGTTGATATGCCGTAAAACAAACAAAAAACACCAAAAAAGGGATTGGGATATGATAGTAAAAAAAGGTGAAAAAGAAACATGATTTACTGATTGATTGATTTTAATGGCATGTCAACTTGTCTAGGGTTATTTTATCTCTAGAGCTTAAGGAATCTCGTTCATTGTACGGTTACATTTGCATTTTTTACAAAATCGTTTATGAAGATTTTTTTTACACACGGTCCTATCTAATCTTATAATAATAGAGATTCGGTGTCTGTTTGTCTGTAATCGAAACTACATCACTGCTTATATCACAATACCCCCGGGAATTGCGTAAGTTTATCAATGAGTATTTAATTTATAGCTAAAATCATTAGTACATAGAATAAATCTAGTCTATTAACGATGTCTCTATGAAAACCTGAGTTAGATTTGCCTAAAAACTGCCCATATTATAGTATTTGCCTCTCATCCCACTTATGAGGACGTGACACAAGGACATTTTTATGTGGACCCAGCCACAAGCCGAAGCTCATGGCTGGTAGGCACAAAAAATGCGTTGATCCCGTCGATATTCCCCCTCAAGGGGGCACCTCAGGCGCTGGGCAATAAACCCAGCCCTGCTCCTTTAAATCAAGGGGGCACGTATTGCCTGGGATCGACGCTGTTAATTTAACACACCAGTCCAGTGGCCGAAGCACACCGGACCCCCGCCCCGAGTCAGAATGGATCTGGCAATGAAGAGGTAGTCCACACTCCCCAGATCCCCAGAACTGGAGCCTCACCATAAGTATTTATTTCTAAAAATTATTAATAACAGTCATTTGTTTGCACACAGTTATATGGTTTCAAGTAACTAATAATAATTCTTAATAAATAGTCGTAATTTCAAGTAATTATTCTTGGAAAAATTAAACAGAGTCATACGGTATAAAGTATTCCTATTTAATACAAATGATTTTTAAACACATCTATTTGACCCATAAATGAGACCCTAAAAGATACTACCACTCCTAGTCAAAGTGGACCTGATAATAATGGCAATGAAAGGATACTCCGCACTCCCAAACATCTAAAACTCGAGCTTCACCATCAAATACAGTTTAGTGTCATACACAAGATATCTCTTTTGGGGTGGGATTTACCCCTCTGTAGGGGGTGCAGTCAGTACATTCTAAGCCCCACTAAAAGGGCATGAAAAAGAAAAAAGAAAGAGACAAATTTGGATAGAAAAAAGATAAAGTAATGGAGAGGGAGAGGAAGAGGAAGAAAGAAACAAAAATAGGGAGGGGAGGGGAGGACTATGATAACTGCAACTTGGAACAAGATCAAAAATGGAAAATAAATCAACAGGAAAAAAGTTTTAATTAAAATAGAAATTTAAAAAATCATAATTATTCCGTGATGTAAATGTCCGTTGTGAGTATCACGGTCATGTGGTTGGTTGGTTGGTTGGATTTTACGGCTTGTAGTTTATCGTAAAAAGGTTCTTTCTTTCAAAGAATGGATAACACATACGTGGAAGTCAAATTTACAAAGAGTTTTTTATGACAAAAGCACCAATAGGACCAGAAGGAAAGAATAATACCGACTCTAACCCCCAATAAAAAAAGAAGAAAAAAGATTGCTAAGAAGAAAAAGAAACATAGAATACATCACTTGATAAATAAATGAAACATCTGCCCTTTGCCACGGGATTTTTTAAGCCTTTAGGTCAACAAAAAACATATTAAAAAGAATTCTTCCAAGCATAAAAAACAACAACAGATTCTTTTCAATATTTTGTATTTGAAACGCTAATATCGATTATGTCAATAGAAAAACACAACATAAACTTAAATGTAACGCCACACTTCTTCGTATAAAAACAGATGAAGACATTTTGGAAATCAAACAGATGTCGTTGACGATCGAACTTTCTGATTTCTAGTAAAAAGAAAAAAACACAACAATAATAAAGGGACAGTGTATTCCTTTTAGAGAATGGATTTGACCAATGGTTCCCAACCTTTTTTAACACATGGACCCCTTTTCCTTTTATCATTCTTTTGTAGACACCCATAGCCATTCCATAGAAAAAAAAGCTTATATTTTTCACTAATCATATATAAAGGGAAGTCGTATGTATGTATGTCCGGATAAAACTACGAAAATAAAACAATTAACGACAAAGTAAATATATATACACATATTAAATATCTCCGGTTCTTGCTTTTTGTGCAAACATTATGAAGATTTGATTTATATTCAAAGATATTTGAAAATTAAAATATACTTCGAAATAGCATTAAAATTCTACTTAAAAATCTCCAGCATTTGTAAATCTCAAAAGTAAACAAATCAATACACCAGGGTCCCCCCCACTCTACCCAGGCGTCGCTAGGTAGTAGCTTTTAGTTCATATATAAAGGGAAGCTCGTGTGTATGTATGTAAGTTCTATGTAACTTTAAAATTACGACACTGTCATATCTAAAAAAAAAAAATTCTTCTACTTGATTGCCATAAAAATCATAGCTATATGAATATTTCTACTTTTAGTATTTTGATATGGCGTAGATGACTGTAGACATTTAATTCTCAGTAATAAGAATTGTTCTGAAGTCGATTTGCTCTACGGATCAGTAAAATATCACCGAGGACCTCCAATTCGGTATTTTTGTTTGTGGCCCCCAGTAAAGTTGCATGAATCCCTGGGTCCACGTACACCCTAGTTGAGAACCACTGGATTAGACTAATTACCGAGGGGATAGAATTACTAAAGGGAACCGAGGGGGTAATAAAAGATAATGTACCAATGGGAGTCTTATTTCAGAAGAGATACAAACTACTGATTGGTAGATTGGTAGATAAATAATAGACATGTACAAAAACACGAACACTTTATCATCAATGTTATGATAAGTGATGTGCCTTTTCTTCTAAAATATGGATGATTAAAAGCGTAATAATCCGTTATTATGTTAATAAATATTTGGAAAAGGTTTATCTCCCATATGACGCTTTTTATATAGGTTTTCTTGCGAGTCCCTGTACAAAAAATATTGTCAAATACACACTTAAAAAAACAAAAACCTAAACAAAGACTAAAAATGTATTATTCAGATAAAATACGTTTTTTAATCGAATCAGTCAAATTTATTTATTCAGTATTTTTACATTAATTAACAAAATCCCAGTCATCTTCAGTGGAAGAATTTAATCTATGGATGTCAATTTTAGAACGCTAAAAGAAACTTTAACCTGAATTTTTTCACTTTTACTTACCACATCTTTAAAAGATTGAGCTACGAAAAAGAATAATGTAAAAAATACATAGAAAGGCCAAATTGTACCGTATTTTATCAAATTCCGATAATTAACCGAATTTGGGGTAATTAAAAAAATGCTGTGCAGAGGACCTTCCGAGGACAATGAATGATAGGGATAGTTGGCGAGAGATTGTTATGGATATACGTGCTGCTGATGCGACATGATGATGATGATGATGATGATGATGATGATGATGATGAAAAAACTGTGCTTTAAGAACATGGTCTCCCTAAAAATGATGCTCTATAAAAACACAAAAGCAATGGTTCGCTTATCCGATGGTGACACTGATTTATTTGACATTTTCGCTGGAGTCTCACCAGGAAGTATATTAGAAACATTTCTTTTCATAATCTGCTTAGATCTAATGAGAGAAAATGGTTTCACACTAAAATAAAGTCAAGAACCAGATGTAAGTGTCGCTGACTGCGTGGAAAGAAAACGCTAATGTCTTGACTGATGTCATCAAGTTTATTCAAAATGAAATTTGTACAAAGAAGAAATAGATAATATTCAATAAACGATAACAGTTACATTTCAAAAGAGATAGAATCACAAGAAAGAAATGGACACGCAGTGTCTTAGACAAATTATTGCTGTGTTTCCTCTTAGACCAACAATAGTAATCTAACCGTAGGGTTGGTATATGGGTTATGCTTCCTTTACCCATTTCCACTTAGAGTCTCATAGATTGCAGTAAGTTAAAGACTCAGCAAGAACTGATAAAATGGGACTTATAAAAATCAATTAAATTATCCTAAGACTAGATATTGTGGTGGTAGTTAAATTGATAAACAAATAAACATATAAAAAATGAAGTATAGCTAACAGGTCAATTTAGTGACCATTATAGGTTGAAGGGGTAACGGCTGAATAAATGTAAACTTGGCTAAATGAGTCAGGAATCACATTCTTTCTGCCTGGATGCTATGTTATCTTGTATTCAAAGGCTGCAATTTTGTTATTTTTAATTTTAGTACGTCTTTCATTATTAAAAATGAAATTCGCCAATTCAGTAGTCAATTTAAGGGTCAGCAGCAACTGATAAAATGGGATTTATAAGAATCAATTAAATTATCCTGGACTAGATATTGTGGTGGTAGTTAAATTGGTAAAAAAATACCTATATAAGTATATCTAATAGGTCAATTTAGTAACCGTTACAACAGACGCTACCCCGCAGAAACTATGACGGATGCAGACTATATAGATCATCTAGCTCTTCTCTGCTGTGTGCTGTTTTTAACAAATCTTGAAAGCAACACCCTACAAAATAGCAGCTCTATGACCATTTGCTTCTTATATCACAAACCATTCAAGTAAAATTCTGGGCACTACTGGAGAAGTAAGAATGAATTCACAAGCAACGTTTTATTGAGTCCTACATATCAGTGTTGGTCAACCAGGAAATACTTATATTCATCAACTGTGTACGACACTGGATGCCGAACATAACATTTGCAGGGCAGATTCCTCTGTAGAATTTCCTCTCGTACTTATGCTTATCTTATTTTACAAATGTTTGTATTGTTGTGCATATCAATCGGTTTTATCATTATTACTTAATGCATGCTATTGTTCACCATATTTAGAGTCAAATTCTTTCATGCAAACAATAAATCTTATTTATTAACGATACCTCTATGAAAATTTGAGTTAGATTTGCCTCAAAACAGCCCATGTTATTAGTGTGTTTAAAACCCTGCAATTTGCTTTATATATCACTAAGAAATAAAGGCTTACATAATATATGGTGTGGTTAATTTGCATATTGGTTTTAGCAAAACCAGGTTTAACAAATAATTGATCTCTGATATTATTGTTTTATTGTCCAATGTATTAGAATCAATCCTAAGAACGATTTTATATAGAAACCAATTAAAATATAATTAAAATAAGTGTAATCTGTTTATATGTATAAATTTATAATTTAATTTCGCTAGTCTTTCTAATCTAATATATTTCATTACATTATAACTTAAATACTTACGCCCGGAGGGCGCATATTCTTGCTAGTCTTTACATTGATACTCGTGTTTCTTAATTGTACAACCGCTTGCAACATCCTCTGATGAAAAATGAGGCCGTCCAAATCGTCCAAGATGAAATGCAAAAATGTAAATTCTGATTTTCTGGTGTTGTTTATCCGCCGAATTCTTATTTCTTATGAGTGTTATCACTTCAGCTGAAACATTCCGTTTTTATTTAGGAAGAAAGGGGGGGGAAAGGACATGCTGCGTAGAAATGATATTATAAGAAAAACAGAAAGAAAGAAAGAAAGAAAGAAAGAAAGAGAGTAGGGGTAAGATAGAGAGAGAACGTGAGCGCCCAGAAGCGATAACGTAATGAAAAGAAGAAAAGAAGGAAAGAGAGAGAGAGAGAGAGAGAGAGAGAGAGAGAGAGAGAGAGAGAGAGTTAAATCAAGATTTTTATACTTTTATATATCGAACTGTATGCAATAGCTCTAAAGTAAACATATGAAACGTTTTAATAACTAAATCATCATATTGTGATATATCAACAGGCCCTACTAGTATATCTAATTGGGAATAAAAATTCTTATTGAAATAAATTAGACGATGTTGCTGACTGGTAAGTTTTTATTTGCATGCTTAGCCACGATTAATATTTCACGGTCAATAAGAATCGAATTTGCATTAAAATCAATTCCAGGCTTAATAGATTGCACTCTTGGATAATGGGAAGCAATATCACAAGGACGTCGAGGTGGATATTCGTTGCGGTGGGGGTGGGGGTGGGGGTGTTGGTGGGGGCTGTATTATAAACCATGAGCACACTTCCTGGGTCAGCGCTGTCGGCTGGGGTTTTAGAATACACCGACTACACCTCTGTAGAGGGGTAAGACACCCCACCTTAATGGGGTCACCTGATGCTTAAAGATGGAACCCTGGTGACTGAGCAATCCATGACAGACAACACTCCACTTTGGCCCTTAGGTTAGACGGGTGGTCAGAGATGCTCCCTCCGATCAATCAGTTGGTCAAGTCAAGACCTATCACCTATATGATAGACCTAACCCTATCACCATTATGACAAGCCCCCAACTCTTTTTATAATATTTGTGCTAGAAGGCGGTGTCTGAGGATCTTATTGTCCTGGGTATGATGGGTATCCGATGGGGAAGTTCCAGTTTTGAAGCTCTGAGGAGTGTGGAGTATCCCTTCATCACTATTACTCCTAGGTCCATTCTGACCGGGATTGGTAGTACCTGATTGGGTCCCATCAATGGGTTGAATAGAAAAATGAGATTAAATAGTGTTTAAAAAATGAATTAAAAAATGTTCAATGTCCATCAAGAATGAATAAAACAAAACGTTTTCGGTATAAAATAACCCAATAAGGGTTGACATGCCGTAAAATTCAACCAACCAGCGTCGGTGCGGGTGAGTGGGGGCAACCCTGTATTAACAGATCATCTGTACATTTCCTGGGTCAGGTCTTCTTACCGAATACGAAAGATCACACAATTGGTCACAGTCGCTTACACTACAAATGGCGGTGTTTAAATGTCATTTGTGTGTAATTGTTTATCTTGTCTTTCCTTCCGTTGTGTTCTGGGTTAATATATTACAGATATACTAATGTTAATATTGGTGCTTGGTTAGTTGAAAGTGTGAAAGTAGAAAGTGG
>CM042145.1:51727553-51735053 GCA_023376005.1 Doryteuthis pealeii | reverse complement strand
TCAACAGCAGCAGCAGCAACATCAATAACAATAATAATAACAACAACAGCAAGTGGTAACAAATGTAATTAGTCTTTTGTTTTTAATGTAACTAGTGAATGAAAAGTTTTTGTTTGTGCGTACTAGTTTACGGTAAGTATATCACATGGAGGAGCCTGGTGTAATGGTTAATCATAAGAAATGGACTTGTCTACGCGAGTTCAAATCCAATACCAGGTTGTTTTCATTTCCCATAGCGCCAATACCTTTGGTAAAGGCATACATCCAACTACTCTCCCTCTAGCTATGGGTAAATAGTAGGGCAGACTGGGCAACCAGTATAGGAGAGGGAAAACTCTAAATTCAAACCTGTTAACCTCATCTTAAGAAATTGACCTTGTGTCACATCCTGCTAGTGCGGAGGGGTTGGTAAATATATAACACGTGACTGAATCAGTTTAAACCCTGTTAGGTATCCGCTGTGGTTAGTAGTATCGTGGTAGTTGGTGCGCTGTCGCTTTGTGTATCGCCTCACTCCGTGCGTGATTTGAAAGTCGCACAGATGAACGTGCAATGTAAATCGGGGAATTATGCTTTACAAGTTGCAACTGGGTCATAATGTCTCAGTTGATCACAGTACAATAACCAGATGGCTCAAGAAAACTTTGACCCCACCTCCATCCTGGTACTAACTGTTCCATAGTCGGGTTGTCGGCGACTAAACTGGCACTCCCATCAGGCATACCTCGACTTGTTTGATGAAGTGGGTGTGTGGACACACAGCATCACTAAAAACAAGATCTGTCAAAGGGCGGATGCACCCAGGGAGAGCCAACGGCCATCAACACTGATAGTACTATGATTGGGGTGCTTACTACTAAAAAAGAATCGCTTGGGGTTTCCGGGGAGGCTTGCCTCTCGTGAAGTAATTCAATACTACCTGAGATAGCACCCTACAGCAGCTTGGTCATCCAGTCGTCTCGGACTTTCCCCTGCCACTTTTATAAGCAAGTAAGCAAGTAAGTATTTCTGTAAAATTGTACTTGCAAAATTGTATGTGATCGTTTATAAAACTAACCATGTGTATTTGTTTCATTTTTACACGAACCAGTTTCATTATTATCATTTCCTTACTAGTTTTATAACATCTTATCATTGTTGCTTTTCGTTATCCCAAGACGCAATAATAATAAGTGGTAAGTTAAAAAGGAATATCTCAGGAGAACTAGAAAACTTCTAGAAACGAAACTTAACAGCAGAAATCTGATCAAAGGAATTAATACCTGGGCTGTCCCCATTATAAGATACTCAGGACCATTCTTAAAATGGACAAAAGAAGAACTCAGACAGATAGACCAAAGGACGAGAAAATTAATGACCATGCACAAGGCTCTCCACCCTAGAGATGATAGAGATAGATTGTATGTGTCAAGAAAGGAAGGGGGAAGAGGTCTTGCCAACATAGAGGAATGCGTAGAAACCACAATCCAACAACTTGAAGATTACACAAGGAAGAGCAAAGACAAATTACTTATGGCGACCAACAATAGTAGAAACGGCAGATGGACAAACAGAAGAACGACAAAGACTAGAAAAACAAAAATGGGAAGAAAAACAATTATATGGACGCTTCAAACGACAAATAGGTGAGGTTGCACATCAAAAGACTTGGACATGGTTAAGAAAGGGAAACCTCAAAAGAGAAACAGAATCACTTATAATTGCTGCACAAAATAATGCCATAAGGACAAAACTACATCAAAGCGAAAATTGATAAGACCCAACAAAATAGTAAATGTAGACTTTGCGGTAATAGAGATGAGACTGTTAACCATATACTCGCGAATGTAGCAAACTAGCACAACGAGAATACAAAACTAGACACGACTGGGTTGGGAAGGTGATCCACTGGAATTATGCAAGAAATTAAATTTTGACCACACAACAAAATGGTATATGCATAAACCAGAATCTGTTCTTGAGAACGAAACGCACAAAATTCTCTGGGACTTTGAAATTAAAACGGATCACCTTATCCCAGCAAGAAGACCAGACTAGTGTTGATTAACAAAAAGAAAGAACTTGTCAACTGGTGGATTTGCAGTGCCAGCGGATCACAGGTGAAGTTAAAGGAAAATGAAAAAATTGACAATATCTGGACCTTGCCAGAGAACTGAAAAGTTATGGAATATGAAAGTGAAAGTTATACCAATTGTAGTTGTGCACTTGAACAGTCCCAAAAGCATTAGAAAAGGGTTTGGAAAGTTTGGAATATCAGGAAGGATGAAACCATTCAGAACACTGCACTGCTGCAATCTGCCAGAATACTCAGAAGAGTCCTGGAGACCTGAGGAGACTTGCTGTCACTCAGACTCCAGTGAAAGACCATCAGCTAACACTGATGTGAAAACTCAAAAGGAGTAAATAATAATAATAATAATAAATAGGCGGGTGCAAATTGAGAATAGGAAGATAATGTTCCACCAAACGTCCAACAAAAAGAATAGTATATCTATTTTGAAAATCATCTTTGGCGATCATAGTAGTTACAAACTTTTCACATTTGTGGAGAAAAACAAATACTTGAACCACCAGGCAGGCTGATACAAGTATTTATATCATGTGCGTAATTGTTATTACGATATATATAATATATATATATATATATATATATATATATATATATATATATATATATATATATATAGGGTGTTCGGGATAAATTTGACATATTTATATTTGGTTATTTTCTTCGTAGGTTGGAAGTATTGACGCACACTATGCATCATTTAAAAGCTTGGACCCTTCTTCATTCATATACGTGATGACAGATAGAATGGATGACGGAACCCACCTGAATCATGGAAGAGAATGATGATCTGCGCCGGCCATCAAAATAAGGAGATTATGATTGCTGTCCAATGTTCCTTGAACATGGAAAAAAATAGGGCATGAACTGGAGAATTGCAATGAAGACTACAATGCTGTGGCTTTCTAGAACAGACAATTTGATTGCGTTCGTACAGTATTCCTCGCATTTTTTCAGAGAGGGCATCAGGTTGAATTAAGATGCCTACGGGGAGTTGCTAAACACTGTAGTCAAGCCCTGGATAACAAGGGTAGACAATGGTAGGCCATATGTATGGCAGCAGGATTCGGTCCCCTGCCACACCTCTGGGAAAAGTAAAAAATGGTTGTCTGCGAATTTTTACGACTAACACCAATGTTCGGCCTCTGAACTTCCCAATTCTTAACCGCATGGATTATTATGTATGTGGCGCTGTTGAGAAAGACACCAATCACCGTGCCAGTACTATAAAAGCCCAGTTAATCGACAGAATTAAGGTAGTTTTTGAGACCCTTCCCAGGCAAAACTGTAACATCAGCTTGCTCCAGGTTCCGGAGCAGGATTGAGGTTGTGATCGATGCTAATGGCGCTTATTTTGACTGAAACTTGTTAACAGTAGTGTAATTTCCACGCCTGTTGAATTTCTTTACAATCCATTATATATATATATATATATATATATATATATATATATATATATATATATATACTAAACGTTTAGCCATACCTGAGCGTAGACCATGCCTTTCTCAAAGGGCATAATTGTAAAGTAAAAGATAAACAGCCACATAGAGGATTTGAACTCGAGTCGCCGATTCCATTTCCTACGAAGATAACCGTCACGCTAAAGACAAATCCTGTGTAGATTTTGTAAGATTGTTTTAATTTGATATTTATGTTGCTTGTTTGGTTGGTTGGTTGGATTTTACGGCATCAAACACCGGGTTATTTTATGCAGAAAATGTTTTTTGTTGTTCAATCTAGTTAGGTGTTCAATTTTTTTCAAACTCATCTTTTTTAAAACACATTATTTTCAAACTCATTTTTTATCTATTTAACCCATAGATGGGATCCCAACAGGTTCTACCACTCCGAGAGTAATGGTGATGAAGGGAAAAGTATATATATATATATATTATATATATATATATATATATATGTGTGTGTGTGTGTGTGTGTGTGGTGTGGTGTGTGTTTAGCCAAACCGTTCGCCATGAGTAGGATGTGACACAAGGTCGCAAATATATATGATATAGTATGTATATGTATGTGTTTATTTAATTATATATGTGTTTTATTATATGTATATATATATATATATTTGTGCTTTATACATATATAATATATATAATATATATATATATAATATATGTGTATGTGTGTGTGTGTGTGTGTGTGTGTGTCTGTGTCTGTGTCTGTGGTAAAGAGAGAAAGGATAAATGTGTGAATACACTTCAAAGTAGATAAGTGTCTTGAAGCGCACATGCTGTCGTATGACCAGACGCTCTTAAAATTGATAAACATAGATTTTTATAAATAGATTTTGTTTGTTTTTTGTTTTTTTGTATACAAGTTTTTAGAAATTCATCGAAAAAAAATTATAATTTGTAAATGTCTTTTTAAAAAATCTTTTTTATCTTTCTTTCTAAACGCATTTATTCGTTGGGTCCGCGATTTCTTTCTTTCTTTCTTTTTTTTTCTTGCTTGCTTGCTTTCTTTCTTTTCTTTCTTTGTTTGTTTATTTTTATTTTTCCTTCATTTTTTAGTTATCACTCTGCATGAAACCCGAGTTTGTTCATAAGCATTTTGAATTTGGCAACCATTTCTTCTTGCATCAATGAAAAGCACATGGAAACAATGGCCATTCCGAAGAGAATGTAGAATCCTCCGACAATCAATTGGACATTGGTCTGCGGATTTTCAAAATCGGTGCCTGGCACCACGTCTCCAAATCCGATGGTGCTCAGGGTAATAAAACAGAAATACACCGCTTGCAGCAGATCCCAACCTTCCCATAGCTTAAACAACAGGGCGCCAAATAATATATAAACGGCGATTACCATCATGGTGATCGTCAAAGGAATGCTCAACAGGGAATCTTCATCATCATCATCATCATAGTCACTTTCATCCAAGAGAACAACGGGTTCGCGCTCTGCAAGTGGCACCGGATAGATTTTCAGGGGTTTATTATCAGTGTTGTAAGGGGTCATCGGTCGTGATCTCAAATGGGGAGTGTCGATCGGATTGGAATTTTCACTAGAGGACATAAACTTGGTCGTCTCATAATTCGAATCGTAATAGTCCGAATCGTTAACGGACACGTTTAATGCGCTTTTCTCGTTCATGTTTAGTCACCGAATGGAGTTTGAGTCAAGGTTGTTAGCTGTTTGCAAAGGAGAGTCGTTCATTACCATCTGAGAATTGACCATGTGCATGTTCCGAACTGGTAAATCCCGTTTCACTTCTGACTCTTCTTCCGTCGGCAAATCCACGCAAATAATTTTGGCGTAAATGAAGCGAAAAACATCGGCTAAAGCTTCGCCGATATTTGCCCAGACATATCAGCATGAGAGGGATTCCTATCACTGCGTAAGCGATGCACACCAGTCGGCCCCATGTTGGTTTTCGGGGCAATGTGTCCGTACCCTGAAATTTAAATTTAGAAGTAGTTAATGTATGATAAAAAAAATGTAGTTGAGTTGATTTTCTTTAAAATACATAATAAGAAAGAGAACAACAAAAAAAGCAGAAGTTTTCAAACACCGACTACTGCCTTGTCTGCTGGGCAATAGAACATGCCGACTGAACCTTAGCATAGGTATGTTATCTCCCCTACATTTAGAAACAACTACATAGAAAATGTAAATATGACCGTCCAATAAACACGATTTCCTAACCTCTAGGATAAATGAGCCCGACAGATATGACATGCCGTTAAAATTAATCAATCAATTGTTGTATTTCTGAAGCAGAGATCAAAATTCTTACCCTAGATCCAATGCTCTAACCTGGGAAGTTTTTATATCATATTATAATAGAGATGCTTGTGTTTTTCTGCCTGTAACGAAACTATATTACTACTAAGCCATAATCCCCTTAAGTGAATGTACGTCACCCATTCTCCATGATTTTGTATTATTTTAAACCTCAATTATTAATAAAATTGTTTTACATTATTGATACTGTATTGACCATATATACACCACTAATAACAGGCAATGGTATTTATATACAACAAAATAGCCGTTACAGTGTAAACGGGAAGGCTCAAATTTGCATACTTTAAAATTTGATCTAATTAATAATGTGCTTAGTATTATTGATTTCTGCTTTGGTTTTCATCTTAATGAATATGAGCAAAGATCTAGGAGATAAATCTTAAAGAAATCCATTAAAAGAAGAAATAACTGTAACTTTATCTTAATCCACTTCCTATTCTAACTAAATAGTTATTAGGAAATTTAGCAAATGAAGACCGGAGTGATGGAAGAGTAAGTTTCAGTTGTTCTATTTTTTGATTATACGCCCCTCTCCTTCAAATCTTTTATCTGCATTATTTAGTTGCATGACTCTTCTTCTAATAATATAATATTTATTACATTAAAACTTAAATACTTGCATCCGGAGGGTTCATATATTGCTAGTTAATGGTAATGTACAAAATCTTATACTGAGTATTTGATATCTATTTTTTCTATGCTTGACTCGTAATGCCTGAGACAGGTTTGCGGTGCACCTGAGCGATCGGCAGACGGGATACTATAATGGTTCTCGTGACATGCAACACTTCACCTTGCTCCTTAATTGGCCTAGACCGGCGATCAAACGGATATCGTCGTGTCAAGCCCTAGCACGTATTAATTGACACGACCGTATTCTTCAAAGTTCCCCTTATGGCAAACACCCAACCTTTTCTTATCAATATGGGTGCCAGAAGGTGGTGACTGGGAGTCACAACATCAGTTTATTAATAATCATGAAGTAATTTCGTCTAATTCATCTCACTTACCATAAACTTCCATTAAAAATCAGTTATCTCACCATTCTACCATACACATAAAGTTAATGAAAAATCATTACTACCCAAATTCATACACATAAAAGTTAATAAAAAATCATTACCCTACACCATTCATGCACACTAAAGTTAATAAAAAATCACTTACTACACATTCATACACACTAAGCTCTACATAAAAATCATTACTACCACATTCACTTACATCAAAGTTACACTAAAAAATCAACCTACACATTCATTAGCACATCAAAGTTTAATACACAATCATTACTGACACATTCATGCGCACATAAAGTTAATAAAAAATCATTACCTACACATTCATTCTCATTAAACTTACTTAAAATCATTACTACACATTCATACACATAAAGTAATAAAAACTCAATTACTCACATTCAACACCATAAAGGTTAATAACAATAGATCATTACATACATATTCACTACACATAAAGTTCTAATAAAATCATACCTCACATTCATACATATAAAATCTAATAAACATCACTCCACCTACCATTCGATACACATAAAGATAATAAAAAATGAGTTCACTTACTCACCACCATTCACTAAACCATAAGTTAAATAAAACAATCATATCACATCTGTACCACATAAAGTTATTAATCATTATCTCTTCCCAC
>CM042145.1:51719235-51727453 GCA_023376005.1 Doryteuthis pealeii | reverse complement strand
AATGATTTTCATAACATTCTATGTGTTATGAATTCGTGTAGTACATGATTCTTTAATAAGTTTATAGTGAATGAATGTGTAAGTAATGATTTTATTATTAGACTTTATGTGAACGAATGACACATGTAGTAAATGATTTTATTATTAACCTTTACTATCGTGTATGAATGTCGACTGATAGTAATGATTTTATTACATTCTATGTGTATGAGAATGCGAGAAATTTGTAGTAATGATTTTTTTATTTAAGACTGTCTATATGTACTATGACATGGCATGACCTAGCGTAATGATTATTTATATAACGATTCTAACGTCATTGAATGCTTGTAGTAATAGAATTATTATTACACTCTTATGTGTACTATTGAATGTGTGAGTATATGATTTATATTATAACTTTATGTGTAGAATGAACGATGTGTAGTTAATGCATCTTTTCATCTAAATTTCTATAATGTATGAATGCTGTAGTATATGAATCTTTTTATCTTAACTATGCTGTCAGATCGAATGTGTAGCTATGATATTTTATTAACTTTTATGTGTTATTGTGTAGTAAATCACTTTTTATTTAAACTTCTATGCTGTCATGACATCGTGTCGCTCCCCAGTAATGATTTTTTTATTTAGATTGATATGTCATTGAATGATGTTAGTAATGATTTTTATTAACTTTAGTGTCATGAATGCTGTAGTAATGATGTTTTATTAACTTTATGTGCTGATGAATGTGTAGTAATGATTTTCAATTAACTTTATATGTGTATGAATGTGTAGTAATGTTTTTAATAAGTTTATGTGAATGAATGAATTAGACGAAATAACTTCATGATTATTAATAAACTGATGTTTGACTCCCAGTCACCACCTTCTGGCACCCATATGATAAAAAAGGTTGGGTGTTTGCCATAAGAGAAATTTGAAGAATACGGTCGTGTCAATTAAATACGTGCTAGGGCTTGACACGACCATCCGTTTGATCGCCGGTCTAGTCCAATTAAGGAGCAAGGTGAAGTGTTGCATGTCACGGAACCATTTAGTATCCCGTCTGCCGATCGCTCAGTCACCACAACCCTGTCCTCAGGCATTACGAGTCAAGCATAGAAAAAATAGATATCAAATACTCAGTATAGATTTTGTACATTACCATCAACTAGCAATTATATGCACCCTCCGGATGCAAGTATTTAAGTTTTAATGTAATAAAATATTATATTAAATTAGAAAGAGTCATGCAACTAAATAAGAATGCAGATAAAAAGATTTGAAACAAAGGGGCGTATAATCAAAAAATAGAACAACTGAAACTTACTCTTCCATCACTCCCGTCTTTCATTGCTAAATTTCCCTAATTTAACTATTTAGTTAGAATAGGAAGTGGATAATAAAATTACAGTTATTTCTTCTTGTTAATGGATTTCTTTTAAGATTTATCTCCTAGATCTTTTGCTCATATTCATTAAGATAAAACCAAACAGAAATCAATAATACTAAGCACATATTAATTAAGATCAAATTTTTAATATCAATATGCAAATTAGCCTTCCCGTTTACACTGTAAACCGCTATTTTGTTGTATATAAATACCATTGCATGTTATTAGTGTGTATATATGGTCAACAGTATCAATAATGTAAAACAATTTTATTAATAATTGAGGTTTAAATAATAACAAAATCATGGAGAATGTGACGTACATTCTTAAGGGGATTATGGCTTAAGTAGTAATATAGTTTCGGTTACAGGCAGAAAAACACACAATCTCTATTATAATATGATATAAAACTTCCCAGTGGTTAGAGCATTGGATCTAAGGTAAAGAATTTTGATCTCTGCTTCAGAAATACAACAAATTGATTGATTAATTTTAACGGCATGTCAACTCGTCGAGGCTCATTTTATCCCTAGAGGTTAGGAAATCGTGTTTATTGGACGGTCATATTTACATTTTCTATGTAGTTGTTTCTAAATGTAGGGGAGATAACATACCTATGCTAAGGTTCAGTCGGCATGTTCTATTGCCCCAGCAGACAAGGCAGTAGTCGGGTTTGAAAACTTCTGCTTTTTTGTTGTTCTTTCTTATTATGTATTTAAAGAAAATCAACTCAACTACATTTTTTTTATCATACATTAACTACTTCTAATTTAAATTTCAGGGTACGGACACATTGCCCCGAAAACAACATGGGGCCGACTGGTGTGCATCGCTTACGCAGTGATAGGAATCCCTCTCATGCTGATATGTCTGGCAAATATCGGCGAAGCTTTAGCCGATGTTTTTCGCTTCATTTACGCCAAAATTATTTGCTGTGGATTTTGCCGACGGAAGAAGAAGTCAGAAGTGAAACGGGATTTACCAGTTCGGAACATGCACATGGTCAATTCTCAGATGGTAATGAACGACTCTCCTTTGCAAACAGCTAACAACCTTGACTCAAAACTCCATTCGGTGACTAAACTCATGAACGAGAAACCGCCATTAAACGTGTCCGTTAACGATTCGGACTATTACGATTCGAATTATGAGACGACCAAGTTTATGTCCTCTAGTGAAAATTCCAATCCGATCGACACTCCCCATTTGAGATCACGACCGATGACCCCTTACAACACTGATAATAAACCCCTGAAAATCTATCCGGTGCCACTTGCAGAGCGCGAACCCGTTGTTCTCTTGGATGAAAGTGACTATGATGATGATGATGATGAAGATTCCCTGTTGAGCATTCCTTTGACGATCACCATGATGGTAATCGCCGTTTATATATTATTTGGCGCCCTGTTGTTTAAGCTATGGGAAGGTTGGGATCTGCTGCAAGCGGTGTATTTCTGTTTTATTACCCTGAGCACCATCGGATTTGGAGACGTGGTGCCAGGCACCGATTTTGAAAATCCGCAGACCAATGTCCAATTGATTGTCGGAGGATTCTACATTCTCTTCGGAATGGCCATTGTTTCCATGTGCTTTTCATTGATGCAAGAAGAAATGGTTGCCAAATTCAAAATGCTTATGAACAAACTCGGTTTCATGCAGAGTGATAACTAAAAAAATGAAGGGAAAAATAAAAATAAACAAACAAAAGAAAGAAAAGAAAGAAAGCAAGCAAGCAAGAAAAAAAAAAAGAAAGAAAGAAAGAAATCGCGGACCCAACGAATAAAATGCGTTTAGAAAGAAAGATAAAAAAGATTTTTTAAAAAGACATTTACAAATTATAATTTTTTTTCGATGAATTTCTAAAAACTTGTATACAAAAAAACAAAAAACAAACAAAATCTATTTATAAAATCTATGTTTATCAATTTTAAGAGCGTCTGGTCATACGACAGCATGTGCGCTCAAGACACTTATCTACTTGAAGTGTATTCACACATTTATCCTTTCTCTCTTTACCACACGACACAGACACAGACACACACACACACACACACACACACATATATATATATATATATATATATATATATATATATATGTATAAACAAATATAATATATATACATATATATACACATATATAATACACCTAAATACACACACATATATATATGTAAAACACATACATATACATACTAATATCATATATATTGCGACCTTGTGTCACATCCTACTCATGGCGAACGGTTTGGCTAAACACACACACACACACACACACACACACACACAACAACATATATATAATATATATATATATATATATATACTTTCCCTTCATCACCATTACTCTCGGAGTGGTAGAACCTGTTGGGATCCCATCTATGGGTTAAATAGATAAAAAATGAGTTTGAAAATAATGTGTTTAAAAAAGATGAGTTTGAAAAAAATTGAACACCTAACTAGATTGAACAACACAAAAACATTTTCTGCATAAAATAACCCGGTGTTTGATGCCGTAAAATCCAACCAACCAACCAAACAAGCAACATAAATATCAAATTAAAACAAATCTTACAAAATCTACACAGGATTTGTCTTTAGCGTGACGGTTATCTTCGTAGGAAATGGAATCGGCGACTCGAGTTCAAATCCTCTATGTGGCTGTTTATCTTTTACTTTACAATTATGCCCTTTGAGAAAGGCATGGTCTACGCTCAGGTATGGCTAAACGTTTAGTATACATAATATATATATATATATATATATATATATATATATATATATATTATATAATGGATTGTAAAGAAATTCAACAGGCGTGGAAATTACACTACTGTTAACAAGTTTCAGTCAAAATAAGCGCCAATTAGCATCGATCACAACCTCAAATCCTGCTCCGGAACCTGGAGCAGCTGATGTTACAGTTTTGCCTGGGAAGGGTCTCAAAAAACTACCTTAATTCTGTCGATTAACTGGGCTTTTATAGTACTGGCACGGTGATTGGTGTCTTTCTCAACAGCGCCACATACATAATAATCCATGCGGTTAAGAATTGGGAAGTTCAGAGGCCGAACATTGGTGTTAGTCGTAAAAATTCGCAGACAACCATTTTTTACTTTTCCCAGAGGTGTGGCAGGGGACCGAATCCTGCTGCCATACATATGGCCTACCATTGTCTACCCTTGTTATCCAGGGCTTGACTACAGTGTTTAGCAACTCCCCGTAGACATCTTAATTCAACCTGATGCCCTCTCTGAAAAAATGCGAGGAATACTGTACGAACGCAATCAAATTGTCTGTTCTAGAAAGCCACAGCATTGTAGTCTTCATTGCAATTCTCCAGTTCATGCCCTATTTTTTTCCAATGTTCAAGGAACATTGGACAGCAATCATAATCTCCTTATTTTGATGGCCGGCGCAGATCATCATTCTCTTCCATGATTCAGGTGGGTTCCAGTCATCCATTCTATCTGTCATCACGTATATGAATGAAGAAGGGTCCAAGCTTTTAAATGATGCATAGTGTGCGTCAATACTTCCAACCTACGAAGAAAAATAACCAAATATAAATATGTCAAATTTATCCCGAACACCCTATATATATATATATTATATATATATATATATATATATATATATATATATAATATATATATATATATATCGTAATAACAATTACGCACATGATATAAATACTTGTATCAGCCTGCCTGGTGGTTCAAGTATTTGTTTTCTCCACAAATGTGAAAAGTTTGTAACTACTATGATCGCCAAAGATGATTTTCAAAATAGATATACTATTCTTTTTGTTGGACGTTTGGTGGAACATTATCTTCCTATTCTCAATTTGCACCCGCCTATTTATTATTATTATTATTATTATTATTATTATTATTATTATACCACTTATTATTATTGCGTCTTGGGATAACGAAAAGCAACAATGATAAGATGTTATAAAACTAGTAAGGAAATGATAATAATGAAACTGGTTCGTGTAAAAATGAAACAAATACACATGGTTAGTTTTATAAACGATCACATACAATTTTGCAAGTACAATTTTACAGAAATACTTACTTGTGCTACTTGCTTATAAAAGTGGCAGGGGAAAGTCCGAGACGACTGGATGACCAAGCTGCTGTGGGTGCTATCTCAGGTAGTATTGAATTACTTCACGAGAGGCAAGCCTCCCCGGAAACCCAAGCGATTCTTTTTTAGTAGTAAGCACCCCAATCATAGTACTATCAGTGTTGATGGCCGTTGGCTCTCCCTGGGTGCATCCGCCCTTTGACAGATCTTGTTTTTAGTGATGCTGTGTGTCCACACACCCACTTCATCAAACAAGTCGAGGTATGCCTGATGGGAGTGCCAGTTTTAGTCGCCGACAACCCGACTATGGAACAGTTAGTACCAGGATGGAGGTGGGGTCAAAGTTTTCTTGAGCCATCTGGTTATTGTACTGTGATCAAACTGAGACATTATGACCCAGTTGCAACTTGTAAAGCATAATTCCCCGATTTACATTGCACGTTCATCTGTGCGACTTTCAAATCACGCACGGAGTGAGGCGATACACAAAGCGACAGCGCACCAACTACCACGATACTACTAACCACAGCGGATACCTAACAGGGTTTAAACTGATTCAGTCACGTGTTATATATTTACCAACCCTCCGCACTAGCAGGATGTGACACAAGGTCAATTTCTTTAAGATGAGGTTAACAGGTTTGAATTTAGAGTTTTCCCTCTCTATACTGGTTGCCCAGTCTGCCCCTACTATTTACCCATAGCTAGAGGGAGAGTAGTTGGATGTATGCCTTTACCAAAGGTATTGGGCGCTATGGGAAATGAAAACAACCTGGTATTGGATTTTGAACTCGCGTAGACAAGTCCATTTCTTATGATTAACCATTACACCAGGCTCCTCCATGTGATATACTTACGCGTAAAACTAGTACGCACAAACAAAAACTTTTCATTCACTAGTTACATTAAAAACAAAAGACTAATTACATTTGTTACCACTTGCTGTTGTTGTTATTATTATTGTTATTGATGTTGCTTGCTGCTGCTGTTGATGTTGCTGCTGCTGCTGCTTCTGCTGTTGTTGTTGTTGTTGCTTTAGCGACCCAGAGAATGTATAAAAAGCAACAATAATAAGATGTAATAAAACTAGTAATAAAATAATAATAGTAAAATGATTCGTGTAGATTTTTTAATAAACATTCTTTACATATGATCACTTACAATCTTATATAAGTTTGTCAAAATTATAAAATCATATTCAACCGCCCCAAAATATTTTGTTTATTTTTCAATCTATCTATCTATCTATTAATCTATCTATCTATCTATCTATCTATCTATCTATCTGTCTTTTCATCACTCCCCCATTATCTCTCATTATAATATATATATATAAATATATATATATAATAATATATATATATATATATATATATGTATATATATGTGTGTGTGTGTGTGTGTGTGTGTGTGTGTGCGTGTGTGTGTGTGTGTGCGTTTTTAAAAATATAGGTCTACCGCGGTTTCGATCGTAATGATTGGTTGGTTGGTTGATTGGGTTTTTACGACATGTCAACCCTTGTTGGGTCATTTTATGCCAAATACGTTTTTGTTTTATTGATCCTTGATAGTTACTCAATTTGTTTTAAATTCATTTTGTTCTATTTAACCCATAGATGGGACCTTAACAAGTACTACCACCCCGGGCCAGAGAGACCTGGGAGCAATGGTGATGAACGGGTGTTCCACATTCCCCAGACCCGGAACATCAGACAGAGTCTAACGTCATACCCAGGATCAATAAGACCCTCAGCCACAGCCTTCTAATACATATATGAGTAAAAAAAAGTGTTTGTAGAATGCCATAAGGGCAATAGGGTTGGGACAATTAGGTGCTAGGGCTTGACGTGACCAGCCGTTTGATCAGAGGGGGCCTGTCAGACCGCCCGTCTATCCCAAGTAAAGACCAAAGTGGAGTGTTGCATGTCATGGACTGCTCATCACCAGGGTTCCATCCTTGAGCATCGCAGGTTGCAATCCACGGCCAATAGGTGGCGCCCATCAATCGTAATGATCTCTTCATTACACCCTACATCTGAAAGAGTTTGAAACTGCGGTAGAGCTCTACTTATTATGAAGTATTGATCACTCTTGGATGAATTATTGAAAAAATGAAATGAATCCGATATATGTTGTAAAGATAAATGGAGAGAAAAAAGAATATTTCGGTATGGATGAATATAACCCATCTTATTATAATGGAGATTGTGTGTTTTTTCTGTAACCGAAAACTATATTACTACTTAAGTCACAGTTCCTTAGTTTATTAACGTCACATTCTCCAAGATCTTATTTTATTTAAACCTCAATTATTAATAAAATTGTTGTGCATTATCAATACAGTTTGCCATATCTATAGGGATTTGCTTCTCATCCCACTTATGAAAGCGTGACACAAGGACATTTTTATGTAGGTGGTAGGCACAAAAAAATGCGTTGATCCCGTCGGCATTCCCCATCAAGGGAGGCCGCCTCAGGCACTGGGGCAAGTAACCCAGCCCTGTCCCTTTAAATTAAGGGGGCAGGTGTTGTTTGGGGGATGGGACCCCTGGGGATCAAACGATATTAACTTCTAAGATCCAGGCCGAGCTCACTGGACCCTGGTCGAAACCGGAGTTGATATGTTGGACATATCTACATACTAATAACATGCAATTGTGTTTGTTATATATACAACAAAAATATCGGTTTACAGAGTGAATGGAAGGCTAATTTGCATATTGATATTAAAAATTTTATTCTAATAAAT
>CM042145.1:51694235-51714235 GCA_023376005.1 Doryteuthis pealeii | reverse complement strand
CTAGCGAAATTAAATTATAAATTTATACATATAAACAGATTACACATTATTTAATTATATTTTAATTGGTTTCTATATAAAATCGTTCTTAGGATTGATTCTAATACATTGGACAATAAAACAATAATATCAGAGATCAATTATTTGTTAAACCTGGTTTTTGCTAAAACCAATATCAAATTAACCACACCATATATTATGTAAGCCTTTATTTCTTAGTGATATATAAGCAAATTGCAGGTTTAAACACACTAATAACATGGGCTGTTTTGAGGCAAATCTAACTCAAATTTTCATAGAGGTATCGTTAATAAATAAGATTTATTGTTTGCATGAAAGAATTTGACTCTAAATATGGTGAACAATAGCATGCATTAAGTAATAATGATAAAAACCGATTGATATGCACAACACATACAAACATTTGTAAAATAAGCATAAGCATAAGTACGAGAGGAAATTCTACAGAGGAATCTGCCCTGCAAATGTTATGTTCGGCATCCAGTGTCGTACACAGTTGATGAATATAAGTATTTCCTGGTTGACCAACACCTGATATGTAGGACTCAATAAAACGTGTTGCTTGTGAATTCATTCTTACTTCTCCAGTAGTGCCCAGAATTTTTACTTGAATGGTTTGTGATATAAGAAGCAAATGGTCATAGAGCTGCTATTTTGTAGGGTGTGCTTTCAAGATTTGTTAAAAACAGCACACAGCAGAGAAGAGCTAGATGATCTATATAGTCTGCATCCGTCATAGTTTCTGCGGGGTAGCGTCTGTTGTAACGGTTACTAAATTGACCTATTAGATATACTTATATAGGTATTTTTTTACCAATTTAACTACCACCACAATATCTAGTCCAGGATAATTTAATTGATTCTTATAAATCCCATTTTATCAGTTGCTGCTGACCCTTAAATTGACTACTGAATTGGCGAATTTCATTTTAATAATGAAAGACGTACTAAAATTAAAAATAACAAAATTGCAGCCTTTGAATACAAGATAACATAGCATCCAGGCAGAAAGAATGTGAATTCCTGACTCATTTAGCCAAGTTTACATTTATTCAGCCGTTACCCCTTCAACCTATAATGGTCACTAAATTGACCTGTTAGCTATACTTCATTTTATATGTTTATTTGTTTATCAATTTAACTACCACCACAATATCTAGTTCTTAGGATAATTTAATTGATTTTTATAAGTCCCATTTTATCAGTTCTTGCTGAGTCTTTAAACTTACTGCAATCTATGAGACTCTAAGTGGAAATGGGTAAAGGAAGCATAACCCAATATACCAACCCTACGGTTAGATTACTATTGTTGGTCTAAGAGGAAACACAGCAATAATTTGTCTAAGACACTGCGTGTCCATTTCTTTCTTGTGATTCTATCTCTTTTGAAATGTAACTGTTATCGTTTATTGAATATTATCTATTCTTCTTTGTACAAATTTCATTTTGAATAAACTTGATGACATCAGTCAAGACATTTAGCGTTTTCTTTCCACGCAGTCAGCGACACTTACATCTGGTTCTTGACTTTATTTTTAGTGTGAAACCATTTTCTCTCATTAGATCTAAGCAGATTATGAAAAGAAATGTTTCTAATATACTTCCTGGTGAGACTCCAGCGAAAATGTCAAATAAATCAGTGTCACCATCGGATAAGCGAACCATTGCTTTTGTGTTTTTATAGAGCATCATTTTTAGGGAGACCATGTTCTTAAAGCACAGTTTTTTTCATCAATCATCATCATCATCATCATCATCATCATCATCATCATGTCGCATCAGCAGCACGTATATCCATAACAATCTCTCGCCAACTATCCCTATCATTCATTGTCCTCGGAAGGTCCTCTGCACAGCATTTTTTTAATTACCCCCAAATTCGGGTTAATTATCGGAATTTGATAAAATACGGTACAATTTGGCCTTTCTATGTATTTTTTACATTATTCTTTTTCGTAGCTCAATCTTTTAAAGATGTGGTAAGTAAAAGTGAAAAAATTCAGGTTAAAGTTTCTTTTAGCGTTCTAAAATTGACATCCATAGATTAAATTCTTCCACTGAAGATGACTGGGATTTTGTTAATTAATGTAAAAATACTGAATAAATAAATTTGACTGATTCGATTAAAAAACGTATTTTATCTGAATAATACATTTTTAGTCTTTGTTTAGGTTTTTTTTTTTTTAAGTGTGTATTTGACAATATTTTTTGTACAGGGACTCGCAAGAAAACCTATATAAAAAGCGTCATATGGGAGATAAACCTTTTCCAAATATTTATTAACATAATAACGGATTATTACGCTTTTAATCATCCAATTTAGAAGAAAAAGGCACATCACTTATCATAACATTGATGATAAAGTGTTCGTGTTTTTGTACATGTCTATTATTTATCTACCAATCTACCATCATCAGTAGTTTGTATCTCTTCTGAAATAAGACTCCCATTGGTACATTATCTTTTATTACCCCCTCGGTTCCCTTTAGTAATTCTATCCCCTCGGTAATTAGTCTAATCCAGTGGTTCTCAAACAACTAGGGTGTACGTGGACCCAGGGATTCATGCAACTTTACTGGGGGCCACAAACAAAAATACCGAATTGGAGGTCCTCGGTGATATTTTACTGATCCGTAGAGCAAATCGACTTCAGAACAATTCTTATTACTGAGATTAAATGTCTACAGTCATCTACGCCATATCAAAATACTAAAAGTAGAAAAATATTCATATAGCTATGATTTTTATGGCAATCAAGTAGAAGAATTTTTTTTTTTAGATATGACAGTGTCGTAATTTTAAAGTTACATAGAAACTTACATACATACACACGAGCTTCCCTTTATATATGAACTAAAAGCTACTACCTAGCGACGCCTGGGTAGAGTGGGGGGGACCCTGGTGTATTGATTTGTTTACTTTTGAGATTTACAAATGCTGGAGAATTTTTAAGTAGAATTTTAATGCTATTTCGAAGTATATTTTAATTTTCAAATATCTTTGAATATAATTCAAATCTTCATAATGTTTGCACAAAAAGCAAGAACCGGAGATATTTAATATGTGTATATATATTTACTTTGTCGTTAATTGTTTTATTTTCGTAGTTTTATCCGGACATACATACATACGACTTCCCTTTATATATGATTAGTGAAAAATATAAGCTTTTTTTTCTATGGAATGGCTATGGGTGTCTACAAAAGAATGATAAAAGGAAAAGGGGTCCATGTGTTAAAAAAGGTTGGGAACCATTGGTCAAATCCATTCTCTAAAAGGAATACACTGTCCCTTTATTATTGTTGTGTTTTTTTCTTTTTACTAGAAATCAGAAAGTTCGATCGTCAACGACATCTGTTTGATTTCCAAAATGTCTTCATCTGTTTTTATACGAAGAAGTGTGGCGTTACATTTAAGTTTATGTTGTGTTTTTCTATTGACATAATCGATATTAGCGTTTCAAATACAAAATATTGAAAAGAATCTGTTGTTGTTTTTTTTATGCTTGGAAGAATTCTTTTTAATATGTTTTTTGTTGACCTAAAGGCTTAAAAATCCCGTGGCAAAGGGCAGATTGTTCATTTATTTATCAAGTGATGTATTCTATGTTTCTTTTTCTTCTAGCAATCTTTTTTCTTCTTTTTTTTATTGGGGTTAGAGTCGGTATTATTCTTTCCTTCTGGTCCTATTGGTGCTTTTGTCATAAAAAACTCTTTTTGTAAATTTGACTTCCACGTATGTGTTATCCATTCTTTGAAAGAAAGAACCTTTTTACGATAAACTACAAGCCCGTAAAATCCAACCAACCAACCAACCACATGACCGTGATACTCACAACGGACATTTACATCACGGAATAATTATGATTTTTTTAAAATTTCTATTTTAATTAAAAACTTTTTTCCTGTTGATTTATTTCCATTTTTGATCTTGTTCCAAGTTGCAGTTATCATAGTCCTCCCCTCCCTCCCTATTTTTTTTTCTTTCTTCCTCTTCCTCGCCCTCTCCATTACTTTATCTTTTTTCTATCCAAATTTGTCTCTTTCTTTTTTCTTTTTCATGCCCTTTTAGTGGGGCTTAGAATGTACTGACTGCACCCCCTACAGAGGGGTAAATCCCACCCCAAAGAGATATCTTGTGTATGACACTAAACTGTATTTGATGGTGAAGCTCGAGTTTTAGATGTTTGGGAGATGCGGAGTATCCTTTCATTGCCATTATTATCAGGTCCACTTTGACTAGGAAGTGGTAGTATCTTTTAGGGTCTCATTTATGGGTCAAATAGATGTGTTTAAAAAATCATTTGTATTAAATAGGAATACTTTATATTACGTATGACTCTGTTTAAATTTTTCCAAGATATAATTACTTGAAATTACGACTATTTATTAAGAATTATTATTAGTTACTTGAAACCCATATAACTGTGTGCAAACAAATGACTGTTATTAATAATTTTTTAGAAATAAATACTTATGGTGAGGCTCCAGTTCTGGGGATCTGGGGAGTGTGGGACTACCTCTTCATTGCCAGATCCATCATTCTGACTCGGGGGGGGTCCCGGTGTGCTTCGGCCACTGGACTGTGTGTGTTAAATATAACAGCGTCGATCCCAGCAATACGTGCCCCCTTGAATTTAAAGAGCAGGGGCTGGCTTATTGCCCAGGCCTGAGGTGCCCCCTTGAGGGGGAATATCGACGGGATCAACGCATTTTTTGTGCCTACCAGCCATGAGCTTCGGCTTGTGGCTGGGTCCACATAAAAATGTCCCTTAGTGTCACGTCCTCATAAGTGGGATGAGAGGCAAAATACTAATAATATGGGCAGTTTTAGGCAAATCTAACTCAGTTTTCATAGAGACATCGTTAATAGACTAGATTTATTCTCATGTACTAATGAATTTAGCTATAAATTAAATACTCATGATAAACTTACGCAATTCCCGGGGGTATTGTGATATAAGCAGTGATGTAGTTTCATTACAGACAAACAGACACCGATCTCTATTATTATAAGATTAGTAGACCGTGTGTAAAAAAAAAAATCTTCATAAACGATTTTGGTAAAAAATGCAAATGTAACCGTACAATGAACGAGATTCCTTAAAGCTCTAGAGATAAAATAACCCTAGACAAGTTGACATGCCATTAAAATCAATCAATATAAATCATGTTTCTTTTTCAACCTTTTTTTACTATCATATCCAATCCCTTTTTTGGTGTTTTTTGTTTGTTTTACGGCATATCAACCCTTTTTGGGTCATTTAATGCCGAATCAAATCATTTAAATATCAGGTCGCTTGCTGTTACTTAAATGGTCACCCATTCCAAGTACTAAACAGACAAAATGGTTACACCAATCCCATTCTTGAACATCTGTCATAGGGTTGTGGTGTGCAAGTTAATCTCATTAAGCCGTTAATTGTTTGTTTAATAGCCCAATCATCGTCCCCCTCCCCCTCTC
This sequence comes from Doryteuthis pealeii, assembly GCA_023376005.1. Classification (NCBI taxonomy): domain Eukaryota; kingdom Metazoa; phylum Mollusca; class Cephalopoda; order Myopsida; family Loliginidae; genus Doryteuthis; species Doryteuthis pealeii. The sequence goes on along the minus strand of CM042145.1, from coordinate 51,708,751 downwards.
CCCACTTTTCACAACTCTCTGTGTACAAGACACAAATGAAAGGACCTAATATTGGAACTTTGCTTCACCTGTTTCATCTGTTTCACCTGTTCTTGTATTCCAATATTCTCACCATCGAAAGGGACATAAATAAGAGCCGAAGAAATGAAGATTCTTACTTTTGTCTCCATCGGTCGAATACGTAAGTTGGGATTTCTTTTTTTCTATTTTTCGGTTTTTTTAACTATCAGGTATTTATTCGTTCCCAAATTGTGACAGAAAGTCATAAAAAATAAGCAAGTTTAGATTGTCACAAGGCGCAAGTATTAGGCACCCAGTGAGAAAATCGAATTCACTATTCAGTAACAATGAAGGTATTTACTCAACCCTCTGGCCACGAGTAGGATGTGGCACTGGTCGCAAGTATGGAGAATCAGTGAGGATTGAACTCACTATTCTGTAGCAATGCAGGTATTTACTCAACCTGTTCGCCATGCGTAGGATGTGACACAAGGTTGCAAGTAGGGTATCCAGCGAGGAACGAACTCACTATTCAGTAGCCAATGGATCTGCGAGACTAGATTGCTAACCATTCCACCACGATGAGACGCCCTAAATATTTACCCAATTAGTTCGCAACAGGTTGGATATGAAACAAAATCGCAAGTATGAGACATCTAATGAGGATCGAACTCATTATTAAGTAGCAATAGATGTGCGAGATTAGATTGCTAACCATTACACCTCGACCAAACGCTCAAGTGGGTGTCAACTACCAAAATTAAATACACTTTAGTGTGTTATTTCCATGTTTATAATTCATTTCAAGAAATCTCAGGAGAAATCTCTGTTAATTCATAATAAGAGCATCTCTTGTTATAATGGAGATTGTGTCTGTGTAAACGAAACAACGTCACCTCCAACATCACAATTCCCTGAGTTATTTAGTCTATATTCTCGATGGTTATTGAATAATAATTATTTAATCTTAATTAGCATCTTATTTATTAACAATGTCTCTATTAAGGTCTAGCTGAATAGATTTGCCTCAAAACAGACCATATTATTAATGTGTTTAAAATCCAGCGATGTGTGTTATATATCATTAAGAAATAAATGTTTACATACTTCCTGGTGTGAATAATTTACATATCGGTTTTAACAAAACCGTGTTTAATAATATGAAATCAATTAAAATAAAGTAAAAATAAGTGTAATCTTTTTTGTGTTCTTATTTAATTTCATTAGTCTTTATAATTCAATATAATATTTTAATCACATTGAATACTTGCACCTGGATAGCGCGTTTTTTTGTCCGATTCTTACATTGATTCTAGTTTCTATGTTTCTACCATAACACAGCAACATGGCACATCGTAGCGGGAACATTTACCAGATTGATAGTGGTAAAAAGCTCTAGTGAATTTAGTAATTCCGAATTCAATATGTAAGCTAATTTCTTTGCTTACCTTAAACCACTCACAGCGGCTCTCCCATCCCCTGCAATATTAACCGCTGATGAATAGTTCATTATAATTGAGCAGAAAGACTTGGATTACAATAATAGGACTTTATTTGAATAGAATGAGTTGTGAGGTGAATAGATAATGTACTTTGAAATATTCATCATACAGGTAAAAAATACCAAGAAAATTTGGTACAGCTGTGAGAGAAATTTCGTAGGCAAAGAGTAATAATGTAGTAGTTTTGGTCACGCTCATATCAAAGAAATTTTACTTCATTTCCTTTATTTGCAATCAATTATGATATGTGGCATATCAACCTTCATGGGTTATTTAATGCTAAAGCTTGTAGAAGAACACTTGTGGTGCCATTTAACACATAATAAGGGAATAAGGGGGTCCACAACTTTCCCAAGGGTATTAGTTTTTAAAACTGAGCGTAACAGCGCGACTGGAGTTCGAACTCGCTTACTACGAATGTCGCATTATTGGAGTTTTCGGACTGTTGTCTTCATCTTAAATTGTCATATAAAACAATATTTTCGGCCGATGTGACCTCCGGCTTTCTTCACATTTTCTTGTCGAACTCGGAACCTCTCGAACACAGGAACCTTCTCTTCGAACTCGGGAACCTTCTCGAACACGAACCCTCTCTTCGAACTCGGGAACCTTCTCGAACACAGGAACCTTCTCTTCGAACTCGGGAACCTTCTCGAACACAGGAACCTTCTCTTCGAACTCGGGACCTTCTCGAACACGGGAACCTTCTCTTCGAACTCGGGAACCTTCTTGTCGAACTCGGAGCCTTCATGCCGTAATCAAGAGGCTTCTCGGAACTTCGAACTGAACCCTTTATTCAATTCCACCGAGGTAGACTGTTATCATTCCGCACATCGATCGAAACGTATATATAATAATAAAGATGAGGACAACAGTCCGAAAAATCCAAACAATACAAGTTGACAAACCTTATCTCAAAAAATTCAGACAAATATGAAGTCGCAGTATAGTACGTTAGCCACTACACCACAACATACGACCCCCCCCCCTGCCCAGTCTATTTCTTCTATGGAAGCACGGCCTCGGAATCCACAGTTTTAGGCCTACATGTGTTTGTCTGATCATCTGATTTCTTAAAGCATTTTGGTTACTGTACTATGATTAATTACGCCTTCACCTTTCGCTCAACAAATGTTTTTTGATTTTTTTCCGTGGCATTATGGCCCAGTTCGAACTCGTAAATCATAAGTTACCGAATTAGATTTGTCGATCGAGTAAGTTTATGTTTTAAAAAGATGCTTCAAGATTTCTAGAAAGATATACACAAATCGCTTCATTCTGATTCAACATAACAAAACTTTATTTCGATATGTTCCTCTGCAGCAAAATGTTTGTATTTCTATCACTTGGGATTTTCTTCCTCCTCGGAGTTGACGTGGGCTGCTGGTAAGTTCTGAACTTTATCCAATTTCATTTCTTTACTTTTTTCTAAATTCAATTCCTGTTCTTTCTCCGTATTCTATTTATGTACTTTTCTCCAAATTCAATTTATGTAGTTTCTCTAAATTTACCTTTTGTACTTTTTTGTATTTCTCTAAATTTTTCAAAATTCAATTTCATTAACAATAGACTCAATAAAAATCTTTCACAAGTTATCTAATTGTATGGCTGTTTTTTTCACCTCCTGGCAGTGTACACTCTCTGTCGCGATATATCTGGGTGAAGGGACCAGCAATGGCTCTGGTCTCATTCTACACAGTTAAAATTTCGAAAGTGCCCAATAGGTACCACCAGACCGTTTATGCCATCTTGAATAAAACGGAAATAGATATTTCCGAACTCTTGTTTATCAAAAATCTCGTAAAAAAAAGATCGTACAGGGTTGTTACAAAGAAAAATAGTTAATTCAAAGATCAAATTATCCGACTGGGAAAAATTACATCGTTATCTTAAAAAATAAACAAACCTGCCCGTATTACATGCGAAAGGGTAATTTTCAGACCGTAATATAGACAGAAAAGTTACTAATTATTTCCCTTTTACGATAAACCCGTAAAAGTATGGAATGAAAACTTGAATATTTTTTCTAAGAGTAAAAAATGATAAAATAATCTATTTATACTTACTTTTTATTTTAATTATTGAAAAAGTTAAATAAAATACTTTTTTTTTCACGCTAACACTGTCAGCCTAACAGGAACAAACTTTGGTTTACTTAGAAGCGTCTCATCTCTTTGTAAAACAAATGTCAGCAATGCCCTTCCGTACATTCTAAGGATCACACATTACTATTCACAATAAAAAATTACAAATTCTTTTAAAAATATTAATCGAGCTCGTATCGGACCAATGTTTAGTGCACCTGAATTATAAAATTCATATTTTTAAATATCCGTGAAAAATTCGATTTTTTGACGCAGGAAAAAAAAAATTTAATTATTTCACGCAGAAATAAAAATATTTAATCACACAAAGATTGAAAATCTCTTAAAAAATTAATTTCTTAAAAAATTTTTTTGTTGTTGACAATTTTAATAGAATATAGTACATACCAATTATAAAGCAAAAAAAAGTTTTCAAATATTAATATTATGACATTTTTTGCACTTTTTATTTCCGATTTCATTAATTTTTCCTAAAAAAAAACTAGACGTTGTACATTCATACAATTTCATTGATATAGTTATTCAGACTCTTATCTTTTTAGAAAAAGAAAAAAATTTTTCTGACGCGTCCTTTTTTTTTATTTCATAAAATAAAATAGGGGGGGGGAATAGACCTCGTAAAAAATATTTCCCCTAATATATTTTAGAAAAAACTATTTCAGATGTATTTACATCCAATGGTAAACATTTATGGAAATTTTCGAGAAAATCAGATTATTAAATTGATTTTTCATAGAATTTTAAAAAATCCTCTTATCGTAACTTGTTTTTAGCTACGTTAAATATCAGTTGATTTAACAGTGCAAAAATGAAAACATTGTTTTTCAATCCTAATTTTCATTATTTTCGTAAGCTGATAAAAAATTTAAAAAATCATCAGGAGTTTGTTTAATGTTTTTTCTTTCGAATGGAAAAAATCTTTTCAAGAAAATATTATTTTTTCTGCAAGTTTCATTGTGTTAAATGTAGGGGGGGTAAATTGCACAGGGTCAAATTGGTGGTACCTAGTGCCCAAAGTTTTGATTTTATATAAAACATTTTGTATTAATCAAACTATTACACTATATCAGTATGATTAACTTTTCTTTAAACAATCTGAATAATCCGTGAATTATGCATGACTTCATTTTCTCATTCGTTGCTAATTGTGAAATTTGAATGGATTTGTTTATTTTTAGAGAAAAAACGTCGCGTTTGTTACCACACCAACTGGTCTCAGTATCGTCCAGGAGTGGGCAAATTTGTGCCTTCAAAAATTGACCCTTTCCTTTGTACCCACATTGCATATGCCTTTGCCAAATTGGACGGAAACCATCTGGCTAAATTTGAATGGAACGATGAAACATTGTAAGTATATTAGATCGACTAATACACGAGTTGTTCAGGGGACTAAGGTGGATGAAAATACTTCTTTAAAGAAAGAATAATCGATAGAAAAATAAGTCTCTCTCTCTCTTCTCTCTCTCTCTCTCTCTCTCTCTCCTCTCTCTCTCTCTCTCTCTCTCTCTCTCTCTCCTAGTGGAGTGATTTTGAGAGATGTGTAAAATAATCGGCGAGACCTGAAAAGCAATGTTTAAGTTTCCTGGATTTTTGGAGTAGCACTGTCTACCTATCGTTAGAGAAAGAAAAACTTTTAAAAGTCCCTCCATATTTATCAAAAGTATATTTTTTCCCCACGAAGAAATAAAAAAAATTTTTTCAAAAATTTCAAAAAAGTAAATGAATAAAGAATAATGACATAATTTATTTCTTAATCGACTTGATGAGATGATAACTTTAAATCGTTTTGTTACAGAATCAGTCTATTTTCAAACACAATTGTGTTTAATTGCCCTTGAAGTGTAATAAATGAATAATCGATTGAAAATCAGGTGTCTTTTCAAGCAGTATGTGGAAGGGGTACAGAATGGAAAAAAGGCTTACTTAACGTGGGCAGCATTATAACCACGTGGCTTTACCGTTCATTTTCAAGGCCAGAGACAAAATCTCCACATTTCAAAGAATAGAGGCAGATAAAGGTCGTGATGTGGTTTCTGTCAGTGTCATGTGACACCCTACTGGACATGCAAATCATCATTGTTAGATAATCATCTATTGTATCCCAACATTTTTTAAACATTTTTATTGTTTTACTTTTGATGATCAGGATTGCAATGACTTCGGTTAGCGACTGAACAAAACGGAAGGAAAGACAAGATAAAAGCATTTGTACATAGCATAACATTTAACATTTTATATACATAATATACATAACAATGGTATGAAGAAGAATAAATACATCGGCCGGGGGCTTTAGAATACACCGACTGCACCTCTGCATGGAGCCACCTGTTGGCCGTGGGTGACGACCCGTGATGCTTAAGAATGGGGCCCTAGTGGCTGAGCAGTTCATGACATGCAACACACCACTTTGACCCTTATTTGGGCTAGACGGGCGATCGGAGATGCCCTCTCCTATCAATCGGCTGGTTTATATCAAGCTCAATCACCCATATAATTGTCCCAACCCTATTGCTTTTACGGCAAACCCGAACCCTTTGTTATCATATATGTACTAGAAATGAGAGGCTGAAAGTCTTAATGACGTTAAACTCTTTCTAATAGTGAAGTTTCAACTCTGAAGCTCTGGATAATGTGGAGTACCCTTTGATCACAATTGCTCCCAGGTCCACTCTAACCCGGAGTGGTAGTATTTGTTAGTCCCATTGATCGGTTAAATAGAAAAAAATGAGTTCAAAAAATCTGTTTGAAAAAAATTGAGTTCAAAATGATTACCCATCAAGAATGGATCAAACAAAACGTCTTCAGCATAAAATAACTCAAGTGGTGCTTTCCGATTGGACCACAAAAAGCTTGATTCTTTGTTACGTGATTTCTCACTCCTATGTCCGCCAGTCAGACAGTGACCACGAAATGTTTATAGTTCGTACTATTTTTTGACAGCGATGAAGAATTTATGAATAATAACGAGATTTGATTTACAGTGTAAAACTTCATAACTTTAAATCGTTTCTTCTACTTTGATTTCAATAGGTACAAAGAGGCAATGTCATTGAAAAAGCAGAACCCTGATTTGAAGGTGATCCTTTCTGTTGGTGGATGGAATATGGGTTCACCACCTTTCACCAAAATGGTAGCTACTGCCTCCAACCGAAGGGATTTCATTCAACATGCTATTGGTTTCTTGAGAAAATACAATTTTGACGGCCTCGATTTGGATTGGGAATATCCTGCAAACAGAGGAAGTCCTCCGGATGATAAAAGAAAGTTTGGATATCTTGTCAGGGTAGGTAACTTTGGTTCTCTCCCTAAGAAACTTCTAACAAAAATGACTCCACGTAAATATTTTGTTAGGTCAGTCTTTTTTTTGAAATAGACAAATTGCTTGAAAAAGATGTTATCTTTTTAAACTAGTTTTTATATATATATATATATATATATATATATATATATATATATATATTGTGACACCTTATCGGTACGTGCACTAGTGCGCATATCGGTAAAACCGACGAACGGTTCAATTTAAAGGATAAATTTGTAAATGGGTGGGTGAGCAGTTTTCAAAATTTGACTTAACCCTTGTGTGTTCGCATTCCTTAATCCCACCCTGCACGATCGTTGAGAAGGTTACCCCTACCCCTCCTCCGAGGTGAACTTGTTGCTATGACAAGCAGAGTCCTGACCTCACCGCGACCCCAGAAGTTCATTGTGATTTTGGCGCCAAGAGATCGGTTCCAAGAAAGTGACACAGTTTTGAAATACAGCCTACGAAACAGGACGTGGTTTTTGACAGGCGCTAACGGCAGATTGTAAAACCAGTGGATTTCATTTTTGGATATAAGGATTCCACCGATGAGAAAAAAAGATTTTGAATAATCGTTTTATTGAAGGAACTTTGACAGACTCTAACGGCAGTGTGATTGTCGTCTCTTCCTTTTTTTTTTAGAGAACTTTTTCTGCGGAATTTCCAAGGTCGAAAAAAAACAAAAAAAAACAAAACATATTTTTTTCATTGTATTTTTGATTGTTTATTGTGTATCCATGTGTTGTTAATATATTCAGAGATCTGTATTTTTGTTGGTTGCTCGCCTGTTCTTTGATAATTATCTGTTAATATTGTTCTCCGTCTCCACATAGATTTATATACTTTATTTTCTTGTATGTGATGTGTAAAATAAATTCTTTGTTTGTTTATAAAAAGTGTCACGCGTCTTCTCTCCATTCAGCATTGTCGCCTTCTATCGGTTTTCTCCTCCCTCCCACTTTCACAGGAGTACAGAGCGGTGTCTGAATTTTCCCAATCCCTTTGTATTATATATTTTTTTTTATCTTTACACTGGGACCATCATCGTATTTTTTTTTTTTTTTAATTTCTTGTTACGTGCACGCGCTGGTCGACCCTAACGAGTGCGGGTTCGTAACAGAATTGGGGGCTCGTGCCAGGATAACTATTATTTTCATTCACTGATATTCTCTATAACGCTTCATAGAGAGACCGAAGGCACAACCACTGAATTGGCGAGAAGTACGTAATCAGAATGTCGGTAGTTGACACATTTTTAGAATCTCCCACGTATGAAGGGCTTGTTAAACTGAAGAAGGATAGCATTTTAGAGATCGGCTTGAAGTTGGAATTAGAAGTTAAGAAAGCGATGAGGAAAGCACAGTTGGTCAGAATAATATCGGAGCACATGGTGGACAATGATGTCTTTGAAGAGCGCATATTAGATGACTTAGGGACGGATTCACCTAGCCTATCTCACGCGCAGGTCGAGTTGGAGAAAGCCAAAATGGAAATGGAAAAAGTCAGAATCGAGGCTGAAAAGGAGATAGAATTAGAAAAGCTTAGACTATCCAGGGAGACACGGTCAAGGGAAAGCGAAATTAGACGGACTATAAGAGAAGAAAGGCGAGACGAGTTCGATCTCGTTCAACAGGTTAGACTCGTACCAGCGTTTAACGAGACGGACGTCGAAAAATATTTCCAACACTTCGAGAAAATCGCGTCCAACCTAAAGTGGCCGCCAGAAAGCTGGACTACGCTGATACAAACAGCGCTCAGAGGGAAAGCACAAGAGGTATATGCTTCATTATCGATTGAAGATTGCGCCGACTACGACGTCGTGAAAGCAACTATATTACAAAGTTACGAAATGGTGCCCGAAGCTTATAGGCAAAGATTTCGGAGTTGCAGGAAAGATGAGAGACAGACGTATGTGGAATTCTTCAGGCAGATGGAGACGTGTTTTGATAGATGGAACATGGCTAAGGGAGTCGGCTCTGACTACGGAAAGCTTAGACAGTTAATATTAATGGAGAACTTTAAAGAACGTGTTCACGATGACCTCAAGACGTTCTTTAACGAGCGACATATCGAGACGGCTTACTCTATGGCGATGGCTGCAGACGAGTATGCCTTAAACCATAAGCGGGACCGAACAAAAAATAACGGCCTATTTGAAGACGGTAATATGAGACCGCGAGTGACAGCTAATGCCGGAATGAGCGCGAAACCAGGTCCGATGAACATGACACGATTGCCCAACCGGAGTGGCCAGCACTATAACCCCACCCCCAACGCCCTGCATATCGACCGATGGAAAGGAGAAATAACGTTTGCCATTACTGTGGTAAGACAGGTCACCTTATAGCCCACTGTTATGCTAAAAGAGACGCCGAGTCCAAACATACGTTCTCAAATAAACCGCAGGGATTGGTTTCCTTGTGCGGGAACACCGAAGGGGAAAACGGATGTATTGTTAGAAGGGAATATAGACCATTCGTGTCAGCCGGGTGTGTTTATTCTGTAGATGACCCTACGAGGAAGAATCGAATAACAATCCTGAGAGACACCGGTGCCACACAATCCATAATTTTAGAGGACTGTTTACCGCCTAAATCGGACACAGCCACGGGCAAACTTGTGATAATTCGAGGGGTCGGAAACGGTTTTCTTAGCATCCCACTTCACAGAATCTTCCTTGAGTCCAGCAGGATGAGAGGACCTGTAGAAGTTGGAGTGGTCAGCAAATTACCCATGGAAGGCATATCCATGTTGCTAGGGAATGACTTGGCTGGAGAGAGAGTCGTACCCGCCCCCAGAATGACGGTAAAACCTTGCTTGTCGGATCAAACTGAGGCGTTGGAGAAGGAATACCCTGGAATATTCCCGTCGTGTGCAGTGACTAGATCAGAGACCCGTAGGAGGACCGGAGATAAAAGAGTGTCCGAAATTACCCACTCATATTTAGACCACGAGGAGGAGTTGGACTTAACATCCCCCGAACCGTTAGTGCCGAGTTTGAAGGACATCGGAGGAGTTAAGAAGAATAGTTCTGACGCGAGAAGATCGATAGAGAACGAACAGGAGGAGGATGTCGAGATCGCGCCTCTTTTTAAGGACGCATTACCCGAAGAGGAGCTAGCCAAGGTATCGACCGGCTACTTTATCAGAAATGGAATCTTGATGAGAAAATGGCGACCTATACACACACCCGCCTCCGAGGACTGGTCGGTGGTTCACCAACTAGTGTTACCAAGGGAACGAAGGAACGAAGTGTTGAAGACAGCACATGAGGCCCCCATGGGAGGACATTTAGGCGTACGCAAAACCTTTGAGCGTATAGCGAGACAATTTTACTGGCCGAGGATCCGTAAGGATGTGGCTGAGTATTGCCGGACCTGCCACGCATGCCAGATGGTCGGAAAGCCGAATCAGAACATCCCCGTCGCCCCTCTACACCCAATCCCTGCCTCCGAGGAACCTTTCTTCCGCATCCTCGTGGATTGCGTTGGACCGCTCCCCAAGACCAAGCGTGGAAACCAATACCTATTGACTATAATGTGCGCTTCGACACGGTTTCCTGAAGCGATCCCCCTCAGGAGGATATCAGCCGGGAAGATCACAGCGGCCCTCCTTAATTTCTTTTCCATGGTCGGATTGCCGAGAACTGTGCAAACGGACCAGGGATCTAATTTTATGTCCGAGTGTTCCAGCAGTCTTTAAAATCTCTAGGTATCGAGACAGTGAAATCGAGCGCATACCACCCCCAATCCCAGGGAGCCTTGGAACGATTTCATTCGACCCTCAAAACCATGGTCCGGACCTACTGCCTCGACCACCAGAAAGACTGGGACGAAGGCATTCCTTTCCTGATTTTTGCAGCCCGAGATGCCCCACAAGAATCTTTAGGATTCAGTCCTTTTGAAATGATTTTCGGACATTCTGTAAGAGGACCTTTATCTATGTTGCGAGAGAAATGGATGCAGGACAGTCCAACGAAAGAATCCCTGCCCGAGTACATGACTCGATTTAGAAAACGTCTATGTGAAACGAGCAAAGTGGCGAGAGAAAATCTCCGAGTAAGCCAGGACCGGATGAAAAACCGCTATGATCGAAATGCAGTCCATAGAAGTTTTGAAATAGGAGACCAAGTGCTTGTATTATTACCCTTATGCGGTCACCCTCTCAAGGCCAAGTTCCACGGCCCATACAAGGTTCTCCGAAAGGTCAGCGACCTCGACTACATAGTTAGCACTCCTGACCGCAGAAAGGCGACACAATTGTGTCATATCAACATGATTAAACCCTATCACGAGAGAGGGAAAGAAAACCCCGTTTTGGTCGTCACTGGGCCCACATCTTCGAGTACCCACAGGGAATGTGCCAGTGAAGCCGCGGAAGACAAGAGCAACCACCCCCAGAAGTTACAGAATTCGGAAATTCTAGCCAACCTCACACCCAAGATTGAACATCTGAGCTCCAAGGAAAAGGACGATATAACCCGTCTCATAAATAACTTTCAGAGCTTATTCCCAGATGTCCCCAGGCAAACGGACATCGTCCGGCACGACGTAGAAGTCGAGAACGTCATTCCAGTGAAACAACACCCGTATCGCGTCAACCCCCACAAAACCGAAATAATGCGTAAGGAGATAGAGTACATGCTTGAACACGGTTTCATTGAACCCAGCCGAAGCAGTTGGTCGTCGCCGTGCGTACTAGTGGACAAAGCAGACGGAACAGTCCGTTTCTGTACGGACTACCGTAAGGTCAACGCAGTCACTAAAACCGATTCACACCCCATCCCTAGAGTGGATGATTGTATTGACAGTATTGGGAGAGCCAAATACATCACTAAGTTGGACCTATTGAAAGGATACTGGTGTGTACCCCTGACGGAAAGAGCGAAGGAAATATCGGCCTTCGTTACCCCACACGGCCTGTATCAATACAGAGTCATGCCCTTTGGTATGAAAAATTCCCAAGTGACCTTTCAAAGAATGATGAACTATTGCTTGAACGGACTACCTCACGTCACCGCTTATGTAGACGATATAGTTATCTACAATGACAGTTGGACGGAGCACATGAAATCTCTGAGCGATACATTTGGTAGACTCGAGCAGGCAAATCTCACTGTCCACATGGATAAGAGCGAATTTGGGAAGGCAGAGATTAAATACCTGGGACACAGGATCGGATACGGAAGTGTATCTCCTGACGAGGCTAAGATCCAAGGGATCCTACATGTCCCCGTGCCAACTAACACTAAAGGTTTACGGCGATTTTTGGGTATGGCCGGGTATTACAGAAAGTTCTGCCGCAATTTTTCAGACATAGCCGCCCCCCTCACTCAATTATTAGCTAAGAAATCTAGCTTTGTATGGAATCCTTCCTGCCAGGAAGCTTTTGGAAAGATCAAGGCCATGTTGTGCAGTAACCCTGTCTTGAAAGCCCCCGTGTTCACCCGACCATTCCGTTTAGCTATTGATGCTAGCGATCATGGAATTGGCGCGGTGTTACTCCAAACAAGCGACGACGGGATTGAACACCCCGTGAGCTATTTCTCACGGAAATTCAACACCCACCAGAAGAATTATTCAACAGTCGAAAAGGAGACACTAGCCTTAGTGTTGAGTTTACAACATTTCGACGTGTACGTGTCATCCTCACATCAACCCACTTTGGTATACACCGATCATAACCCCCTCACCTTCTTACACCGGATGAAGGATAAGAATACTCAACTGGAGTTTGGTTTTACAAGAGTATAACTTGGACATACGACACATCCGAGGCGTGGATAATGTCTGCGCCGATGCCTTGTCTCGCACATAGTAACGCAACGTCGAGTTGCACCCGTACGATAGAAGGAAGGAGAAACTCAGACCTCACCCCCTTGCTATAATGAAAAAGAATCTGAACAACCCTTTTTCATTATTTTTTTGGTAGGGAGATGTGACACCTTATCGGTACGTGCACTAGTGCGCATATCGGTAAAACCGACGAACGGTTCAATTTAAAGGATAAATTTGTAAATGGGTGGGTGAGCAGTTTTCAAAATTTGACTTAACCCTTGTGTGTTCGCATTCCTTAATCCCACCCTGCACGATCGTTGAGAAGGTTACCCCTACCCCTCCTCCGAGGTGAACTTGTTGCTATGACAAGCAGAGTCCTGACCTCACCGCGACCCCAGAAGTTCACTGTGATTTTGGCGCCAAGAGATCGGTTCCAAGAAAGTGACACAGTTTTGAAATACAGCCTACGAAACAGGACGTGGTTTTTGACAGGCGCTAACGGCAGATTGTAAAACCAGTGGATTTCATTTTTGGATATAAGGATTCCACCGATGAGAAAAAAAGATTTTGAATAATCGTTTTATTGAAGGAACTTTGACAGACTCTAACGGCAGTGTGATTGTCGTCTCTTCCTTTTTTTTTTAGAGAACTTTTTCTGCGGAATTTCCAAGGGTACCGTGAGTCGAAAAAAACAAAAAAAAACAAAACATATTTTTTTCATTGTATTTTTGATTGTTTATTGTGTATCCATGTGTTGTTAATATATTCAGAGATCTGTATTTTTGTTGGTTGCTCGCCTGTTCTTTGATAATTATCTGTTAATATTGTTCTCCGTCTCCACATAGATTTATATACTTTATTTTCTTGTATGTGATGTGTAAAATAAATTCTTTGTTTGTTTATAAAAAGTGTCACGCGTCTTCTCTCCATTCAGCATTGTCGCCTTCTATCGGTTTTCTCCTCCCTCCCACTTTCACAGGAGTACAGAGCGGTGTCTGAATTTTCCCAATCCCTTTGTATTATATTTTTTTTATCTTTACACTGGGACCATCATCGTATTTTTTTTTTTTTTTTTATTTCTTGTTACGTGCACGCGCTGGTCGACCCTAACGAGTGCGGGTTCGTAACAATATATATATATATATATATATATATATATATATATATATATATATATTTCTATAATATATGTGTGAGTGTGTGTGTGTTGTTTGTGTGTGTGTGTGTGTGTGTGTGTCTGTGTCTGTGTCTGTTTGTGTCTCCGTCACATAGCCTGTTTTCCCTACAGATTAATGAGACGTTCCGTTGTTATGGGAACATAAAGGTCCATAGTTCTTTCTCTAAAAAAAATTATCTAATAGAAATTTAGATAGATCATTGATTTCTTTTCATGAATGATAACTAGGTAGACTTGTTTCTCTCTCTCTCTCTCTCTCTCTCTCTCTATATATATATATATATATATATATATATATATATATATATATATATATACTAGACAAAACGTGACCCACTGGGTCACCCATTGAGCTCTCAGTAGATATATGGGATTAGGTAGGTATTGCCAAAGATGACGTAAAATCCGTATTTTACCAAATAAATTCACCCCCACCCTTATTGAAAAAAATATTAAAATTGAGAGAATTATCCGATTTTGATGAAATTATCAGAGCTCAATGGGTGACCCAACAGGTCACGTTTTGTCTAGTATATATATATATATACACGCACATATGTTCATGTTATACATGCACATATTTTCATGTAAACGTGTGTTTATTCTTTTTTTTTGTTTTGTATATTATATCTGTTCATTGTGAATGTT
>CM042145.1:51656735-51689235 GCA_023376005.1 Doryteuthis pealeii | reverse complement strand
TTTATGCACGAAAAGCAAGAACCCGTGATATTTAATGTGTATATATATTTACTTTATTGTTAATTGTTTTATTTTGTAGTTTCATCTGGACATACACACATACATACACACCAACTGTCCTTTATATATATATATATATATATATATATAGAGAGAGAGAGAGAGAGAGAGAGAGAGAGAGAGAAAGAGAGAGAGAGAGAGAGATAGAGAGAGAGATATAGATAGATAGATAGATATCCACGAAAAACATCACGTCCCTAAAAATGACAATATGTATATAAATGATCTTCGTTGTGAGCATTCAAGTCCTTGATAATTGCTGTATATATGAAATCACGTTGGTTTGGGTTTGGTGAGTGTTGCACTTACACAATCCCGTGTTTCACAAAAAATGCATTTAACAAAGTATTGAGACTGACTTAATTTCTTTTTAATTGACACTGATTCGTTTAGACTTTGTGACTTTATTACAAAAGTTGCGTCGTAGGAAATGACATTTTTGAGCCGAGATCTAACCCTGGACAAAGCTGTTTGCGTTTCACGTCGCGCTAATGGCATTGGGAAAAGCACGAATCCATCTATCTCCTCCTAGCTATGGGTAATAAGTAGAGTAGACTGAGTTTTTAAAACCTTGGTTAGGCAACCAGTCTAGGAGAAGGAAAACTATAAATTCGAACCCCTGGTTAAAAAAAAACCCGGGATGTAACTAGATATTTGGGAACCCGACGGCTTCGCTCCGTGGGGGACACTCTCCAACAAATGAGTGATAATTGTTACTGTATAATGCCAGTGAGAATATTGTAGGGGAACTACAATTTGTAAAGCTGATAGGACTCCCTCTTTAACTTCCGCTGGTTTGCGTACAAACAACGTTAACGCCTTGACTGATGCTATTAAGTTTATTTCAATAATCACCGTGAAATTGTACATGTACAAAGAAACAAATAACATCCAATAAAAAGGTAACCGCAATTACATTTCAAAGAAACGGAAAACAAGAAAGAAATGGACACAAATGCTTACTGTGTTGCCTATCTAAACCAATAACGTAAAACTAATTAAGGTTTGTATATAAGTTCCCTTCACCAATTTCCGCGTAGGCTTTTATAGAAGGCAGTAAATTAATGGTCAGCACCAACTGATAAAAATAGAATTTATAAAAACAACATCCAAATTACTTTAAAACTGTTGTGGTGGTAGTTAAATTGATAAACAAAAAATGACTATATAAAAATGAGCTATAGCTAACAGGTCAATTTAGCGACCGTTACACTCTCTATTAGAGCGTGCACAGAGCCCTCTAAAATAGCTTCACCCTTCTTCCCAGGCAGGAACCAACTGGACATTTTGTTTTCTGACTTCATTCAAGATGGCTACTTTCTTTATTTTAGGTCAGCCCTGCGGACTGACGCTTTAGAATACACCAACCGCACCTCTGCACCTCAATGAGACCACCTGTTGGTCGTGCGTGGTGACTTGTGATGCTTAAGAACGGAATCCTTGTGGCTGAGCAGTTCATGACATGCAACACTCCACTTTGGTCCTTACTTAGGCTAGACGGGCGGTCGGAGAGGCCCCCTCTGATCAATCGGTTCCTCACGTCAAGCCCTAGCAACTGTATGATTGTCTCAATCCTATTGCCTTCATAATAAACCCCGACCTTTTTATCATGTATGTGATAGAAAGCAGTGGCTGAAGGTCTAAATATCCTAGATATGACATTAAACTCTATCTGATAGTGAAGTTGCGATTCTGGAGCTATGGCGAATGTAGAGCACCTCTTCATCACCATTACTCACAGGTCCACCTTGTCTTGGACTGGTAGTACCCGTTATGGTTCCATTTATACATTAAATAGAAAAAATGAGTTGATTTTTTAATTGAGTTAAAAAAATATTGAGTATACATCAAGAAATAATAAAACAAACCGTCTTCAGCATAAAATAACCCAAGCGTTGATATGCCGTAAAATCCAACCAACCAGCCAACTAACCAAATTGAACTAGGGATAATTTATTTTTGAAGACGAACAAAATAAAAATGTCTGCCTGTCATAAATGGAGAGTTATTTGACTGAATTTTTTGACAATTTTGAAAATTCAATGGCGAAGATTTTATTTAAATTGTCTAAATTCAAAATAATGCATCTCAATTTACAATCAACTCGAAATAGAATCATTTTTTAAAATTATTTACTTATTCATATTTTATTATTTACTTATACCAAAACTTCTTTCGTGTGTGTGTATTTCAGATCTGTAAAATGATTAAAGAGGGTGCCAAAGTCTACAGAATGGAAGATGCCAAGGTTCCTTATTTGGTCAAAGGAAACCAATGGATTGGTTACGATGATCCACAAAGTTTACGCGTAAAGGTGAGGATACTTTGCTCAACTAATTCTATAACAAAATCTTCATCGATTTATAAATTAAAATCTTGTTATTTCTACTTTCATTGCAGACTAAATTGTGCTGAATCATTTAATTTATTTTTCTTGTCTAAAGATTGCTAGACTTTCTTCACTTGGCATTTTTTTAAATTCAGTTTATTTCTCCACCAAACTGCCTAAGCATATAAAAATGACTATATATATAATAAACAAGTGTTTTTTTCTTCCAGGTTGATTGGGTTAATAAAGAGGGCTATGGAGGTATTGCAGTCTGGGCCCTCCCTCTTGATGATTTCAACAACAACTGTAAAGACGGAAAATTTCCTCTGATGAACGCCATCGTAGATGGAATGAAAGGGTAAAATAATTTCACTTTTTACTATTATAAGAATTAGTGGTATGTTATTTCGAAGCTAACACCGCACTCCTATAATGCTTTAGGTTATCCAAACGAGGATAATACAACACAGAATATTTGGTAAGGAAAGGACAAGTTAATTCATATAACATAACATTTAATTACACGACATACAAAGAGGAAACTGGCACTAGGTGTTCCAATGAAAATGAAGAAAGCTTACGCAACAAATAGGTGGAAGTCACATACTATTTTTCAGGAGGTCTGGGAACAAAAACAGGCATCCATGAGCAAGCGAAGGGACACACGCCAGACGCTTCTAACGTCATGTTGGTAAAAAAGAGAGATTTTAGGGTTCACATTGTCAAGTGACCAAAACGGATACGTGATATGAGAAAGACCCTCCTTCAATGTAAAACGAGAGACAATTCTATATTGCCTCCCAACAATATATATATATATATATATATATATATATGTGTGTGTGTGTGTGTGTGTGTGTGTGTGTAAAGAAAAACAATAGTGTATATTGCGTTAACAAGCGTCTGTTTTAACTTTATGGGATTTATAAAATGTAATTCAATTGAAATCATTTAAAAAATATAATGAAAACAATTGTAAAAGACATTGTATAAACACTAGTCATCTTCAGAGCATATTTTTTGTTGAATGAAAGAAAAGGGAAATTTAATGTTTGGCATAATCTTCACCTTTTTTTCCATTTACCATGGTGGAATTTACAGTGGTGGAACTTACCGGTCACCAAAATCTACGTCTGTTTCCACTTGGCGTCTAAAATCAACTCATTACTTCGTTAGTTTTAAAATTTTAAAAATCTAACTCTCTTTTAATTTGCACATGACTGTTCACAGTCAACCACAAAATCTCACTGATAGTTTTTCCTGTCTTGAGATTTGATCTTTGAACCACTATCCGTCAATCACTCCTACCGAATGTTCGTCACATCCGGTAGGTTGGTTGAGGAATCTATTACATAACATGAATAATAATCACATAAATGCAGTGAAACTTTCAGATCCCATTCCCAATGAGCGCCCCCCCCCCACACACACTTTTTCAATGAAGAACATTAAAAAAACTTTTCTGTGTGTAATTAATCATGCCAATCAAATTTTGATACATCATTTGGCAATCTATAGTAGACACACAAACTATTCTCTATAATTAATATACATTAACTATTCTCTATAATTAATATACAATCGTGTTTGTAATATTAGTAACTTTATGTAATTATCATGTAAAATAATATGATTGTTATAAAATGTTGAT
The DNA here is from genome assembly GCA_023376005.1 of Doryteuthis pealeii. Classification (NCBI taxonomy): domain Eukaryota; kingdom Metazoa; phylum Mollusca; class Cephalopoda; order Myopsida; family Loliginidae; genus Doryteuthis; species Doryteuthis pealeii. The sequence continues at coordinate 51,685,195 of CM042145.1, read as the reverse complement.
TGTTTTTTCTTTGTTTACTTTCCCTTCAATTTATAGTGTTCCTGCTGCACCGAGCGAACCTGAAATTGGTGAGTTTTTAAATAAAATCTCATCTAGCGTAATTACTGGAAAGTAGCAGGACCTGTGGATATATCATGATAATTTAATTATAACATCTGATATGTTTACTTAAGAGCTATTGCTAAATAGTTCAATGAATATGTAAAAAGAATAATAATCTTGATTTATCTCTCTCTCTCTCTCTCTCTCTCTCTCTCTCTCTCTCTCTCTCTCTCTCTCTCTCTCTCTCTCATTCTTCTGTGTAGCATGTCTTTTTCTTCCCTTTCTTTCTTTATAATAAAAACGGAATGGTCCATTATCTAGCCAAGGTGACGTCACTATAAGAAATGAGCTAAGGAGGAATCACAATTATCAATAACCTCATCATCTTAAATACTTTTCAAAAATCATCTCTTAGAATCTGAGAATGTATTTATATATAGTTTGTGAGTCTTGAGACATCGATTTGTATATTCCCATTAGCATAAAAAAAAATCTATATTCAATTGCATATCAGATCATCTTTTATTTGCTATTTTTTTAATTATATAAATTTTGAAATTTGTTTACCTTGCATTGTCTAAAATGATTAGCAAGAAGGAATCTCCATTTTTTAAAAATATTTTGCAGACACAAATGAGGATGATGAAACTACAGAAGATGAAGGAGATGATAGTAAGTTTATTTTGATATTCCCCGATATAAAAAGGGGGGATAATCCAGTATTATTTGTCATCGCTAATGGTTATTAAGACCAGAATTAGAAAGAAGCTTTTAAAAGCTAACCAGTTGGCGGACTGGTTATTTTCAGCTACAACTCTTGTACACGACATATTAATGAACGGACAAGCAAATGGCACTTAAATGGCCATAAACAAGAATAAATTATTTTTTATTTGTTTTGTTGGTGATGGAATGCTAGTTGGGGGTCTATCATTTTCTTTAACGTGACATAAACATATATATAGAACAAATCCCGACAAACAGTTATAACAAATACACTTTATTGTCCAAGAAAAGTCCAACAGAAAGAATATAAAGCAGGATAGATAAATGTGCTAAAGAAAAGAGTCCTTGATGCTACAAAATGAAGAATAAAAGGTTGTCACTTACTGTGCCCTCCATGATGGATGCCATGTGCGTGGCTAAATTTCAATGGAAGCATAGACTATATTATCAGGCACGTGTGCTGTATGTGGAAATGACGGTAACTGGTGAGCTAAAACCTCTATGAAGACATAGAGAATGAAGGGGTCGTATATAGACACATATATGAGCCTGTAACTGGGGGGGGGGATAAACCCCCAATCCAAAGACACAACTCGGATGTCATTTTGAAGGATGGAGAATCCAGAAGAAATAGAGTTTGACTACGCCACCAAACGACAAATAAGAAGATAATCCTTCCCTACAGTTTAAAAAAAGATTTCCAGCATGTCTCATTTCCATTGTTGACCCGATAAAAGATGGCAGTGAGAGAAGCAGACGTTAGAACTGGAGTGTCCAAACTTTTTGCAATGAATACCAAATTTGCAAAAGTGAAGATGCCTGAGGGCCAGTTGTTCTTTCGCGATGTTTTTAACCACAAAATAACATGCAAATCTACACTTCGAAGACTTCCGATATGTTGTCGGGAGCAGTTCCGCATATCTCATTCGCTAGGGGTTCCATCGTAAACAAACACCAAACGGTTTTTACTAAGATTACTAAATTTATCGGATGTGAAAATCTGTATAAAACATAGTGTATGTTTACAAATCAACCAGAAAGAAATTAAGAAGTGTGAGGTTTTCAACTTGGCTGAAGATTTTAAGTATTCTGGTCCAAATCGCCAGGAGCGAATCGGCGTCAGTGTTGGAAATTTATTAGGGGACAAACGTGCAGGTTCAAATCGGCCAATGACAGCTCTTCGGGAGATCACACGAGGCCATTTATAAAAGCAAGACCCTGTGATGTTATTGAACCCTTAAGAGCTACTGTCCTTGGTCTGGACACAGAATAAAAGATGGCTTCCAACCCCTAACACGTCGTCCGAGTTATACTCCATTTGATTTAAATATACTGGCAGACCACAACGTCTTTCCCTCTATTTTTGACTATTCCACGCGATGAGACCTACGTTAGCAGGTAAGGCAGCCTCTTGGCATCGCTATAAACCCACGACGGTAGATCAAGCAGTGAATTTTCCCACAACGCGTAGGAACAGAGAGCCTAGAACTACTATGAATTCTTCAAGCAAGAACCAGTTACCAGAAAATTAAAGAGCTAAGTTTCATGCAGGCATATATTTCTGCAACCTACCTTTACCCCTACTGACCTAAATATGACCTAACTAAACTAAAATTTGAATATTGAATCAAATAAACTCTTTGATTACTACCATTCACTTTTATACTTGTTTGTGACTATTGTACATTCATTTTTATACTTGTCTACCATTGTACATTTTATGCTTTGTACATTAAATGCTTTTCGTCGTATCAAAGATTGTCGTTTTCCTTATTTCTGCTTCCACTAGTAATTGTATTCATTCCCTTAGTGGAGTAAAATTCCTTACTTTATTTTTTTATACCGTGTCCTGTTTGACACTGCTCTAGTGGGTCATAAATAATGCATTATTATAAGTCCCAAGCTGCGAGCCATAATAACTCTTACAGCGGGCCATAACTGGTCCGGGGCCAGACTTTGGACATACCAGCGTTAGAAGAAAGAAGACGACAGAAGATACTTAAGAAGAGTATGCAACAATGTATCATCTCGTCTTTTACTTGCTTCTTTTTTAATAGTATACATTGTTTAATTAGTCCATTTTACATTGTCCAACAAAAATAAATCTCCATTTTCTTCTTTTTTCCAGACTCAACAGAGGATGGGGAATTTTCGGAATCAAACACTGAAGCTGAAGAAGATAACAGTAAGTTTATTCTAATATTCCTCGATATACAAGGCTGTAGCAGCCGAGAGGTGGTCCTGTCCCACCCCGTACCAAATTTTTCTACTGTAATATTTCTACATGGTTATTAGAAATTACAAAAGATGAAAAGTTCTTTAATTTCTCTATTATTTCAAAACATTACTGTTTTCTTCCACTCTAGAGGTAGTGAAAATTCTAAATGTACTTGTCGCTAACCATGTTGGATGCCTTTGATAGCTTAAGGCCAAATTCTAAATCTTTATCCCACCCACCTAACGCATTTTTTGTCTCTGCTACGGCCCTGTATAAAAATGGTAGGTAACCTAGTGTGGCGAGAGAGGAGATTTAGCTCATACAGCAATGAGGACACGAACGTTTATTGTTTGCAAGATGAGTGGTGGTGAGGGAAAAAATATCGCTGCTTTGGGATTGTAATTCAAAAAAGCGCGATCGCGAAGCCAGGAAATTTGGCGAGAGTAAATTTGCACGTATGCAAATTTGTTCGATATCACGCTATACATGAAACCAAGTAAAACCGAGAAAGAGAACGAGACACTTTGATGCTGTGATCTAGTTGTATGCTAAAGACTGTTGGAATATTGTTGCAGGAAGGAATATTTTGTTATCGGACTTTGAAGTTGGAGAAAGCGATTATCCTAATCAGTTTCGCAAACCGTACTTAGTATAATTAGTCAGTGCTAGGGGTTATTATAACCAGAAGTAGAAAGAATCTCTTATAAACTAGGGGGAGCTGGTTCTTCTCAACTAAAACTCTGGAATCCGACATATTCCCGAGAATAAATCCTATTTTTCTTTGTTCTTTTCTTCATTGTCGTGTTACGTCTTACTATTTTTCCAGTAATCGCAAGTTATGGTACCATAAGACGATTACATCCATGCAAGGTCTACCCTCACTCTATAGCACCCGTTACAAATCAGAAATAATCACTTGGAAAATCCACATATGAAGTAAGCCTGCAAGAGGCTTGTCATGCCAACCGTGATAGATGGGTAAACCACTTCCTGATCGTGTCCTCTCTCGGCCGTTTGGATCTTTTCTACATGCTGGATCCAATTAGCTTTTCTTATATTACGCTGAGAATTCCATAACATGAAATATTACACTCTGGCCTTTACTTAGGCTAGATGGTCGGTCGGAGAGGCTCCCCCGATCAATCGGTTGGTCACATCAAGCCGTAGCACCTATATGATTGTCCCAACCCCATTGCCCTTATGGCAAGCCTCAATCCTTTTTATCATATATGTGCTAAAAGGCGGTGGCTGAGGTCCTGAATGTCTTGGGAATATCGTTGAACTCTGATGGTGAAGATCCAATTCTGGAGCTCTGGGGCTTCATCACCATTACTTTCAGGTCCACTCTGACCTGGAATGGTAGTACCTCTTAGGGTCCCATCTATGAGTTAAATAGATTAAGAAATGAGTTTACAAAAAATGTGTTAAAAATGAGTTCCCATTAAGAATGAATAAAAAAAATCGTCTTCGGCATGAAATAACCCAACAAGGGTTGACATGACGTAAAATACAACCAACCAACAATTTTTTAAATTTCTAGACTCAACTGAGGATGAGGAAGGTTCGGATTCTGGTACAGAAGCTGGAACAGATAACAGTAAGTTTATTCTAATATTCTTTCTTTCCTCATTCTTTTATTTGTTTATTAACACACACACACACACACACACACACACACACATATATATATATATATATATATATATATATATATATATATATAAAGATAATCTAATGAGTCAGACGAACCTACTATTAGTTTCGCATAAAGCTCTTCAGGGCTAAAATCTGACTCTTTTTAGTCAGATTTTAGCCCTGAAGAGCTTTATGCGAAACTAATAATAGGTTCGTCTGACTCATTAGATTATCTTTATTATTGGCTCTACTTAGGTATCGACCACTTTTTACTTATTAGCTTTCTCCTATATATATACATATATATACATATATAAATTGTTTTTTCTTTTGGCCAAATACTGTACCAATAGATTATTTTTTTGTTGGTACGAATATCTTGGTCTTTTCTTTTTTTCAAAAATTTTTTTCTCCCTGGTTGATATTTGGTAGTATATTTTTACACTCAAACTATTTGCTGGGTTTTTTCTCACCGCAAGGATTTACCAACACGCTTGGTATATTAAATTATATTATATATATATATATATATATATATATATATATATATATATATACTAGCTAAAGTACCCGGTCCATGACCGGACTAAAATGAAATTTGGAACACCAGGGAGTGAGAGAGAAAGTGGAAGACAGTAGTTAGAGAGGGGGGCAAGAGGAAAATAATTCTTGAAACTAAAATCATTGACAATTTGTATATTTCAGGATTTGTATTTTCTGTTTTCTAGTTTAAAATTATTACATATTACTATTGTAACACCACCCGGCGGGCTGCGTAGCTCTTTGCACACTTCTGCATCTCTCTGGCATTCTGCATCTTCGCTGCACTCCTAACTCTGGCCATGATTCATTTCGTCTGATGGCTATTTCTAGGACCTGTCCAGTTTGCACATGTGTGCTCAAAACATCTCGCAGGGGCCCCCCGCCAAAGAACAAGTATCACAAAGAGAAAGAGAGAATAAACAACAACAAAGAGAAATGAAGACAAGACAATGTCAGTCAGGTGAACATTTCTTTGTAGACCTCTGCTAAGGCTAGCGTCTAGTGGGCATCTAGCATCCTATCTCTTCCGTGTTCAGGGCTCATGTGTCCTCACCGCTGTCCAGAAGCTAACTGTCCTCTCCGCTGACTAAACTTTTCAAATTTCCCAGAAATCCCCAAATCTCATCTCACTCTCGTATGAAATTTCATCCTCCGAGATTTGTGTCTAAAACCCCGGGTGTTTTGAAAAGTTCTTTGTCTAAAAGACCACCCTCATGATTTTTATGACCAACTAACCTACGGTCAACTCTCAAAGTTATTGAAAACCTAGACTTCTTGTCTCTAATCTGGGGAGTTATCACCCTCTTAATCTTCCTTGAGTTTTAATGGTTTCTCTAACTTATCATTGACCCTACTTTACACATACTATATATGTAGACACACACACATGTATATATACACACGCACATATATATCTATATCTATATATACATACACACACATGATCCACCTGAACACACTTATCTTATATATGGGTTTTACTACTACTTATTCGGTCTACAACATACATACACATATATGTGGTTTGACTTACTACCTATGTATCATAACTACCTAGAATTATATATATATACACACCTACTGTGCAGCCACATATGCATGCCCAATGCATAGTATTACACACCTCCCTTTGTCTTTCTTGTCATTTATTCATAAATTACGCAAACAAAACAAAAAAATTACAATCAAGAAAAAAAAAATTACAATCAAGAAAAAAAAAATTCACATGACACATTGTTTCTCTCCATGATGTGCAACCGCCCACGCGGAGTGGCCCGTCGGGCAGCAGAGCACTCACCCAAAGATCCTTCTCCCATCCCGGTTGCGTTGCCTGGTTGTTTCCTTCTTACCGTTCGTCCTACCTTTTTCCATTTCGTACCTGCGGTCGTTACTTTCCATTCTGTTTCGGCGGTCATTCCACTAACACAGGGGAATTTTAACCCCTCTACTAAAACGATTCAGAAGTATTACGTAATCCCATTCCTACGACGCGGTGGCATAAGAGATCCACGCAGTTCTTTCGGTGCCGTACCGGAATTATTGATTGGAAGCAGTGTCGGGTCTACCTTGTGGCCGGGGGTCTCCATCACACCCCCTGTTCATTAACATTACAATAAAAAAAAATACCAACAAATACCAAACAATCATCAGTCTCTTGATTCTCTGGGCCTTTATGCCCCAATTTTGCAATCAACAAAAACAAAAACAAAAACAGCACAGTTCAATGGCCAAAGTTGTTCAGGGATGAGTTTCACCCCTTCATCACACACATACACAATGTTCACCCTATCAGGAGATTTGGAAGAGTTCAAATCTAATCCCTGTCATTTTTCATTGTTTTTTTTTTTTTTTTTTTTTTTTTTTTTTTTTTTATATATATATTTTTGGGCACACGCCTGATCGCAACACACATAAATCAAGTCCAATTCTCCAAGTCAATAAAATAGGAGAAGACAGAAAAAAAATTAAAATTAAAATCCTACAGTCAATTGTTGTTGTATATAAAATAATAATAACAATGATAACAACAATAACAATGATGACAACAATAATAATTTTCATTCAATTAACACACACAAAACAAGCTTAATTCTCCAAGTCAAATCAAATTAGGAGAAGGAAAAAAAAACAATAAAATAAAAAAAATTAAAATTTAAAAGAAATTCTACAGTCAGTTGTTGTATATAGAATAATAATAATAATGATAATAATAATGATGATGATAATAATAATTTTCATTCAATTAACTTCACCCTAATTCTTCTCAAAGCTACCTTACAATATATATTTTGGTGGGACAACAGAAAAATTAAATAAATCGCAAATTTTAAAAAAATGAATAAATAGACAAAATAATCATTTAAAATCCCTTTTACAAACATTCTAACCAACTATATGAAAACTGGAGGGAAAAAATCAATTAAATCGACTGTATAAGACAAGAAACAACTAATCAACAGGTGTGGGTGGGGAGGTGCTTCGCTCTTTCTCGGGGGGGGGGTCTCTCCTTTTTCTCAACATTTAATAAAAATTTAAAATTAAAAAATTTAAAAAAACAAAACTTCGGTAATCTTCTCAACGATTTTTTTTAAGTAAAGATCATTAGTAATCTTATCACATTAATTAAGAAAGTCTAATTAAATGCTTACTCTAAATAATAATAACTAAAAAAACAAAAAAAAAATACCAAAAGAAACAACTTTTTATTTCTTTACACACCTCTCTATCTATCTATCTATCTATCTATCACTGACTTTCCGTCCAAGTCGTAAAAAAAAATGCAAGTCATCTTTATGACCTAGTAGTAAGGTCCATCTTCCCTTCCTTTCTTTGTTCCTAACATTAGTATATCAGATATCTTTTTATCTCTCTCTCTCTGTCTCCCTTTTCTTTCTCTACGTTAGGGGCCTTTGCTTTCCTTTTCTCCTCCCTATTCCTTCTTTGTCCTCATACACGTCGGAGATCCCTCTTATCTCTACTTCCCTTCCCTTTCTTTCTTTTTCCTTTCAATAGGGAGAAAACAAAATCTACAACCATCTTCCAAAGAGAAATTTCTATCCACGATAAGTGGTTAAGAGGAAAAGAAAATATTTTAGCAGGGAATTTGATCATTCATTCATCTATTTTCTCTTTCGTTAACAACACAATCAACTACAGAAACCTGGAATCTATCCTTCCTTTAAAAGATTGTAACAAGAAAAACAATATTCCTTTCGAAATATAGTTATGAACGTAAAATAACTTTTTTTTTTTTTCTTTCTTCTCTTTAAACAAAACCGATTACTGAGATCTATTTCTAATTCCTTTCAAAGAACAAAACACAAACCAAAGCAAAAACAATAAAAATGATCTACAAATTATAAAAAGAACAAACGAACAAAAAAAAAACAATTTTTTGAGGTTCTATGTATACATACTATTTTTTTTTCATGTGTGTGTGCGCGCGCGTCCCTTTGATTCTTTCTTTCTTTCTTTCCGTTTTTTTTATGTCTTTCTTTCTTTCTTTTTTTTTATTTCTTTTCTTTCTTTCTTTCTTTCTTTCTCTTTTCCTTTTCTTTTTAAGTGTTTTCTTTTCAGTCTCTTTTTTTTTTTTCTTTTTTTTAAATATATATATATACATATATATATATGTTTTTCTTTGTCTCCATCTCTGATTTTTTTTTTTTTCATCTGTCCGTTCGTCCACCTGTCTGACTGTCAATCTATCTCTTTCTCTCTCCCTCTCTCTCCTTTTCGCCTCTGTCTTTCTTCCCACTCTCTCCGTGACTTCAGGTGATATCCTGGTCACGGCACCATTGTAACACCACCGGCGGGCTGCGAAGCTCTTTGCACACTTCTGCATCTCTCTGGCATTCTGCATCTTCGCTGCACTCCTAACTCTGGCCATGATTCATTTCGTCTGATGGCTATTTCTAGGACCTGTCCACGTTGCACATGTGTGCTCAAAACATCTCGCAGGGGCCCCCCGCCAAAGGGGTGTACAAACAACAAGTATCACAAAGAGAAAGAGAGAATAAACAACAACAAAGAGAAATGAAGAGAAGACAATGTCAGTCAGGTGAACATTCAGATGGCAAAGATGAGGTGTATAATTGTCTGCTGCTATCTCCACTGGTTGTCGAGATGGGGGGGGGGTCCTCCCTTTCTTTGTAGACCTCTGCTAAGGCTAGCGTCTAGTGGGCATCTAGCATCCTATCTCTTCCGTGTTCAGGGCTCATGTGTCCTCACCGCTGTCCAGAAGCTAACTGTCCTCTCCGCTGTCCCAAGACTAACTGTTCTCTCCGCTGTCCCAAGACTAACTGACTAAACTTTTCAAATTTCCCAGAAATCCCCAAATCTCATCTCACTCTCGTATGAAATTTCATCCTCCGAGATTTGTGTCTAAAACCCCGGGTGTTTTGAAAAGTTCTTTGTCTAAAAGACCACCCTCATGATTTTTATGACCAACTAACCTACGGTCAACTCTCAAAGTTATTGAAAACCTAGACTTCTTGTCTCTAATCTGGGGAGTTATCACCCTCTTAATCTTCCTTGAGTTTTAATGGTTTCTCTAACTTATCATTGACCTTACTTTACACATACTATATATGTAGACACACACACATGTATATATACACACGCACATATATATCTATATCTATATATACATACACACACATGATCCACCTGAACACACTTATCTTATATATGGGTTTTACTACTACTTATTCGGTCTACAACATACATACGCATATATGTGGTTTGACTTACTACCTATGTATCATAACTACCTAGAATTATATATATATACACACCTACTGTGCAGCCACATATGCATGCCCAATGCATAGTATTACACTATACAACAAATTGAAAGTATTCATTTGTATATTTGGGGGGGGGTTGGGGGGGTGTAAATTTTGTAACATCACATGTACCTAATAGAACAGAAAAACTTAACAATGTAATATATATTTGAATTACAACCGAATTAGATACATGTATGACCCTTTACCGGATGCCTCTAATGAATTCAGTGACACCAATCAGCCAATTAGTGTAAACCCCAATTGACTAATTAACTGGAGATTCTTTTTTGCTGGAGTCGCTGGTTTTTCTCCTCGGGTGTAGCAACCCCTACACACTTCCACCCCCACGTTGTGTAGTTTTAGAAAATGAAAGGTGACAGGTTGCTGCTGGAAGAAAGATTGTTGAATCTCACAATTGGTAAAGAATTATATGAAAAAAAAAACACTTCAACAATTGTTTTTGAAGTCAAAATGCTTTTATATCTATACAGGCAAAGTCTGTACAGTCCGTCGCTGTTCTCAGGAAAAATGTTTTCTTTTTTTTTCTGGTGGAGTGACACTCTAGACTGGCTTAAGGACAGGAGCTGGTTGTTCTTATCTAAGTTGGTCTTGAGGGGTGTTCATAACGTCTTTCAGCGCAGCAGAGTTTCGTGAGGCAAGATGGCGAAGTGCCGCGAGCCCCAAAATCAGCTCGCTTAAGTAATAATCGCCCAAATACAGGGTATGGTCAGACGGGGGAAGAAGTGTCTTCCCTAATGTCAGTTTCTAATCAATTCGCGTCCATCATTCCTTTGTTTGAAATCTTAAAATCCCAAACTTGGAAAAATGCGAAGTTAGCAAAATTCTAAGCACAACCCCTTTTCTCCAACCTTCTAAAATCCCTTTCTGTTACCATTACCTACAATGAGGATAACAGGAGGATAGCTTTCCCCCTCCTCTCTTAATGCTTATTGTGACTACCACTTTTTAGGGGCGTCAACTTTCGCCCACTCAGCAAAAGTATTTGGGTAAAGGGATTTCCCAAATCGAAGCTCATTAATCAATTATTCCCGGTCAAGCCACAAGGCTTCCTTTGTATCATCTCGAGATTTGCCATATGCCCAACTCGTACTTTCGGTTTACCGGGTGAATCCCCGTCCCAGGAGCAAAATAATCTTTTCATCTATTTTAATATTGTCTGGACTCTGCGAATTTAAAATTATCTATACCCAAAATTTCCCAACTTAATTTCTTCTTTCAATTATTTTGACAAGTCCATTCGTCAAGGGGGCATATGGTTTCCTAGAGCTGAATTTCTATTTACCAAGAAAATATACGCTACTCAATAAAATTCAGACGAAAACGTTTCTTTTCCCAAAATAAATTTTATATTATTTTTAGAGCCTTGGTGTTTTCAATATCAGGAGATATCAGCTCTTTAACGACCACTGGCAAGGATTAACCCCCCCCCCAATGTCCATAGTGTCACACATGTAAGGAAAGGAAAATAAGATAAACAAAAATATTGTCACTTAATGTAATACACATTCTTGTAAGTATACCCAATTTGTCGAAAAATCCGTGATTTTTACAAAACAATTTAAAAGAAATTTGCCAAAAATCAAGTAATTATTCGATTTTAATGAAATTTTCAGTGTCTATTTATCAATGAATGGATTTTATAATGCATCAGTTATTTTATTTCAAACCTTTCTGATTTTCTAAGGACATTTAACTTTGACCGCTCCCACCTATTTTGGAGGCTCAAAATATCGGTGGGGTTATATAATTTTGAGACTAATTACAGTATGAATAAAAAAAAACAAAGGCCGAAGGTGTGAATAGGTGAAAAAAATTAAGGATGATATTCTGGTAGAAAATAAGTATAGAAAATCGGAAAATAAAATGAAAATAAGAACCAAAAAAATAATTTTTCGAGATTTTTTTGAAAGCATTTAAATTAGGTACTACTAAAATAGGTCACGTGATCAGTTTAAGCCATATTGAAGGAAGAAACGTAAATATTTTTGAATTTTTTTTTTAAATCTCACAAAAACGAAATAACAAACATAAAGAAAAATTCAAAGATAAAATTATCCAATTGGGGAGCAATTACTCATCGTTATCGTGAAAAATAAATAAAACAGTCCGTTTATTTACAACACGGTCAGTTTATTTATTGATATCTTTTGTAGCAGAATTCTGTATTCATGGTTCTTTTACTAAAAAGCTCTGGTACTGAGACTTATAAAAATCAACTGATATAATTATTCAGACTCTTATCTTTATAGAAGAAACGTAAAAATGTTTTTTTGCCGGTTCATTTTTTCATATTTCATAAAATAAAATAGGTAGGTGTAGACCTCATAAAAAATATTTCCCCAAATATATTTTATAAAAAAAACAAACAATTTCAGACAGATTTTTATCAAAAGGTAAGTAATTACGGAAATTTAATTGATTTTTCATAGAATATTTTTTAAAAGCCTGCAGTCATAACTTTGGCTACGTTAAATTTCAATTGATTTAACGGTGCAAAAATGTAAACCTTATTTTTCGTTTATAATTTTTATTATTTCCGTAAGCTGAAAATTTTGTTAAAAAAATGATCATGAACTGTTTTAATGTTTCTTCTTTCTAAAGGACCAAAAATGTTTAAGATAATATTAACATTTATGCAAGTTTCATTGTGTTAAATATAGAGGGGGTAAATTTTACAGGGAATATTGGAGGTACCTACATTTCAATAATTAATTGAATTAGAAATTGATACTAAAGTAGTTTTAAAAATATGTTTTTTTTAATCTAATAATATGACATTTTAAACTTAACATCATGATACTCATATTCTAAATGAATTTTATATATTAATTTATCATAGCAGAAATATCTAATTAAATCAGATATTGACCGAAAAAATCGTTTTAAATGTATTATATTTATAATACATTTAAAACGATTTTTTCGGTCAATATCTGATTTAATTAGAAATTTCTGCTATGATAAATTAATATATAAAATTACATGTGTAATATTATTTGGCTTTTTTTTTTTTTTTTTTTTTTTTACTGATGCTCATTATATAACTACTTTTCGAGTTAGACAAAAATTTGACCTTAAATAATCGATATTAAAATAGTTAATTTTAATTCGTTTGTAAAATGAAAAGCAGACGAGAAAATGGGTATACCTACGTTCTTGCTGAGAAAAATATGCAGTTGCTTGAAACACCAGTTGTGCTCCGATCAATCTATGAACAAGTATTTGTCAATTTTATTTTATTTTTACTTTTAGCCCTTAAAAAACTCTAACAATAACAGAAGCTAAGAATTAAAGTTGTGTTCATATTAGTAGTTGAAAGATTTCGCCATTTTATTCAAATGAAAAAGTAGCCATTAACTGTTTTTGAAACAATTTTAATTTTTCCACAATTTTTTGTACATGACAACAATTTAAATTTAGTTCTTAATTGCTTGTTGAGTTAAAGTTAAAAGAAATATAATCGTTTAATTTATATTCCTTTTTTACTTCTAAAGATGTAACGATAAAAAGAAGCTGAAAATCGAAAATTTAAATTCTTCGTATTGCAATATCTATTTTTGCTTAAACTCAAGATAGTATTTTAAAAACACATTGTTTAAAAACGTTTTCAGTAGTTCTCTAAAAAATTAAGACTTTTTTTAGCATTAGAATTAATTACAAAACAACAATTTTCATAAAAGTTCAAATGTCGCCTATGAAATCTATGATATTTAAACATGTCAATTTTTAAGAACTTAAAAGTTGCACTTGCTTTTCGTATTTGCATATAAAAAATTCTTGAAATGTTCCAATAACTGGATATTGTCGGAAATACTTTAAATAAATTTCGTCTCACAACTAATTGTTGAGTACACAGACTACTTAAATCCAGTCGGTGCCTTCGATTAAAGATTAAAACACCAGATTTTGTTCGTTAATCACCGTTGATTTTTTTATCGTGGTTTTGGAAAATAATTAGTTAACGAACCCCTCGCCTCCCCTCAAAAGAAAAACAGTTTCTGAGGACATTCGTCAATTTTATTGTTATTTGTAACCCTTTAAAACTCTAACAATAAAAATTAATAAATGAATTAAAGAATTAAAAGTCATTTTATTCGAATGAAAATGTTAGTTTAATTTATACAAATATGTAACCGTAAATTGATTTTCATGATATTTTTTATTTACAATTAAAATATTTTTTTAATAATGTAACCATAGAGCGTAAATTTTAATTTTCTTCAATTTTTATGCATTACACAAATTTAAATTAAAATAAGTGTACAATTTAAGAATATGGACAAATTAAGTCTGGAAAAAAAACCTTATTCGTATTAGCGGATATTTATCGGCTATACGTAGCATTTTTTTTTTAACTCGCTGTAAAAAATAATTTAATCTATAAAAACACATACAAATTACATATTGAGATAGACTATTTCATCTTATTTCTAAAGATATAACTATTTTAAAGATTGGACCATAAATAGGCGAGAGATACGGAGCTGACTGGCATAGACGGGCAGTCTATGCCAGTCAGCTCGGAATCTCTCTGCTTGTATCGTGATAATAACAGGCAGCGCGGCTATCCGAAGCCAATTTTTTTTATTTTTTAACTCGCTGTAAAAAATTATTCAATTGATAAAAGCTCATACAAATTACATATTTAGAAAGATTATTTTCTAACGATATAAAAATTGTTAAAGATTGGACCATAGATAGGCGATAAATTCCAAGCTGAACGGCTTAGACTGCAAAATTAATTCACTAAGATTAAAAACTTTGCTGCTGATATCGCTGTAACGAAAGCAGACAGAGACAATATTTCATTATCAGCAGGGGCTAGTATACGGACAGTTCCGCAAATTGGGTGATTTTGACTTAATTAATTAATTACACCCCTTAATCAGTAAAGATCAATAACCAAATTTGGCGTGTTTCTTAGTTAGAAGGGTATTAATGTGTATCCAATATTTAAAATGTGAGTGACCTCCCGTTTTGGAGTTATATGTCGACACGTACATACCAAAAACTTTCCTTTATATATTTAGGAATATAGTAAATTTTGCAAATCTCTTGAGCCGTTTTTAATATTTCATCAAAATTTTGTTTATAGTTGCTAATTTTAAAATTTGAATGTCTTTATTATTAGGTGGAAAACGTCGCGTTTGTTACCACACCAACTGGTCTCAGTATCGTCCAGGAGTGGGCAAATTTGTGCCTTCAAAAATTGACCCTTTCCTTTGTACCCACATTGCATATGCCTTTGCCAAATTGGACGGAAACCATCTGGCTAAATTTGAATGGAACGATGAAAAATTGTAAGTATATTAGATCGACTAATACGCGAATTGTTCAGGGAGACCTAAGTTGTATAAAAATACTTCTTTAAAGAAAGAATAATTGATAGAAAATTAGTCTGTCTGTCTCTGTCTCTCTCTGTCTGCCTGTCTCTCTCTCAGTATATATATATATATATATATATATATATATATATATATATATATATAATATATTATATATTATTATTATTATTATTATTATTATTATACTAAAGCTGAGATTTTGAACTTTCAATACGTAAAGGATTTTTTTCATCGTTTTAATTAGCAGTAATTTGCAATTAACTCACAAAGCAACCCATCTCTGTCTTATCTTCTAATCTATCAATTTCCATTCCTCTCTCTATTAAACTCTTATTGTATCTATTGAGAGGAATAAGCAAGAATAAGCCACTCCCTGCGCCCACCACCAAAAACCAGCAGTCAAGTTTTACTACCCTCTCTTTAAAAAATAGCAACCCCCAACTCATCTGCTTCTTTCACTTGTCATTGTAAAAATTGTCAATTTGTTTTTGTTATATTCAATTTTTCTCTCTATCCTTACAAAGTTTTTGAATTTTTTTTCTCCGCTGTATTTACTTTGTTTTTAATCTAATTCACTTTGCAAACTAACTTTTGATCACAATTATCTAAAAGCACTTATTTTTATTATGAATGCAAGTAATTTTAAAAATAATACAGATTTAATACAAAAGTCTATCTATATTCATTTATATTTTGTGAAAGATAAAAATACAAAAAATTCTTCCAAATGAAAAATAGATACTGTTAATAACTTTGTGATCAAACATGTGAATTTTTACAAATTAAAAAAAAATATTAAAAGACATGATAAAGGTAAATTTGACTATCATTAATTTTTTCCTAAGTGGAAAATGGCATTTTCCACTATCAATTGTTAAAAGATAAAACTGTTAAACTAATCGTAACAATATATCATTTTAAGATATTAGCTTTTAGATAGATTGATTTAAAGTTTGTATCACAATATTGCACAGCAACTAATTTTTAAGCAATTATGAATACCCATTTTTTCGTCTGCTTTTAATTTTAAAAACAAATTAAAATTAATTAAATCGATTATTTAAGATAATTTTTTGTCTAAGTCGAAAAGTAGTAACATAATGAGCATCAGTAAAAAAAGCAAAATAATATTACACATGTAATTTATTCTTAATACATTTAAAACAATTTTTTCGGTCAATTTTGATCAACTATATCTTAAGATGGTCTCCGTGAGTTGCTGTAAAATCCGTGTTTACAAAATAAATCTAACACTCTCGATTGAAAAAAAATACCAAAAATCAGGGAACTATCCGATTTTAATTAAATTTTCAGTATGTATTTATCAATGAATGGATTTTATAATGTATCAGTTATTTTATTTCAAAACTTACTGATTTAATTAGGCATTTCTGCCATGATAAATTAATATATAAAATTCATTTAAAATATGGGTATCATGATGTTAAGTTTAAAATGTGATATTCTTAGGTTCTAAAAACATATCTCTTTAATAACTACCTTACTTTAGTATCAATCTCTAATAATTTTTTGTTAAAAACTCTATTGAAAATTTAGCACCCCCTTTAAACAGAATAAATATTGATGTATAATTTTTCTTGTATAAGATAATAGACAATTAAATAATTATCGAAGTGAGTAAAAAATCTCCAAAGTTATTTTTTTTAGTTTTTATTTTCATTTTATTTTCCGATTTATGATACTTATTTTCTACCAGAGTAGTATTGTTAAATTTTATTTTCTTCTATTCACACCTTTGGTCTTTATATTTATGCAAAAATTAGTATCAATCATATATAACCCCACCGATATTTTGCACCCAAAAAATAAAAGGAGGGGGTCAAAGTTAAGTGAGCTGGAAAAAAATCAGAATGTTTTGAAATAAAATAACTGATGCATTATAA
The DNA here is from genome assembly GCA_023376005.1 of Doryteuthis pealeii. Lineage (NCBI taxonomy): Eukaryota > Metazoa > Mollusca > Cephalopoda > Myopsida > Loliginidae > Doryteuthis > Doryteuthis pealeii. The sequence goes on along the minus strand of CM042145.1, from coordinate 51,667,974 downwards.
AAATCATTCATGGATCAATCAATACTGAACATTTCATAAAAATTTGGTAGATTTTTTCTTTAAAGCGGAGAGGGGGGTAAATTTGTTTTGTAAAATACGGATTTTTTTTACAAAATGCCAGATTGCTCGTCAACAACCATATTAATCTCATAACTTTTAAATTGACGAAATAATATTATCCTGTGATTTTTTTCAACAATTTATGTTGAGCTCAATTGGTGACCCAACGGGTCACGTCTTTTCTAGTATATATATATATATATAATATATATATATATATATATATATATATATATATATATATATTCATCCACAGAGACCGTGTTTCGATGTATCACGTCTCTTTAGAGTAGCTAAACATTAGTAGGCTACGGGATGGAAACCCCATCGATTTATCATCAGTCAGATTTCTTAAAAACTCGGCCATCAACACCTTCAGACTGGAGCGAGGATTTTAACTGATAAATATATACATGTATATTAACTAGCTAAAGTACCCGGTCCATGACCGGACTAAAAAAATTAGGAACACCAGAGAGTGTTTTCAGAGGTATTTACATCCACGGGTAAATAGTTATGGAAATTTTCGTAAAAATCGGACCATTGATTGATTTTTCATAGAATTAAAAAAAAAAACTTCTTGTCGTAACTTGTTTTTGGCTACGTTAAATTTTTGTTTACAATTTTAATGTAACATTCGCGATTGCAAAAAAAATTACCAAAAAATCAGGTAATTATCCGATTTTAATGAAATTTTCAGTATTGATTTATCAATTAATGAATTTTTAGTGCATCAGTTATTTCAAAACTTTAATTTAGTATTTTTGCTATGAAAAATTAATATATAAAATTCATTTAAAATTTGAAAAGCCTGATGTTAAGTTTAAAATGTTATATTTTTAGATTCTAGAAATAAATATCTACTTAATGCAAACCTTATTTTAGTACTTCAAAGTATACGTTTTGAAGAAAAACTCTATTGAAAATGTACGCCCCTTTTTAAGCAGAAAAAATATCGATGTATAATTTTTTTCTTTTATAAGATAATATTCAATTAAATAATTATCGAAATGAGTAAAAAAGAAATCTCCAAAAAATTAATTATTTATTATTTTCTTACATTTTATTTTTCGATTTTCGGTACTTATATTCTCATAGAAAAGCCACCGTAAATATTTTTTTTCTATTCATAACTTCGGTCTTTTATCTCTTTATTTATAATGTAATTAGTAAACTATAAGACCAACTCGAAAAAAATGTTACGCCCCCAACATAAGGGGGGGGGGGGCGTCAAAATTAAGTGACCTGAAAAAAATGAGAAAGTTTTGAAATAAAACAAGTAATGTATTATAAAGAACATTCATTGATAAATAAACCCTGAAAAATTAGTTAAAATCCGATAATTCCTGATTTTTAGTAAATTATTTTTGGCTAAAGTCATTTTGTCAAAAATGCATTTTGGGCCCATTTTGGGTCTACCTATGTTAAGCTAAGTGTTACAAAAAAACAAAACTTTCGACAACTATATGTATGTATTTATTTAGATATTTCTTTATTACCCTTTTACTGTTTGACAAAAAAGAATTTCGTAAATAACTTATGAAATTAACACAAACACTGTTTACTTATTTAAAATAAGTAAACAAACAGTGTTTGTGTGAATTTCGTAATTTTGAAGATAATATTAATCTTTATTCAAGTTTCATAGTGTTAAATATCCCCCCTTTTTAAGAGCTAATATTTTGCGATTTTTTTTTTTTTTTTTTTTTTTTGAATAATATTCTAGCTTTTTCGTACGTAAGACAATTTTAAATTCAGTTTTTAATTGCTTGTTTGAGTTAGAAATAAAATGTAACATTGTAATTTATTTATTTATTTGAGCAACAAAAATAACAAAGACAACTAAATATTATATTTCACGTTTGAATTTCGTTATTCTTCTTTCAAAAACGTTTTGAGTTTCACTGGATATATTTAATCATATAATATTCTAAGAAATATGAAAATAATAGTATGTGGGTATTCACTTTTATTTATATCCCCTTTTTTTTAATCGCTTGAAGGATTTTTTCAAAAACTTTTTCGTGCGTAAGACAATTTTAAATTCAGTTTTTGTAATTGCTAATTCGCATATTAATTCAAATTTGATTCGCTGATTAAAAATGGATATATTTTATTCTAAGAAATATGAAAGTATTCGTAAAAATATTGAAAAGGTTTTCATTTTTCTTTTTTACATAAACACGCATTCAACAACGCAGTAGAAATAGAGCTGACATACGGAAACAGGCAGCAGGGTGGGGCGTGTCTGCTGATTGTAGCTGGATTATCAGCAGGAGCAGCTATGCGATAGCTTTCAAAAATCGTTTAATTTTTGTTTGATTAATTAATTATATCCCTTAATCAATACAAATCAATAACCAAATTTGGAGTGTTTCTTAGAACGATATCAATGTGTATGCAAGATTTTGAATCTGAGTGACCTCCCGTTTTGGACTTATACGTCGACACGTACATACCAACATCTCTCGTTTATATATTTAGAAGATGTAAAGGCCGCCAGAGAGTGCTCCATCCGTTTTATAGGAGAGCACACCCACACGCCAACTCACCACCCATATATATATATATATATATATATATATATATATATATATATTAGCTTGCTAAACCGAATCTGTGTTGTCTAGTAAGTAGCATGTGAGTTTTTCAGAGGGATAAGAAAAATTGAAGCGGGGTCAGACTGCACCTTACGAGCCTTAATATCCCTACCAGAACAGTCCCTCCAAATATTGCCGCCCAACTTGACGACGTAGCCCTTACTGACATTGAAAAAAAGAGGAAGACCTTTTAACATAACAGTCCGATCACATAACGCCAACCTGTCCATCGAAGAAAGAGGAAGAAGAAGATTAGTGCATAAGTCAGTTTAGTATGTACCCCTGTGACTTACGTGACTTACGTATGTCATGGATATACCCTGACTAGGGCCGGCTTAGCTCAGTCGGTAGAGCGTCTGACTAGGAACCACAAGGTTCGATACCGGCCCTCGCCAACTCAGCGTATGAGTAGCACTGGGATCTGTGCGGTAAAGTGAGGAGATGATTGTAGGTGTGGCGCTTCACCTCAGACGCCAAAACAATCGTCTTGGTTTAACGTTATTGAAAAGGGGATATACTCCTTCGCTGTCTGGCAGATACCGACTTTAGGCCATTAGTCTATCTCGTTAATCCTGCGTGGCTATATCTCTGCTATGATGTATATTCATTTTAGTACCGTTCGCTTGGTACGCATGTCAATTTAAGACCGTGTTCGTTAAGGAACAGTATTACAATTTCTTCTTTAATTTCAATAGGTACAAAGAGGCAATGTCATTGAAAAAGCAGAACCCTGATTTGAAGGTGATCCTTTCTGTTGGTGGATGGAATATGGGTTCACCACCTTTCACCAAAATGGTAGCTACTGCCTCCAACCGAAGGGATTTCATTCAACATGCTATTGGTTTCTTGAGAAAATACAATTTTGACGGCCTCGATTTGGATTGGGAATATCCTGCAAACAGAGGAAGTCCTCCAAGTGACAAAGGAAAGTTTGCACTTCTTGTCAAGGTAGGTAACTCGGATTCTCACTCAAAGGACATTCTAACAAAAATAACAATATGGTGCTATAAGTCACTCGCGCTATAAAGATTTTCTTTTTTACTTGGTCATTTTATAAAAATCTCTTTATCACTCCCTTCCGATAACGAAACACACACACACACACACACACACATATATATATATATATATATATATATATATATATATATATATATATATATATATATATATACTTTTGAGCAGTAAGGTGTCATTCATCCAGAAAGCAAATAAAACCAAGGGTCCGGAACTTTTGGAAGAAAAATTAGTGAAATTAAATGACAATTTCTCTTGTGTTCTTTGATTTTCAGGAAACTCGTTTAGCATTCAATGCAGAAGCAGCAAAAACAAAGAAACCTCGATTGTTATTGGCTGCTGCTGTTTCGGCTGGAAAAGACAAAATCGACACTGGATACATGGTCCTCACCATGGCCAAGTAAGAATACAACGATCCTCTTCCTTTTTTTTCTTTTTTTAATATTTTTATTCATTTATTTTATTTATTTATTTATTTTTTTGATGGCATTAGTGGAATGCATGGTGGTCGGGAAGATATTTAGTAAGGGCCGGTTTAGCTCACCCAGTAGAGTGTCCGACGAGGAAACACAATTTTCCTGGTTCGATAACTCAGCGTATGTGTAGCACAGGGATCTGTGTGGTAAAGTAAAGGGCTGATGATAGGTGTGGCGCCCCATCTCAGACTAAAAAACAATCTCCTTGGTCTAGCGCTAGTGAAAAGAGGATAGTCTCCCTCGCTATCATGATGATACCGACTTTAGGCCAACCCGACGACTTTACTTTTATATCTATGATAATCTAACACTGAACACAGTGGAAGAAAAGACAAAATAAACTCATTTATATATATAATACATCAAACCTTTTATCTAAATAGAATACATACCAGTGGCATTACAAGGTAATAATACACTAATATTACCATTAGTCGGTTTAGCTCAGTCGGTAGAACACCCGCCTAGGAATCAGAAGGTTTCTGGTTCGATACCGATGCCCCAACCCAGCGCATGAGTAGCACAGATCTACAAAGCGCTGGGAACATAGGGAACTGTTCATGCGGCTATTGCCAACACTGTTGTGTTTGTTGTACATGTGCTTGCGCTTGCGCGCATGTGTATGTGTGTATGTAAACGCGCACGCGCGTGTATGTTAATGTTTAACTACATTAAATAAGTGTACTCTCATTTAATAAATCCACATGCATAAAATGTTGTAGCAGAAAATTATACGAAGTTAAACTTGATGAATATTGATATATGTGGGTGTGGGTTAGGTGGTGTTTTTATGTGGGTTTAGGATTTTGGTCGGTTTTGGTACATGTTCGCTGCTGCTCTTTTTTTTTCTTTTTTTTTTCTTTTTTTTCTTAAACCCCAATATACGTGTTTTGTTTTCTTGTGGGTTGTCAGGCTGAAACGGAATTAAGGAAGAGAAAAGAAGGGACAAAGAAAAAATTCCAAAGTTCACAACTATTTCTTGGAGAGGGGGTATCCTCTTGAACCAGTTAATAGCATAGGTACCCAGTGAAATTCCCGGTCCAAAAGAAAGATTTCTTTTTTTTGGCGCCAGGAAGCCTCTGTTTTTTATGTGCATGCCTAGATGGTTCTTCCTGTTTGAGGCCTCCTGAGAGATTGTCATTTTTGTGTTTTTTATTTCTATTTTATTTCATTTGGTTTTATTTATTCTTATTTGTTTTTTTTAAGTCCCAACATGTGTATGTATATTTTAGGTTCATGGATTTCATCACCCTGATGACGTATGATTTACACGGTGGTTGGGAAAAGAAACTCGGTCACAACGCACCACTGTTTAAGAGAAAAGACGAGACAGGATACGAAGCACAGTTGAACATTGTATGTTAAGATGTTATCTTGTTTATTCCCATGACGTCATTAGTTGACTTTCATAACTTTGTTGCGTGCATTATAAATCAGCGATGTGGTTTTATAATATGTAATTTAGATTTTTGAATATATACTAAATATCCGGTAAAAGAGAAATGAAAAGAAAAATATCAACAGAAAACAATAATTCCTGACAGAAAATTGAAGATAAAGTTTTTTTTTCTGAATGGTAAAGTTATTGCGTATGCATATATGCATGAGCAAGTCCTTATGTGGATTAAAATGTCATTGTATATATGTTTGTTTGTAGTAGTAATTTATATGGGAGAAAATATCAGAGTTCTTACGGTTGAAAGTTGGTTCCAATGTGATTTCTGGTCGGCACAGAAGAGGAAGGCTTTGAATGTGGATAAGCAAATGTATCAACTTTTTAAGCGATGTAAATTCTAGTGACGGTGAAGCAGTTAACAAGTAGATTTTAGTTATATTTATACCAACAACGTGGGAAAAATGGATTCAAATCCAAGTTTTTTAGTTTTAGCGGGAATTATTCTGATACAATTGATTTTCCAAGCTCATCTGGAAATGGTGCGTCGAACCTGATGCGTACAAACGATCTTTCGCCTTGGAAGTGTTAAATTCCTGTTGACTCCCTCAATATTAAAAAAAATGATTACAAACGAAAGTATAACTTCTGTCAAACTCATCCCGTTTAGCCCTTTTCCAAACAATAATTTTCACCTCCAGCCAACCAGCCAACCAACTAACCAAATTGGACGAGGGATAATTTATTTTTGATAACGAACAAAATAAAAAAAATCTACCTGTCATAAATGGAGAGTTATTTGACTGATTTTTGACAATGAAGGAAAATTCAATGGTGAAGATTTTACTTCAATTGTCTAAATTCAAAATCATGCCTCGTAGTTTACGATCAACTCGAAATAAAATCATCTATATATTAATACTGTTGATTGTACGGTCGTTATAAACTTGTAACACCCTTTGGTTAAAAATGAGACCGTCCAAATCGTCCAAGATGAAATGCAAAAATGTAAGTCCTGATTTCCTGTTAATGCTTTCCGCCGAATTCTTATTTCTTATAAGTATTCTTTAATTATGAGAAGCGAACTTTATTTTTATTTTCAGGTTATGTCTTAATGCAAATGCAGTTTTTAATACTTAAACACACACAAAAAAACTTTATTTATATTGCTGTATTTCCATTCTCTTATTTCACAAGGATTCAATTTATTTATTTCAGGCTTGGGCATCGAATTATTGGGTTTCAAAAGGCGCACCGAAAAGCAAATTAAATATTGGTCTTGCTCTCTACGGACGTGGATTCGTCATGAGTAACCCAGCTAACCATAAACCTGGGTCACCAGCAAAAAGTGCCTGCCCTGCCGGAAAATACACAAGAGAAAATGGTTACCTGGCCTACTATGAGGTAAGTAGCATTATTAAATTACTTAAAAGGTTAAATTCAATTTGTCATCAAAACTTATTGCCTTAAAGAAATTTTCGGCTTATCAATGACAGGCAATGAGATACAATGGAAGGGCCGGTTAGCTCCACTGATAGAGCATTCGCCGAGGAATCGCAAGATTCCGGGTTCGGTTCCAACTCAGCGCATGAGTAACACAGCTTGAGTAATCTGATCTATACAGTATGCTTTTACTGGGACATGACGGTAGGTGTGGCACCCACCTCAACAAAACGATCTCCCTGGTCTCGCACAAACCAAAAGGGGATATACTCATTCACCGTTCGCTGATACTGACAATAGACCACTCCGCTAGATTTACTTATTATTTACTATTTATAAAGATTGTTGGGATTTTTTCTATTGGGGTTAGGGCCATTTTTAAATACTCTGTTAAGCTGGGATAAATGCATAAATAAAGTATTTTAGTCGGACGAGGGCAGTCGTGTCGGCTGGGACTTTAGAATACACCGACTGCACCTCTGAAGAAGGGTAGGACCCCCCCGAATTGAGACCACCTGGGTGGTGATGTCTAAGAATGGAACCCTGTGGCTTGATATGCAACACTCCACTTTAACCATTATTTAGGCAAGACGGGTGGTCGGAGAGGCCCCTCCAATCAATTGGCTGGTAACGTCAAGCCCTAGCACCTATATGATTGTCCCAACCCTACTGCCCTTATGACAAACCCCAACCCTTTTTATCATATTGGTGCTAGAAGGCGGTGGTTGAGGGTCTTAATGTCCTGGGTATGACGTTAAACTCTATCTGATGGTGAGGTTCTAGTTTTGGAACTCCGGGGAATGTGGAGTATCCCTTTTATCACAATCCACTTTGACCCGGAGTGGTAGTACCAGTCAGGGTTCCATCTATGGGCTAAATAGATAAAAAAAATTGTCTAAAACAATACTCATCATGAATAAATAAAACAAAATGTCTTTGGCAAAAAAATAACCCAACAAGGGTTAACATGCCGTAAAATCCAACCAACCAGCCAACTAACCAAATTGGACGAGGGATAATTAATGATATAGTTATTTGACAGAATATTTTGACAATGAATGAAAATTCAATGGCGAAGATTTTATTTAAATTGTCTAAATTCAAAACCCTGCATCTCAATTTACGATTAACTTGAAATAGAATCCTCCATATATTAATACTCTTAATTGTATGACCGTTATCATCTTGCAACATCCTCTGGGAAAAAATGAAATCGTCCAAATCATCCAAGATAAAATGCAAAAATTAAATCCTGATTTTCTGTTGTTGCTTATCCGCCGAATTCCTATTTCTCATATGTGTCGTCACCTTAGTTAAATAATAGACTATTCCGTTTTTATTATAAAGAAAGGGAAGAAAAGGGACATGCTACACAGAAAAATAAAAGAAAGACAGAAATAAAGAGGGTAGGCGAAAGATATAGGGGGTGATCTCGCGGAAGTGATAACGCTAATCTGTTTCAATCAAACGTAAGGAAAAGGTGAAAAGAAGGAAATAAAAGAGAGAGAGAAAGAGAGAGAGAGAGAGAGTTAAATCAAAATTACTATACTATTTACATATTGAACTATTTAGCAATAGCTCTTAAGTAAACATACCAAACGTTGTTATAATTAAATGATCACACTGTGGTATATCCACAGGTCCTGCTAGTATTTTCTCTTTTGCTTATTCTGATTCTTATTTCTTGTCTGTATTTCAGATCTGCAAAATGATTAAAGAGGGTGCCAAAGTCTACAGAATGGAAGATAAGGTTCCTTATTTGGTCAAAGGAAACCAATGGATTGGTTACGACGACCCAAAAAGTTTACGTGTAAAGGTGAGAACACTTTGATTATCATAAAATATTCATAGATTTGTAAATTAAAATCTTTCATTGCAGACGAAATTGTACAGAATTGTTTGCAGATCTACTTTTGGAGTTTATTTTTTAGAGATTGTTTGATTCTAATCAGTTGTCATTTCAAACATATTGCTGAAGCCTAGGAAAATGACTATTACAATATATATATTGTATATATATGACATTATATATATATTATATATATATATATATATATATATATATATATATTGTTGGCAACCTTCCGTTTATTAAAGACGATGGCATAGTCCATTTTTTATATACAGCTACGTGAGTGGCTGACCAGACCAATTTTTGAATAACAGTCTCTGGTACAGTGATTGCTAACAAAAGGTGATGCTTTCTGGAGATGTTGGAGATGCGGTTGTCTCTCCTTCCTTTTAACTCTCTTTTCTGCAGCGGCTTCTTTCCTCTCATTTTCACTCCTTTTCGTTCCTTGTTTGACGAGGAGGCGCCAGGTCGTACAGTCTTCTGCACAAGCCTCCCATATGTTTATGTCGATGTGGTATGTCTTCATGTCTCTCTTGCAGACATCTTTGAAGCGTAGGCGTGGTTTCCCTACCGGTCGGGTGCCCTCTACTAGTTCGCCATACAGTAGGTCTTTTGGAATGCGGCCTTTGTCCATCCTCCTGACATGGCCAAGCCAACGCAGGCGTCTCTCGCAGGTGATGGCGGCATGCTGTTTAGGCACTTTGTCCTGCCAGCGAATGCGTAGAATGTGGCGTAGGCATCTGAGGTGGAAGCTGTCCAGTTTCTTCACGTAGCGTGAGTATGTGATCCAGGCTTCGCTACTGTATAAGAGAGTACTGAGAACACACGCTCTGTAGACGCGCAGTTTCGTTCTCTTGGTAAGGCTGCTATTGTCCCATACTCGCTGGCTCAGTTTCGCCATGACTGCCGTCGCTCTCGCGATTTTGCTGTTGATGTCAGCCTCAGTGAAGACTGAATTGGCAATGGTGAACCCAATGTACTTGAAGTTCTCCACTGCTTCCAGGCTGTGTCCGTTGATGACAATGTTTGGAGGGGTGTCTATACCTTGTGCCATGACCTTTGTCTTATTTAGACTTATGGTAAGCTCAAACTCCCTGCAAGCCTGTGTGAGTCGACTGACAAGCTGTTGCAGGCCATGCTCAGTGTGTGACGTTAAGGCTGCATCATCGGCGAATAGCAATTCTCGAATGAGGACCTTCGTGACTTTGGTCTTAGCTCTAAGGCGAGCGATGTTGAGCAACTTGCCGTCAGCTCTGGTGTGTATGTAGACACCCTCGCTGCAGTCTTTGAAGGCATACTGGAGGAACAAGGAGAAGAGTATCCCGAACAGTGTAGGTGCAAGGACACAGCCCTGCTTCACTCCGCTGCTGACTGGAAATGCCTCGGATGTTGCACCATTAAACCAAACTGTGCTGTACGTGTTTGCGTGGAAAGAGCTAATGATTCCTAGAAGTCTGAGCGGACAGCCTATCTTCTGTAGCAGTTTAAAAAGTCCGCTTCGGTTGACTAGGTCGAATGCCTTCGTTAGGTCTATGAATGCGGTATATAGTGGCATCTGCTGTTCCTGGCACTTTTCTTGTACCTAGCGTAAAGAGAAGATCATGTCCACAGTTGACCGGTTTGCTCGGAAACCACAGTGTGACTCCGGATAGATGCGAGATGCAAGGGTCTGCAGACGTGCTAGTGTAACACGAGCAAAAACTTTTCCGACTATGCTGAGGAGTGAAATGCCCCGGTAATTGTTGCAGTCGCTCCGATCTCCTTTGTTCTTGTATAGTGTGACGATGGTAGCGTCCCGCATGTCCTGAGGGATGTGTCCTTGTTCCCAACAGCTACAGAGTAGTTCATGTAGTGGCTGGAGCAGCGCTGCCTTCCTGCTTTTTAAGACCTCTGCCGGTATGCCGTCGCTCCCTGTTGCTTTCCTATCAGCTAGGCGGTCGATGGCTTTGACGAGCTCTTCGCCCGTTGGTAGTGTATCCAGCTCACTCATTTCCTGTAGATCAGATATGGCAGTTAGGGCGTTTTCTGTCACATTTTTTGGGGTTGCATACAGTTCCAGTGCTCAACCCAGCGTTGCATCTGCTTCCCTTTGTCAGTGATGACTTCTTGGAGACCGCCTAAGAATTGTTGTGTCTTTTCCTTGTTTCCTACGCAGCACGTGTTGATGTGTGGTCGCCCCCTCATTTTTGCGCAGTGAATCTTTCTGGGTGTCATTCGTACTCTGCTGGCAACCAGGGAGTGATCCGAGTCGCAGTCTGCACCATGGTACGTGTGGGTGTGGAGGATGCTTGCAAGATTCGTGCGCCTGATGATGGCAAGATCCAGCTGATGCCAGAGGTGAGAGCGCGGGTGTCTCCATGACACTTGGTGGATGTCCTTGCACCTAAAGTAGGTGTTT